>CP092872.1:69228615-69270491 GCA_030710605.1 Cordylochernes scorpioides
TTAATCCCACAAGCCTTGGTATATATATATGTCATAATATCTATTCTTCCAGGAATAATAAAGCCAACCTACAGACAACCCAGAGAGAGACGGGAGGGTAAAGTCCGATTATTTGAGACACCAGCGACATTCCAAGGGGCGATCACTGCGGCCCGTCAGTTAACACCACGGGACTTTTAAGACAGTTGGGGATTGTGTGCGACACGAACGGCCGCCCGGCTGTGCCAGTCCCGTCTCTCTCTCTGGTGTCTGGGTTCCTCTTCCAACTTGTGATGTGTTTATTCCCCCCCCACATATAGAAAATGAAAGTAATAAAGCACGAATGTTTCTTTTACACATTGAACAAACTTCTACTGTCTTTACTACGATTATAAAATATAGGAAGAGTTTGGCTTAAGATTCCACCCTTCAGTGCAGCATATAATCAGAATCGTTCACTACAGTATTAGACCTCTAAGAAAGAAGCGGTCTGGTAGATTTAATTGGTGAAACTGCTGGTAGGGTTCACCTATGAGGAGCCAAGCCCTCAATTTTATCATCGTAGTAGGAACAGTAGAAGTTTGTTTTATTGTGCTTTAATGCTTTCATTTTCTATTTATAGATGGCAGGTCATTGACTTATATGAAATATGTGAATAACTAGTTTTCTCAAATATTTGAATCAAAATTTGGCGCTTATTTTGTGATACAATTTTATAGATTTGTTTGTGTTATGAGAGACGTGAAGAGTTTATTGTGGTATATCTATTTGTGTATAAATAGGTTTGCTTTTGTTGAGAGGCAAAATTAAAGGAAAAAATAAACAATGGACCTAATTTAAATTTGAGTGGAGTTTGAATTTGTCTAAAATATAGACTTTGTATAATATAAATGATATGAAATGAGACTACAAAGCAAATTTAAGGACTGATTTCTTGCTAGATCATCATATATAAGTAAAACGCAGCGAATGACTCTTGAATAATCGAATATCGAAAAGAAAAAAAAAATGGTTCAAGGCTTTAGAGAAACCAGACGAACTAAAAAGATGAAGAATATGATCGCATAGATTCTCTATGAAGAAACTTCCAAGATTTAAATAAAGTGAAGATGCTAAAGTAAGTTTTTATCAGTTATAAACATAACGAATGTAGTAATTTGTTTTCAAAAGAAAATAAACAAATTTTCGAACAGAAGCCTGAATAAACAAGACCAAGGATATGCGAAAAAAAGCTTGATGAAAAGAGACTATATTATGTTTAAACATATAAAAGAAAAAGCATTTGCTAACCTCAAAATGGCGCGTTATCCATGTAACATGCTTTTTATTTATTTATGTAAAATTTTTAATTATTCATTGATTTTTTTTTTCATAGTTAGGCAGTCGGCAACACTGTATTTTCTTTCTCTAATTTTTGCATAAGTTTTGTTTATATATTATGATTAACCTTGTTGTAATTGAATTAAATATTAAAACACAAAGTATTATGACTATATATATATATACCTTATTACTAAATAGGAAACGTTACAATCGATATCAGCAAGTTTGGGAAAGGACCATGCCGTGCTAGCGTGGGACGTTGTGTGTGCTGATAAAGTCCTAGCGAAAGACGAATAAGGATTACTACAGAAATCTGAGATTTCACACAACCTCTGGCCAGATAACTTATCTATAGCTCTTGCAGAAGTTTATCATGGATAAAATAAACGCTGGTGAAGAACGCTCAGCCATTGGAAAAAAAATATTCATCCAAATCCTTCTAGACTTGTCACACTCGATATGGTCTAAAACTACGTAATGAAGAACAATCTAGAAACCAAGGGTTTCTTCTTTGGCCTATTCTTTACGAGAAGAATTTCTTCAGAGGACTGATTTAACTTAATCCTGAATAGAATGTCATTAAGACACTGATGCGATACTACCAGATGATCATAACCATCCTTGTTTCGATGTTATACGGATAGCAATGCGGATGACTTAAAAAAAACATCATATACCATTGAAGGCCTCAAGATAGCATACGTAAACCAACGTCCGTTCAAGGGAAGATTCGACTCTGAATATTAAGCACTTTACAAGAGAAATGATCATCATCATCCCTTGATTGCGGACAGGATGAAAGGTCAGAAGAAACGACTTTCTACAACGGATGATTTGATGTTTTGAGGACTTCCTTTGTTGCGTTGAAAGCTGCCACTTTTCCAACCGAACGGCCTCAGAGAACGCTGCGACTGGTAGCGACAGTGAGGTCGATAGATTACTGAATCTTCAGCAATCTCTTCTATATCTCGTATCAGAATGTCAAATTTACGTCATTCCAACAAGAATCCCGTTCAATAACAAGAAATGTATAATTATCGAGGCATGTAAGTCCACAATGTGTAGTCCCTGGCTGTACTAGCTACAAATCTCTGCTGCCATGGACACATTTGACAAATGAATTGTCAAAATTTCCTTTTTGTTTTACTGTTATGTAGCTGTTCCTTTTGTGGTGGATGTTACTTCTTGGCTTGAAAGAGCTGACAGCTAAGACGAATGACAGTGTGTTGGGTATAATTCCGATATCCTACTTTCACAGGTATGTGATCCAAGATTGAACATGAAGTGTTGGGTTCCTTACTGACTCAAACTGGATCATATTCTTAACTAAGCAACGTCATACGTTAACTACATTGTCAAGTGCTCTTTCAGATATGTTTCAAGAGTCAAAAGCGCTTTGTCAGGGCCTTTGGTATGGTGCGTGCAGAAACTAGAGACTCTGTTGAAAATTGCTCATAGAGCGGAATCACTATCTCGACAAGGTCTGACACTCAAGACTAACACCCGGTGGAACTTGTAGAGCGAACCTTCGCCGTGTGAACTCTTTGCCTGGACGGCGAGGGCAACCAGAGGCCCCTACCGTTGGGAGACTTCAGGCTGGTGCGGCTTATCTGGAATCAAATCGCCCATCGGAGGTTGTCCGTGGGCGGCGTGGGTTTCCCCAATGTCCGTACACAGCTTTTGTTGTCTCACCGCAAATGCATACATATTGCTTATATCCATTTTTGTCTATTTCTCAGCAAAATATACCAGTTCATGCAACCTATTACAGCTGATTTATTCCACGCTATCAACGGAATCTAAGTTTAATCCTCGAGCTACATAAACTAGTCTACTGTCACACATTCTCTAAAAATTGCTGAGCCTTTTTGGTTACAAATCATCGCTCTTTGCATCCGGTTTGCATTTGTGTATTGAGGCCTTGATGTACGTGCACCTGAGTACTTCCAGTATCCTTCCACGATACCGCCTGCCAACACCTGGCCAAAGAGAATATTCGTTTATCATAACCATTTTCAGACCATCAAAGAAATTATGATAATACCTAAGATGGCCACGTCTTTTTGCGGCTTACTATCCACACTGCATGCCGCTTACCATAGCTACTCTGCATCTCGGTTAGATCCATTAACCAGTTTCTGAAGGGAGGATACCATCAACTTTCGGAATTTCTGTCATTCAGGGCATTATGATAATTTGATATTCCAACTGAACTTGCAAGAATATGAATTACTCTACTATTCTCACATACTCGGCCTCGCTCTGTCATTTAGAATCTCATATCACTTATAACTCGTATAATCAATGGCCTATCCATCTTCAATAGGCCACTAGACCTGCATACCTATGGCCGCAGCCTTGCAGAAAATTGACATAGACCCAGAACAGCAGCTTTACACACCCAAGATAGTGGACATTGCTGCTGCTGTGATAGAGATGCATGGAGACATCTGAAGCTCTTCATTGGACACGACAACAACAACCTGCATACTAGAACATTTTCCTAAATGAAGACATCCTAGCACTTTGAGTGGATCTTAAAAATACTCAAAGTTCTTGAAATTGTAGATGAAGGCTCACAGAGAAGTACCTCTATATTGTATTTAAGGATAACTTTCTTAAGTTGCAAATAATACGGATGAAATACATATGCAAATATTAATATCTCTCTCTATATATATATGTGCGATAATATTATATACAAACATATTCTATAGATAAAGAATTCTTCCTGATTTGAAATTAAACGAAAAAACATGGTGAAGGAAGACGAGTTTCTTTTATTGATGCATATTCTAACCTAAAAAAATCATATTTATATCTAATTCCACCATTTCACTCATTTTTTCTTTGAAATTAATATAGTTGAAGGGAAGAATCAATTATAAACACTGAAGAATTCAGCAGCAAGGCTAAGAACTTCCAGTAATAAAAGAATCGAATATACTTCTATAGTTTTCCAAAATCCTGTTAAAAATGAACCATTAATAATTTGAAGATCCAATCACATTTTTATTTCCCTTTGCGTCAACTTTAGACACGTATTTGAAGTATACTAATGATTTTTGCCCATTGAAATTGTGAGATTGAAGTTTTGCACGAACGGATGAGAATCATGGCCCTAAACCGTAGTATCCAGAGTTAAAATTTTGATAATATTTTTCTAAAGTATATATATATTTTTTTTCGTAAATATGTGATTAGTGTGTGAATCATTTGAAAGAAAATAATCACAAATATCTAAGTCTATTTTTACGTCATTATACGTAAAAGTGATTATTTGCGATCAACAATTTGATTAATTCATTTTAAATATTCTTGGGAGTCGGTGGAAGGATGGTCTAAACCGTTAGTTTTCGACTGCTAAGACCTGGGTTCGATTCCCGCATGGTATGGCCTGTACCACGTGTACTAGGGATAAGAAAAAAATCATACTAAAAGATTTCTAAAGAAATACGCGACACGATACAACGTCCATACATACCTATAAAGATTATAGTGTCGAAATGAAAGAATAGACATTTTTAGAGCTGAGATTGTCATCTTGATATGACAATTTGAAGATATATATCAGATGACTCATAAGATTAAGTGAAAATGACATATCAATGATCAATGAATAAATTATCAAGAAAATCTAAAACTAAGATTCCTATGAAATATGTCAAAAATGATTTAAACTAAAGTTTTCTCAAGTCTTTTATACACTTATTTACATACTATACCAATAATCGCTATTATATATATTTAGCCATAGATATGGCCCAGTCACTTTGCCAGCTAAACACCTCTTTGGCAGATTGTCAAGATTCCATTAGATCCCGTGTGGATCTCATGGAATAAAGTCCGCCCTTGACTGACGAGGGCCATTAGCCCGAAACCATGGTCTCTAGGTGGGCGCTTTTTAGTTTGCCAAAGCTGGTGTTGTGGCTTTGTCACCGACCCGAGACCGCTAGTTGCGGCGACGGTCAATAGATGGCGTCTGGTTTTAGACGTCTATTTTGACAGGACAGGCGACTCTTGTCTCTTTAGAACAATTTCCTCCCAGCAAAATTTCCATATATATTTACATATGTACCTAGAGAGGAATATCTCTCTCTAATTATACATAAGAACAATGCATCATGTTCATCACCCTGGTAAAAAACTTTACTAGTGATGATGAAGAATTAGCCACAACACCAGTTTTGGCAAATTCAGATAAAAAGCCAACAACCTGTATACCATGGTTTCGGGCTAGGGCCCTCATCAGTACAGTAGTGGCTTCGATTCCATAACACCCTACAAGAGGTGTTACGAAATCGGTCGAATTAACCAAACAGGTGGTTAAGCTGGTGAAGTCATTATCATCACTGGTAAAGGTTTTTACTAGAGTGATGCATAATATCATCGTTCTAATGTACATTTAAAGGGAGAGGTGCCTTTTTTGGTACATGAATATGATTCTCCCACAACTTTATGTTATATATATTTTTAAAATAAGAATAATTGATTAAGACATTGTTGGATAAACAGACTTGTGTGTGTGTGGAGCAATAATGGTTTCCCAGACCTTTCGGTCCATTAACCGGCGCGCGAATGCACACCCATTGCTGCCATCTAGGTCACCCAGCCAAAAGGAAATGATGCATTCTCCATGCACCGAGCGGCCATTGTTTGGCCCCTCGCGCCCGCCATTATGGTCTGGCTCCATAGGGTCGACCAATCAAACCTACAGGCGTCTCCGAGAGTTCATGGCAAGGTTGCTGACCGAGCCCTCCCGTTCGGACTTAGTTAAACCCGTCCTACGCTCAAATAGGACTCCCCCCCCCCTTTGACCCTCGAACCCTTTGGTCACAGTACTCCCTGAATCTGCCGACGAATCAAGGACCTCTGAGGTTCTGAGGTTTACGCGGGGAACCAACGCGAAGGCGGGGGGGTGGTACTACTGTGTGCACCCCTTGGTTTTTCAGCAGACAGGGACACCCCTGGAGCAATTTTCGCGCACGGCAAGGACGCTCGCAATGGCGCACATCTGTTGGATAAACAGATCATAAACTATTTAGGCAAAAAACATTAATGTAGCCACGGCTAGTGGCGTCTGGGCGTTACGGGGGGATATGGCGATCTTGCAGCCGTCTAACACTACGAAATTGAAGCGAAGAGAGTCTGAAACAATCCTAGCGTTCGATTCTATATAATCTTATTTATTCTAAAGTAAGAAAGTAATTATCACGTATAAGTCTGTATCCCTGAGAACACCTCAAGTTCTTAAAATTGAAGATACTTCGTCCAGAAAATCTTTTTATTATTTCTACGTTTCGACAAAAATCTTTTGTCCTCGTCAGTAGCCAACAAAAATTAAAACATTTGGCAAATCGTTAAAATGCTTTAATTTTTGTTCGCTCCTGACGAGGGCAAGTTATTTTTGTCGAAACGTCGAGATAATAAAAAGATTTACTGACCGAAGTATTTTTAATTTTGGGAACTATGAATGCCGCCCAGGCAGCTTCTATCTTTACAACCTCAAGTTCTCAGGCTTCTAGCAATATAAATATTTCTCTTTTGAAACATATAGCTCATTGGTCCATCTTCTTAAAATAAAATTCCATGAAAAAATAATAATCTTTCACGTTTAGCAAATCAAATCAATAACACATATATACAAAACAAACTAATGTTACAATATAATTTACGAATATCAATTTGTTCAAGTATATTCATATATACACTAATATAGTATGTTCCTATGTATTATCGTTAAAAAAGTATTGGAAATCTAAGTACGAAGTTCAAGGTATCTTTCAACCTTCCCCTATCTTCTGATATCAATAAATATTTGCGGCATTTTCTTGAACCGAGACACACATCTTTAAACTGCCCCCTCTCTCCAAGTGCTATAATGTTCAGATTATCCAATAGCTAGTTAACGAATTCATTGAATTTATTTTCAGAATCATTTATAGAACGAAGCTATGAGGCATAAAAATATATTCTACTGGCTTAGCTAACATCTAGCGTACCCTGTTTTACTAACGTTGTCTAAACAGAACTTTATTCATGATGAAATTGTGAAAAACTTTTAAATTACCTTGTTAAATTACATTTTAATTAAAAAAATTCAGTTGTAAATATCCACGCTGCGCGCGTTTGTATTTGTAAATATCTCTTGCTAGATATAGTCGATATTTTTTAAGCCCGTTGAAGAGCGATTATCGCTTGAAGCTAGCAATTTAAAATAAAAAGAAACTCATTGTTAGGTAATATTTTGTCATTTTAAACAGAACTTTGTTGCCTTATCCTTTAGGAAGAAGAGCTGTGCTCAAGGCACAAGAACACTTGTGAATATTCTGCAATTATTGAAGTATCTTTCAATAGTTTCGTTAAAAACTTCACAAAGTTTCATCATATAATCATTCCCCCGAGTAGAGTAACAGCGGGTTACTGAAACGTCGGAAACTAAATAAAAAATAGGTTGATGTAGCCACATGTATTTTTACAAACAAACTACCAACCAACAAATTATCTTCAAAATTCTCTTCACTAAGAACATACTTTCATGTGGAGACTATATGAGCAGAATGAACATATAATATCCAAAGAGACAAAGGTCGCCTCTCCCATCAAAATAGACGTCAAAACCAGACGCCATCTATTGACCGTCGCCGCAAACTAATAGTCAATAGATAGCGTCTGGTTTTGAAGTTTATTTTGATGGGAGAGGGGACTTTTGTCTCTTTGGATCAATATCCTCCCGGCAAAATTTTCATCTATATTTGAACATATATTAGCGATATGGTAGACAAATTGGTGAATTTGCTGGAAAGGTTCATCACTAATGAGCAAAGCTTTACCAAATATTTTCATTTTCACATTACCAATTGTTGGAAAATTTTCCTCTTAATCAATATGCAATGTTCTATAAGAAATAGTATTGAATAGCTTCATCCTCAATTCCTTAGGACCATGCAAATATGGAGTAGATATGGTGATGGTTGAAAGTTTTACGATCAAGACGCAATACAGGCTACTTGAATGTTATTAGTCTTATCTTTTAAAAAGACAAACACTCCAGGAATCCGGGTTACTTGAAGAGAGAGAAAAGACACACTATTTAATGACCATATTGTAAACCTCATTATTTTTTAAAGCAAAAACTTTGGAATAAGGTGGTTGGAATCTTACTTTTGATTACACTCTTACCCCCTTTAGAGAACACATCTTTTAAAATTAAATAAATACTTTTTTGGGGTTAAGTTTTATATTTAAAAGGAAACCCCAATTCCAAGAATAAGATTTCTAGACATTGATTTACTTGTGGCTTATAGAATTTTGTTTGAAATTTATAATTAAGACAATCCATTACATAAAAAATGAAGGAGGCATATTTGGAAGTGTGGAAAAAAAAAAAGACAGAAGAGAAAATTTCTAAATTTCTTCACCTTATTTACGACTGTTCGAACTTTGCAGAATTGAGACATCAATTGTTCCTTGATCTAAATCATTTAACTCTCTTACATAAACCACATTGTCTATATACATTTTATGAATTCTGTCGATTAATATACATGTAAATTTGTAAATATTTAATTCTAAGTTTTTATTTGTTAGTTTTTTTTTTGTTTCCTATGCAATAGACGCAAATATTTCAATATCGCGCCTGGTTGATTAATAAAACCTGATATAGGTAAAAAAAAAGCAATTCCTTGAATGTTCAACATTTCTTATAGATATTAAGGTCTCTTTTTTATTTTCACCATATTTTACTTTTATTTTCAGCCCGACGAAGAAAAATGTTTTTGTTTCTAAATGAATATAATCCTAAAAAATATATTGATTGCTCTTTAAAAATTAAAAATATAATTTATTTTTTTTCCTTAATTATTTCACTTATTCCAAGTATACATGGTACAGACTATGAATAATCATGGCGAGTATTTAGCGACTGCTTTTACTGTAAGTGCACAAAATGTCTATACATGTACAAATGAGTTATACTTTTTTACTTACAAATACACTAATGGACAAAACTTAAGGAAGTGGAAAGTCTTTGATGTCTGTTTTTTGAGGCAATTTTGTTCACACTTGGTGATCTCGTGAATCTTCAATAAAGGTTACTGTTTATCAAATATCTTTCAGAGTTATTGTCTGAATCCCGATATACATGCTAAAAGGTACAACTTCCTTAAGTTTTGTCCATGAGTATATGTCAGAGCTCCGTGTTTGGTTACGCGAACTAAGTAATGTTTTTATCAAGAAAAAAAGGTAATTGCGGGATTCGATCCCCGGTCATGGCTGTTAAAAATCTCGGCATTGTTAAATGTGTAAACTTACCATTTCATTTGAATATGTGCAGTGTTCTGCGTGTATTATCTACATATTTACTTGAATTTACATATCAAAACAAATGAAAAATACCACTCACATATTTTTTGAGAGATAACATATTTGACAACGTATTAAACTTACTTTTTTTCACGCATACTCATTCTCATCTGGCGTCATCAAAAAATGAGTTATCAAAAATACAAGTTCAAAAAGAGAAATTAGTTTAAGAATGATTCGATTTTTTAAACGATAAAAAGATAAGAAATGGAAGAAGCATTAAAGCAAAAGTATTTCTTAAAAAAAACTTTTCTACTTTCCTTACTGCGATGAAAAAAATATTGGGAGAGATTAGCTCATCAGTGGTGAACCCATCAGCGATTTCTCATCTACCAGACTACCGCTTCTTAGAGCTCTAATACTGTATTGGATCATTCTGCTTATATATGCTTCAATGAAGGATGGAATCTTAGAAATGGGTTACAAGAAAACTATGGATATATGCTTTTAGGACAGTAGAATTACATATAAATATTTGCATAGAGTAATGCGCTCTTCCGAAAACAATAAGTACAAAGCTAGTTAAGCTTTGTTAAATCTTCAATTAATTATCTATCTATATATTTCAAATCAATATTGTGTGTGAAGTAATGGCTAAATAGCCCGAATAGTGACCTGGCTGATTTCTTTTCGATTTATCATCGGAAATAATACTTTTTTATTCTTTATAAGTAAATAAATGCTTAGATAGAGATGCATGGAGACATCTGAGGCTCTTCATTGGACACGACAACAACAACAAATGCTTTAATACCTGTTAAAACAATTGGCAATACAAATATTTACAAATTTCGATACAGACGAATTTGCATATATTAGTTTATTGTACATATATTTCTAGAATATTTGACCTATCTGGATGAAACTTCAACACAATAAAGGGTTTGTCTGGATGGAGTTATAGTTTTTCAACTTCGGACTATGCAAATTTGTATATATTCGTTTATTCAACATACGTTTTCAGAATATAAAATCAACTTAATTATGGCCACCGGTCTTATACAGATTCACCGCAGGAAGGAAGCATAGCTGGAGCTCCTATACTCCAGGCAGCACAGAACCCAACAACAAACTCCAGGTTCGACACATGTCCAGTGGCCACAGATTCCACCGTGTATACGTAAAGGTTAGCGTATCACTGAAAAGGCGAGTGTGGAATCAACCGCGTTCTAGTCTTCGCTTCCCTCATACAAATAAACCACGACATTGGCGAATCTATTATATCCTCCGAACGGCCTGACTGTGGCCTTGTAGAATTTATATAAGCCAAAGAGGAGACCCAACATGATTGTCTTTTCCAGAATATTCAACTCTTCTGAATGAAGCATCGACAAGAAAGAGAGTTAGGTGTGAAAGTAGTCACAGTTTTTCGACCCCAGAATATGCTACTTATGCGATAAACCCTGTTATCTTTATTTGCATATTCCGCATACGCTTACTCAATATTTGAAGAATCTGAATACAATAATCTGAATAATATATATATATATATATATATATATATATATAGAGTACGTCTGGTCATAGGAACTCTTAGAGTATCGACGCTGTTATATGCAAATCAACTCAATTGCAGATTATTTGCATATTACCTTTATTCGGTCTAGGATTCCACAATATTCGACCTATTTGGCTCAAATTCTTATACCATATTATAGAGCCGTGAGTAAGTCAGTTTGATAGTTTTATCCTTTCAATATATGCTCTAAAATAAGTGTGATAACGGGTTAATATGCATATTGTGGGATAGGGAAATAAATATGATAATAATATAGTTAATAGATTTCCTATTTTTACTATAAATACCATTACTACTTATCTAATTATGATAAATAAAAATAATAAACTTTGTAGCAACAAATTTGGTTGAACAAACATTCATTCAAGTAGAACCAGGACGAAGCTGGGTAATTTGTTTTAATCTTAAAGTAATATTTTTTTTTGAAAAGGTAAATAAGTGTTAAATAGTAAAATTTTGGAATGAAGATAATATTGAAATGGTTTCTAAAATTATCTTTAAAGTCTCCCAGAGAGACAGTGAGTTCCCCATTCTATTAAATATCTATTATTCTTTTCAATTTAGAATTAGCATCACGGTAGAATGTTTTGTATTCAAACTGTTTTTGAAAATATGTGAATACACTCAGACAAAACTTAAAGAATTTGTACCTTTTAGCTAGTGTATCGGGATTCGGACAATAACTTAAAGGTATTTGATACACATATACCTTTATTGAAGACACATGAGATAACCAACTGTCAACAAAATTGTCTCTTGTCTCCTTAAAAAGAAAAACAGATGACCGGCGACACCAAATACCTTCTACTTCCTTAAATTTTGTCCATTAGTGTAATTTTAAATATTATCTCTAGGGGAATACACACATCAGATTGTGACAATTAAGTGTCACAATAACCGCGACATTTAGCTTATTGATTACATCACTTGCAAAGAATCATTGTAGAACTAAGATATCTTTTGTATTTAAAATGTTTTTGAAAATATGTAAATAGTTTAAATATCATCTCTAGGAATGAGAGCATATACATCCGATTGTGACAATTAAGTGTCACAATAACCGCGACATTTAGCATAATGATTACATCATTTGCAAATAAAATATTGTATATATTGCTTCCAATATAGTAAATATCAAATTGCATGTGTTTTCCCCCGAATATAATCATTTATTGCCTATAGAGTTTTATTTTTTTCACATTGGGTCTTTCAACTCTATCATTCAATCAAAATTACAGGTAGGATTTTTGTTGGAATTTATCAAAACAGATGTGTTATTACTTGGTCATTGAGCTGAATTTGCGTGTTCTGGGCAAAAAGCCTCATTTTTATATATTTAAAAAATTACCTTGATGATTACCTTGAATGATTTATTTGAAAAGGTGGGACTTTTTTAACACGTTAATATAATCTTTTTTATTCACAGTCTTATTATTAACATTTTTGTGATTTTCTTTCAAATATGATAAACAGTATATAGTAAATACAGTAGAACCTCCCTGAAAGGACACCTGATTGCAGAGCCAAAGTGTCCTTTAGAGAGAGGTGTCCTCTTACTGGAGAGTTGTTAAATAGTAAAAATGGTAATTTTGCAAATGAAAACTGTCCTTTGTGGAGAGGTGTCCTCTAAAGGGAGGTTCTACTTTATTTAGAATGAGTTTATTATTGCTTTCACTCAATTTTTCTAGTTGATATTTTAAAAGAAAATGTAGAAACTACTGAATAAATGGAAGAAATGAGAGAATATGGTTTTACGGGCTACTAACCAAGGTTTATGATCTCTAATTAAAAAAAAAAAGAACGTAGCAAGCAGACAAGCCGCAATGCACTGCAGTAAAGTACCAATGTGCTGCACGCCACCAAGGTTGTTCAAAACAGGTTAGATTCCCCAGGCTAGGGAAGAGAGAGAGAGACAGGTGTTGAAGATAGAATGTTATACGTTTAGTTATTTACTTACTGCTTCAGTTTCTTGCACGCTTGTTATACGGATTATCCAACCCATATAACTACGAATGTATGATATTCATTGGCGCTATCAAACAGTTTTCTTTGAAAACTGTTTGATAAGATTAATGACTCGGCAGAACATGACATAAACTATTTCATTGTCCATTACTAAGATACTTATAACTTTTTTTTGACCTCAAGAGATAATATAATAAACAAGGAGATATGTTTACATATATAAGGTTGTCCCAAAAGTTCATAAACATATTATGATTTATATTTTTCAAGTGTTTACGAACTTTTGGGACAACCTTGTAATTCTGAAACTTGGCCTACCTGCTGATTGGCCACTTTTGATATAGAACATCAGAGATTAAATCATTCTTCTATAAGAATTCTGTTATAATTTTACCAAGGTTACCAATGTTTTCCTAAAAGTTCGTAAACACTTGCAAAATATAAATCATAATCATGTTTACGAACTTTTGGGACAACCTTATATTTGGGGCGATATTGGTTTATAGATGTTGAAGAAGATTCAGGTATCCTTTCAAGAGAGCCTGCATTTAAAAAAAAATATATATATATATATATATATTTTATAGACTCATAAATAAAACTTAGGAAGTTGTACCTTTTAGTATGTATATCGGGACAATAACTCTGAAAGATATTACAGTGACCTTTATTGAAGACCCACGAGATAACTAAGTGTGAACAAAATTGTCCGTTTCCTTAAAAAAAAAAAAAAAAAACTGTCGACCGGTGATCTCAAAGACATTCCATTTCCTAAAGTTTTGACCATTAATGTATTTTGAGAGGAGGCGTTTAACGTGTAAAATATTACATTTTAAAAAAATAAAATGTATCAGACCTAACTTTAATTAATCATTTTTATTTTATTATACTTCATTATACTATACAGTAGACTCTCCTATAACGCGATTTCGTACAACGCGATAAAAAAATTGCGACTAATTTATTTATACAACGCGAATTTTCGTATAACGCGTTATAAAATAAAAAAAAATACCCTAACAACATTCGCGTTATACAAGTTTTATTTCGTACAACGCGAATTTCTATAACGCGATTTCATACAACACGGAACACATTAATCGCGTTATAGGAGAGTTTACTGTACTGTATATTACTTTACATTGCATACTGCATTATATTATACTATACTGTATAATTTCATTAGCATATACTTATCTTTATTTTAATAGAATTATTCTTTAAGTTTATTTATTTATTATGCATGCGTTCAATATATATATCTCTATATATATATAAGTCAATGTCTGTCTGTTTCGCGATAAACTCAAAAACTACTGAACCAATTGGTACCAAATTTTGCATGTCGCTTTTTATAAACCTGAGGAAATTTTCGGCTACATTTTGATTAGTATTTTTGCTATTTCTTTTTTTCATTTGAACAACTTTTTTTTTACGCGGAGTAATCCGGAATGGAATGAATACCCAAATATGGCCATTTTTTATAAGCATCGGTGGTTCAGTGGTAGAATGCTGGCCTGCCACGCGGGCGGCCCGGGTTCGATTCCCGGCCGATGCATTTTTTATTTTTACAATTTTTAAAACTCATTTATATATCTATATATATATAAATGAATGTTTGTATGTTTGTTTGTATGTCCGGTATACAAATTCGCAGTAGTTCACTAATTCAAACCAAAATTTCCATACATAGGTGAAAAAATACAGCGAAGACGATAGGCTATTTTTAAAAATATATAAATCAATTATTAAAACTATATATTCAAATTATTCTACTTAGCTCACGAACACAGCGCCCTATATCAAAGATTAGATTAAATTATGCTGATGCAAACAAATATATAATGCTAATAACAAACAATTATAAAAAAAAAAAACTTTTCTAAATATATATCACTCGGGTAGATATGCACACGGGTCAATCCCGGGGCGAAGCCCGGGTCACCCGTCTAGTGTGTATATTTATTTCGTACAACGCGAATTTCTATAACGCGATTTCATACAACACGGAACACATTAATCGCGTTATAGGAGAGTTTACTGTACTGTATATTACTTTACATTGCATACTGCATTATATTATACTATACTGTATAATTTCATTAGCATATACTTATCTTTATTTTAATAGAATTATTCTTTAAGTTTATTTATTTATTATGCATGCGTTCAATATATATATCTCTATATATATATAAGTCAATGTCTGTCTGTTTCGCGATAAACTCAAAAACTACTGAACCAATTGGTACCAAATTTTGCATGTCGCTTTTTATAAACCTGAGGAAAATTTTCGGCTACATTTTGATTAGTATTTTTGGCTATTTCTTTTTTTCATTTGAACAACTTTTTTTTTTACGCGGAGTAATCCGGAATGGAATGCATGCATAATAATAAATAAATATCACGGAGCAAGCTAAATAAACGTTTAGTTTATTTTTGCTCCACTAGATGGCGCTCTGCCATCTAAAAAGCACATGTGCTCGTGGTCAGAAGATGCCTTTTTTATTTTTAATATATATATATATACATTTACTTAAAATAAATGATAATTATATGATGCTGTGTCCCGTGGATATCGGCGATTCCCATATCAGTTCCAGACCGGAAATAGGCGAAAGCGCCATCTATTGGTTGAGGCTGTAGGTGTGTTGAAGGCTCATACAGGCGACAATATTTTCATTCTTTATATAATATTTTTGTGAATTAGAGAGATTTTACGAAGAATAAGTATGAAGAGACACCGATGGCCTGATGAAGAACATTGTCATCCGAAAGCTCGCCAAGATCATACCCCTTCAACAAACAAACTCGTCGATTTTTTAAAGCTTTTATTTAACTTGCTTCTCTGTCTGTCTGTCTGTCCTCAAATCTTGTAATCAATTTTTAATATACAGTTAAACCTGTCTATAGCGCCCCCTCTTAAGACTCACCAAAATAGGGTGCTATAGAGAGTGTGTGCTATAGACAGGTCACTTTTAAAGTAAATTGCATCTTACTACGTATTTAAAATCTGGCGCTATAGAGAGGGAGGCGCTATTTAGAGGGGGCGCTATTGACAGGTTTAACTGTACTTCTAGAACACGGAGGGATCTGAAATTTGGTACACTTTTCAGAACCCGATGACAATGCATGTTGACAAATTTTCAGACTTCTAAAAATGTATTTTAATTTATTAATTATTTCCTTTGGTTTCTTCTTAGTAATATTGAAATTATATAAGGTTCAGTAATAATGGAAATATTTCTCTAGCACTCTCTTTCTATAAAAGTTCTTGCATTACCTTTAGCGGGGTTAACAGAATCCTTGACAGTGTCTCAAAAATATAGTCACAGTCCCTTGAGGCTATTGTTGGGTGCTGCGCTGCCTGGGGTACAGGAGCTCCATCTATGATTCCTTTCTTCCTGTGGTGAATCTGTATAAGACCGGTGGTCTTAATAAAGCTTTGTGTGTGTATAAGACCGGTGGTCTTAATAAAACTTTGTGTGCGTGTATAGTCACAGTTATTATCTTCGAATATTTATAGACTTTATCTCTTAGAAATTAGAATCATTTTTTATCGAAAAGTGGTTGGCAGACAATAGTTTAGTTGAAGTGAAGGGAGTCAATCCTTTTAATGCTAAGTAGAAAACAAAGATAGGAACTTTCAAGCGAAATTTTACAAATGGGACAGAATTTTCTCAAAATTTGTCAAATTTGTAAAGAGAACAGCATCAAATTCTGAATTGACCACAGTAGCTTGTTGTTTCTTTTTTTTTTTTACTTGATAATGTAGCTGACACATACACAAAGAAGATTATCTTGCGTTATTTACGAAGAAAGTAGCTTTAGAGATGAAAAAACAGTTTTTTAAAACTGATTATTTTTTATTATTAATATTTTTTCTATGATATCCTCTTTGAATTTTAATAAATTTCCTGAATGAGAGAACACTGAATTTTATGTTTATATAGTATCAACTTACAACTTCATGTTTATATATTTTTAAAATAAAGAGAGCATATCCTGACCACGAGCACGTGTGATTTTTAGATGGCTGAACGCCATCTAGTGGAGCAAAAATAAACTAAACGTTTATTTAACTTGCTCCGTGATAATTGGCCAATACAATTTCTTGATAAATCTCAATAAAAAGCAGATGTGTGCTCGTGGTCAGGATACGCTCTCTTTATCTTTAATATCAACACCTGATCCACTTATTTTTATTTTTTCTATTGTTTTTTCATATATTTAAAAGTGAAATATAATACAGTATAACCTCCCTTTATCGGACAACCCGCTTGCGGACACCTCTCTACAAAGGACAGTTTTCATTTGCAAAATTACCATATTTACTATTTAGCAGCTTTCCGGTAAGAGGACACCTCTCCCTAAAGGACACTTTGGCTCTGCAATTAAGTGTTTTTTACAGGGAGGTTCTACTATATTGGTTTTTTTACTGAAAGAAACTTATCAGTAATAATATTTTTTAAAAAAGATATTTGTAGAAATAATGATGCCTGGCTTTGAAAGCTTTCATAAACAGAAGACTTATGTGTGAGACAGGTAGAGATTGAAGTAAGAAGATGAAAAAATCTACAATATTCTAACAATTTATTTCAAACAAAAAAGTTATTTAATATAAAATAAATACATAAATATATCAATTTTTTAACTCCTCATATTGATTATAGGCAAAAATATTTTAAAACTTAATTCTATTGATTTTATGTGGCGATGAGTTTGTTATTGACACACATTAATATGTTATAATACCTTGATAAAGGTTGGCGTTCAGCCAACTGAAATATTGGTAAAATATATTATATTTTGATATAATATATGTATTTTTAAAAAATCTTAGGCAAATTATAGAGTTCTTTGAAAATAGGAATTATCAACGGAAACATTTCTCCAATAATTTTATGTTTAGGAGGATGTGTGGAATTATTTAAAGCTTTTTATTTTAAGTAAAGGACGATTTTTCCACAATTCACGATGTCTAGGTATCCTGGGTTACCTTTATGCTACTACTACAATTGGTGGAATGGAGATATAATTTTGCCAGTTTAATCTATATGATTCAGATTTATTATAAATAAAACAAGAGAAATATAAAGGTATAAACGTCAGACATCCGAGAATGAGATTATTTTAAAAACATATTTCTATAAGGACTGTAGAAGTGGTATTGGTTTATTTAAAAAATTGCGTCGAAAAAGTTTATCAAAAACATTCTCTAGAGGGTGCTATGCTGATTACCTGTTGTGTCCACTTGTTAATTGAAATGCCTCATTTATATATTTACAATCTCAGTTCTAAGTTAATATTGGCACAAATACCTCCTCAAGTTATCCAAGATGAACAATCGAAAATTTGCATTGAAAGTGACGCTGTTATCTTTGTTCTTTTAAGTGGTAGGAATAAAGCCTCCTCAAGTACTTCGACCAGGACACGCCACGATGCTGATAACACCGACGGTAGCTGATTACAAGCCCATGTAAAAACTATCTCAGCACCATGTAGATCTCTCTCATCTCAAGCTGAGGTTCCATCTGTTGGGACAGATAGCGGAGAATGTTGATGTGGCTACCCAGCTGTCTAGAGACCTTGCATATATTGTGTTAGAGCATGTGGAACAAACACTTCAAACTTTATTCATAGATAGCGCACTATCAAAGATTTTAAGTCTTTTCTACTTTTGTATTCATGTTTGTTGATGTCCTCTCGTTGTAATCTATTTTAGCAATAATGACAATCTGTAAATATGCTAGTAGTATATTCACACACATAGAGCTTTATTAAGAGCACCGGTCTTATACAGATTCACAACAGAAAGAAAGCATAGATGGAACTCCTATACTCCAGGCAGCGCATAACCCAATAGCCTCCAGGTCCGACGCATATCCAGTGGCCACAGAATGCACCGTGCATAGGTTATCGTATCACTGAAAAGGCGAGTGTGGAATAAGCCGCGTTTTAGTCTTCGCTTTTATCATCGAAATGGGCCACGTCATTGAGCGAAACTATTAATCTCCTCCGAACGGTGGCTGCGGCCTTGCATAATTTATTTAAACCAAAGAGAAGACCTTGATTAAACATCAGTGTATCCATCCAATTATATATTTGTTGACTATCGGATTGAGACAAGGATAAGCGGCTCAATAGTTCTTTTGTCCAGTGTTATATTCCTAAAAGTTTGTTTTTGTTATGTGTAAACTACTCAATGCTATGCAAATATTTCATGTTAACTGCTATGATGTGATTCTTCTTACAGCATTATTTGGCATTTCTGGTCATTAGTCCTACTGTCCCCCCACCAGTGCTAAGGCTGATGGCTACTTCCAGAGAAGGGTGATCTATATTGATTGGTGACTTTTAGACAGTCGAGGTGGCCGACATTGGAGTCCTCTACCAAGAAGCGACGAGTAAGGAACTTTCGACCTGTTGATGATTCACAAAAAGATGGTATTAAAAGACAAACATGCGACAATATTCCAATGGCTTGTATCTAACTCCCCGGGATATTACTAGACACAAAATTCTGCTAGTTTAAATACCTTAGTACGCTTCTTTTTCTTTGGTAAAATTGGTCCATAGCTGTCCATAGCGTTCTTTTCGTAATTGATCAGAAGCTAGAGCGAAAATCGTTCAAATGGCGATTGCCAATTCTTAAATATATCACGTCTTTCATTCATGTATAAGAAATAAAAATTTGAGCATGCATTTTTTAATCGAATTTTTACACGATGAATGTTAGTTTGTTTACACGATGAATGTTTTTAAAAGGTAAGATTATCCAATCGCCGTGAAACTTTAGGAAGTTATTTACTATATTACTGGGAAGGTTTCTGGTTTGAATTTGATTTGAAATAAATATTCGTTGCAATTTTTTTTTGCAAATTTTCTACTTTCACTCGCAAGCAGCGCCTCTCGCGGTATCTGGTGAAATTACATTTATAAATTGTAAAAATGCTAAAATGTGTTCCAAGTATAATAAATTTAATATTTAATTTGAAGATTTAGTAATATAACTTGTAAAAAAACTAGAATTTCAAAATTAATATATATTTGAAGAAAATATCTTATTTAAATTTAATAAATGTTTTCAAAAAATTATGTTTAAAAAATATATATATATTTAAACGCATATAACAATATTTATATACGTTTATAAATCTATATATAGGTGGATTGGATGTTTTCTAGAATAGTTTTAACAAATGTTCGTTAGGCAACCTTTTACTCGGGTAAAAACCGGGCGAAGCCGGGAACATTTGCTAGTTTATTATAATTAGCAAACTTTCGGGTTTAAGAACTCTTCTACAGGTATTTCATCCAAATACAGTAGAACCTCCCTGTAAAGGACCCTAATTTCAGAGCTAAAATGTACTTTAAGGAGAGGTGTTCTCTTACCGGAGAGCTGTTAAATATTAAAAATGGTAATTTAGCAAATGAAAACTGTCTTTGTAGAGAGGTGTTCTCTAACCTGAGTGTCCTCTTTTGGAGGTTCTACTGTATATATATTTAAAATAAATATTTGTACACAGCCCGCGACTGAACTAGAGTCAATCAGACCCGCTTTGAATATTTCTTTTATAAAATTTACTTCAAATATTCACTGATACTTTGATACTAAACTTTTTTCCCTTAACATCACCCTTGTGCTAATCGATCATAACCTTGGTTTGTGTAATATATGGATAAGAAATTATTTAAATTTGGAAAATAAACCCTTTGCAGAGAGAGTAGTCGATCAAAAATTCAAAATATTTTTCTACAATTTCCAACACGATGAATGTAATTTTGTTGTCGTTTCATGGAAGAATACGATTTTATTATTCAGTATTTCTATAATAATTGTGCCCCCTTGAAATTATTTAAATCTGTATTTATGAACGTTCAAGAATGATGTAATTAAAAATATATATCTATAGAAATATTTTGAAGATTTAGTTTTTTAGTGGGGGGTCGGTGGAACCGTTTAAACCGTTGGTTTTCGACTGCTTTCACCCGGGTTCGATCCCCGCATTGGGCACTTTTTTGGCCCCCGATTTTTGCAAAAGTCCAACCCCATCAGCGAGTACAAATAACCAAACGGAGATCTGGCACATTTTAAAGTGCAAAGTCGAACTGCTTTTCACATGTGTAGACATGTGGTGCACTTACAGTAAAAGCAGTCGCCTACTTCTTCCCACCATGACTATCATTGCCTGTACCACTTGTACTAGGGATAAGCAAAAAAGTTTCTTTTAGTGATGAATAGAAGTTTATTTTGCAGTATTATACCAGGAATGTGTGTTCCTGAATAAATGCCTTTAATGATTTGAAAATCATTAAGAATTTTTGTAAATACCTATTTACATCCTGCTACATGAGTGCGTTTGTTCGTGCAATTATAACTCCGCAAAATTTAGATGAATACTTTATGAAATAGTTTGTAAAAATATGTAATAAACTATAAAGACAGTAGAGATATAAACAGGAGCAATGTATTGAGAATTTTTAACGGTTACCTCTCCGGTCAAAAAAGATGTCAATGATAGAAGCCATCTATTCACCGTCGCCGCAATCTAGCGGCCTCTTGTTGGTGACAAAACGTCCACCTAAAAACCGTGTTTTCGGCCTAATGGCCCTCGTCAGTCTAGAGTTGCTAGCATTAACGTCTATTTTGACGGGAGAGATAACATTTATCTTTACAGATCAATATCCTCCCGGCAAAATTTCCATATATATTTCGGCTATAGTTTTGGCCCAGCCACTTTGCCAGGTAAAACACCTCTTTGGTAGATTGTGAAGATCCCATTCGATCCCGTGTGGATTTCATAGAATAAATTCCGCCCTAGACTAAAGAAAGCCATTAGCCCGAAACCATGGTCTCCAAGTGGGCGTTTCTCAGTTTCCAAAGCTGGTGTTGTGGCTTTGCGCCGACCCGAGGCCGCTAGTTTGCGACGACGATCAATAGATGGTGTCTAGCTTTAACGTCTCTTTTGACGGGAGAGGTGACCTTTGTCTTTATAGATAAATATTTTCCCCCCGAAATATATCTCATTGCATTGAGCGCATTGTTATCTCTAAACTAACTTACAAATAAGCCTATTAGATAGAGATTAAATGTAAGATGTTAGCATGTTGGCTGTCTGTAATTAAATCAAACAATTTTTCAATAAAAACCTTTACTTATTACTGTCCTGCTCAGAAGTCCAACCCCTCCTCTACGTGGCGGGCGGGAGAAGCAGTACAAGTAAGGGACTGCCTTGTAGGGCGAAGTACAGTGATGTGAGCCCCGAGCCGCTACGGTAACCGTAAAGACCTACAGGGAACTCTGAAACATGGTTGACTAACGGGGCAATTGCACCCCCCCCCCCCCTTTCCATGGTGGACAGGACACCACCACCACTTATTACTGTGGGGGCCACAATAGGAAATAGTTTTGATTAGGAGCGTTGAATTGTCTGAATATTTACAGATTGACCAGTTAACACTTCCTTAAAGTCGTGTTTATATGCAGCACCGTCCCGAGAGGTGTAGGGTTGGTTGCGGATTGTCTGCGGCAACACCACGCATTGCACTTCCTCTTCGCCTACACTTTCTCTGTCAAATCTTGAAAATACTTTTTTAATAGAATCGACTTGATATTCCAAAAATAATATAATGGGGAATTTTAAATAGCAATTTTGGTATCTTTGCGATTAGTTGTTTTCACTTGGCGGTTCTCGCAGGGCCTCCTCTGAATCTGGAAGATCTGTGTATGTGCTCAGTTATTGATCAAGTGATGCTTCTCCTCATGTGGATAAAATATAAATTCTTTCTCTCCGAGACGAGCGCTGGCTACAGGCGACTGTCGGTGACTTCTCCGATGGCGACGGGTCGCTGACCTACAGATATTGGAGTTGCCGAGCCGTGCGACCCTTGCTCCGGGAGGTGTTCGCCTCCTGCGAAGTGCAGTCCTGGATCTGCAGGCATGGCTCTTCGGCGTCGGCCTCCATTCCGAGGCAATGAAAATGACCAGTGTAGCGAAGGCTACCATCTACAAGTACCATCTTGGTCTTGAGGTGGGTAATGCCAGCTACTTCATCGACCTGCCCACTCTGTGGGAAAGAACTCTCGCAGTCCACCGGTGGCGGAGTCTTTCCCGCGGTGGGCGCCACCAATGACGATTTGTATATATTTATATATATATGTATATTCATCAATTATTTATATATCTCTATTTAATCATATATTTATCATTATATCATATTATTTATTCATATTTATATTTATTCTGTATTTAACCTTATATAATATTATATGGACATTATAATAAAACAGTTTCAATCTCAATCTCTCTCTCTCTCTCGTGAGTCATGTAGCGGACATCGCTCTGCGGCTGGCCCTGCACGTCCTGCCTCTTCCGGACACCCGGCGTCGAGCCAGCCCGTCTGCATCGCCTGCAGCTCCAGCGACCTGTCGCTGGCCCACCGCTACTGGTCCTGCAGCGCCGTCCGCCCTCTCATCCGAGAGGTGTTCTCCATCATCGGGCGGCCACCGGACCTGCAGTCCTGGATCTTCGCGGTGGGCCTCGAGGACCACGCCATCACCATCTCCTCAGCGGTGAAGTACGCGATCTACGTTTTCTTCTTAGATCGTGGAATGCTTGGTGTCGCTGGAGACCCGCTAGCGATCTTCCATCAAACTCTGCAGCGGTGGCAAAGGCTCCAAGTACATATTGACTGTATATAGATAACTTCATTTTTTTTGTATAGTAATGTAATAATCATCATTATTATATGAATTTACTGATTTTTGCAGATTTTGCATTTTTACTTTGTATTGACAAGATGTAAATCATATGTTATTTGTTTCTCCTATTGTAGACTTATAACTGACATTTTGAATATATTAAAAGATATTGAAAACAAAAGAGGCATATCCTGACCAGGCTCACTTGAGCTTTTCTAGATGGCAGAGCGACATTTTGAAGGGAGAGGTACCCTTGTTATATATTTTATAAATCAGCAAATAGCCATCTCTAAACATGATGGAGTTGGTAGTAGGTAAGATGTGCAGGAGTATGTGACACGTGTTTAAAATTGTTTAGATATTCTATAAACCTGCTTTAACAACATTATACTGTTGAATTAGACACTTTCTTGTGACAATATGGATTTTAAACAAAGGATTTTTTACACTCAACAAGTAAAAAAAATTATCTATTCCACCAAAAATGCAGAAACTTCAAATCATAATTCTATAACGATATATAATTCTTTTACTTATGTATTTAAACTTAAATGTACTTGCCTTTTTGATAGAATTTTCTATAATGGCAACTAGACTTCAAAGCTTGCCTTTAGAAATAAATATATCTTTTTACAATGTATTATGTTAAATGTCAATGCTCCTTTTTCAGGAATTTCTGCCACCAGCTAATTTTGTTCTTCATTTGAAAGTTATTGAGAATAATTTAACACTCATAGAAAAGATACACTAGTGGGAATGGTGTTATACCCAGGAGGAATTGAAGAAAAAAACAATATAATTTGGCTCGATTCAACTTCGTATGACATGTAATAACAATCAGATTGTTAGTCGAAGTGGAATGGAATAATGATTGTAAACAAGAAGCGGAAAGTTGGGAGAAAAAAAGGAAATCGGAGAATATCCATTTAAGATTATAGCACCGACCATAGCACAATGATATTTTTTCACCGTTTTGTTAATATACGCATTGCCCGCCATGGCCAGTATCTTCTTTGTCTTTTGATTTTCTTCTCATTGAGCGCCAGTGTTCTTAGAGGGGCATCACACTTTGTTTTTTTATAGTTGAATGACGTATAATAATGATTACATTTCGTATGTAAAACGTTGAAATAGTCTTAATTTAGGATCTTTCCTAATCATTCGGTCTTTGTAATGCTGTTGTTGTTGTGTCCAATGAAGAACCTCAGATGTCTCCGTGTATCACTATCACAGTAGTCACAATATTCTCTATCTTGGGTGTGTAAAAAGTTGCTGTTCTGGGTCCATATAAATATTTTGCAAGGCTGCGGCCATTGGTAGACATGAGAATATGTGTGTGGGTAGGTGTTATTTTCACACCAGTAGGTTCTTGTGCTGAATTTTAAATAGAAGTCAATAAATATGTTTTAAATTGTTGTCTACAAATTGTCTTGTGCCATCTGGATGTATTAAGATTCAAGGTAAATTGTGAAAAAAAGCGTTTACAAATTGCAAAGATTTTTCGCAATGAGTTTTTTGTAATTAAGCACGCTGAAAAGCGACTGTTGCTTGAATTCTAACTTTTCAAAATTTAAAAAGAAACTCACATTGTGAGAAATTTTGTAGTTTTTAAATATGCATGCCAAGTTTAACGATATTCTTTCTGGGTATGAAACATTCTATTTCCAAAAGGGTACTCTGTTTATTTTACCACCAACTCAAGTTAAAGGGATCAAGCGATATAGTTATAGTTATCATTAACATCCGAAACTTCGCCTTTGCCGGTTCCAAGCCCGGATGAAAAAGGAGAAGGGGGAACAGTAACAAGCTCGCTAAAAAACCTGGGTTCAGTTGGCCCTGCTGATAGTACCCTGTAAGGGGTCTAATCCAGGGATACAGGATGAGCAGCGTTTGTACTCCATGTTAGGAGCGGCTGCACGTAGCGTCTGTTCCTCATGTCAGAGGCGGCCATTTCTATTTGAGCTAAGTCGGCCTGCCACTGAGTAGTGCTCCCAGTCTTAATGACAAAGACAGACACATTCTACTTTACCCAGTCATGATGGTTGTCAAACAGACACTATCAAGGGTCACAACTTAATACCCTAATATGATTGAGTGGAGATAAGAAAGAAGAAGATTAACATCCGAGAAGACCGACATGTTACCCGGATGGCCTTAATGGATCGTGCAGACACGTCAAGAGCCCTGAGTAAAAAAAAAACGGGGTGTTTTGAAAGTTAAAATGTCTGCACGAACAGTTTGACGTCGTTTGCAGCAGCATGGACTGTCAGCTCGGTGACCATGAATTCCGCTACCATTGACACTACATCACAGACAGGAGCGCCTTCAGTGGTATGGTCAACGACGAATCTGGACGCAGGAATGGCGTGGTGTCGTGTTTTCAGAGTTCGGTTTGTAGCAATATATTGGCCGCATCCATGTTTGGTGATATCGTGGGGAAGGCACTTTGCCAACGTGTATTCGACATCGTCACATACTTGCCCAACATCTGGAGAGATTGTATAGGGCAGGAGGCGTCAACCTTTTGAGTCGGAAGAGTCAAAAATTACAATTTACAAAATTTCAAAGTTTTTAAAGAGCCACAAAATATTTGCTTGCCAAGTATCTAATAAAGTGTACTGCCACGAACTTTAGCCTATCAGAAATTTAACAGGGACTTCTAAAAGTGCCGAGAATGCGAACAAGAGTTGACCGAAACGTATATACAATAAGGGGTCGGCAACCTACGGCTCGCGAGCCATATTTGGATGTGAAACTGAGTGTAGTACTCTCATAAATAAAACCTACCACACGCAGCTTCACATCAAATATGGCTCGCGAGCCTCAGGTTTCTGACCCCCTGGTATATGGGTGTTATATTGTATATACGTTTCGGTCAACCCATGTTCGCATTCTCGGCACTTTACAGCTCCTGTTAAATTTCTGATGTATTAAAGCTCGTGGCAATACCCTTTATGAGAGGCCTGGGAAACTCTACGTTTCAGCAGGATAATTCACGACCGCATGTTGCCGGTATTATACGGACCTTACAACATACAGAAAATGTTCAGTTGCTGTCCTGGCCAGCACGTTCTCCTGATCTGTCACCAATAGAAAACGTCAGGTCAATGGTTGCCGAGTGACTGGCTTGTCACCAAACGTAGTCACTACTGTCAATGAGCTGTGACATTGTGTTGAAGCTGTATGGGAAGCTGTACCTGTATATGACATCCAATCTCTGTTTGACGCAATGCCCAGACTTATAAGTGATGTTATTGCTGCTAGAGATGCTTCTTCTGGGTACTGATTTCTCAAGGTCCATACCTCCAAATTCATTTATAAGGCAATCACTTGTTATTCACAGTATAATGTATCTGTCCAATAAATATCATTTTAAATGTTAGGACCATTTAGCGCTATAGCTTCCTAAACATAATGCAACGATAATCAAAACATTATTTTAAAAATCAACAGAGTTAAACGGTTTAATTCTCTACATACACAGAATGTAATTTGTTTTTTTGTTCAGTTATATAGCATTATGTAATTTACATAGTGTCCCGGGGTAACAATTTTGATGACCAGTAGTGAATCAATTCTATATAATCCCTCGTTACACAGACCCTGCATATGTCTACAGTAAAACCTCGTTACACACACTATATACACTGCATATACACTACAGTGGCACCTCGTGTTGCACACACACAATATATATATATCTACGTTAAATCTTAGTTTTTGCACACACACTGTATATTTTTCTACAGTAAAACCTCGTTGCACTGTAGATATATCTACATTAAGATCTCGTTGCAGTTTATATATCTACAGTAAAATCTCGTGTGTGTGTTGCACTGCATATATCTACAGTAAAACCTCGTGTGTTGTTTTACAAGACCCTTGCATATACTATATATGTCTACAGTAAAACCTCGTTACAATGTATATATATCTACATTAATACCTCGTCTGTTGCACTGTATATATATACAGTAAAAACTCGTTGCAATGTATTATATCTACATGAATACCTTGTTGCACACACAATGTATATATCTACAGTAAAACCTTGTTCCACTGTATATATCTGTAGTTAAACCTCGTTACAGTTTTTATATCTGCAGTAAAACTCGTTTGCATTATATATATCTACAATAATACCTCGTTGCACATACTGTATATATTATCTACATTAATACCTTGTTGCATTGTATATATCTCACGAATATTTTGTTGCATTGTATATATTACCTTAATATCTCGCTACAACGCACACACTGTATAATATCCACAGTAAAACCTCGCTTGCACTGTAATATACCTACATTAATTCCGTGTTGCATTGTATATATATACATGAATATCTCGTTACATTGTATATATCTACATTAATACCTCGTTGCATTGTATACATCTACATTAATACCTTGTTTCATTGTATATATCTGTAGTTAAACCTCGTTACAGTTTTTATATCTGCAGTAAAACTCGTTTGCATTATATATATCTACAATAATACCTCGTTGCACATACTGTATATATTATCTACATTAATACCTTGTTGCATTGTATATATCTCACGAATATTTTGTTGCATTGTATATATTACCTTAATATCTCGCTACAACGCACACACTGTATAATATCTACAGTAAAACCTCGCTTGCACTGTAATATACCTACATTAATTCCGTGTTGCATTGTATATATATACATGAATATCTCGTTACATTGTATATATCTACATTAATACCTCGTTGCATTGTATACATCTACATTAATACCTTGTTTCATTGTATATATCTTTATTAATACCTTGTTGCATTGTATATATCTATATTATTACCTTGTTGCACACTCACACATTGTTTATATTTACATTAATTAACTCGCTGCACTGTATATATATATCTATACAGTAAAACCGTGTCGCAGTATATATATACCTATATTAATAACTTGTTCGCACTATACACTAATATATTGCTGATTTTTAAATATTGACTAGGAGTCAATAAAGATGTCAATTGCATACAGTAATACATGTTGCAGTGTATATATTTACAGTGAAGCCGCGTTGCATTGTATATATCTACAGTAAAGCCGCGTGTTGCACTTAATACATCTACAGTAAACCTCGGCTAGAATGAACTTATTGGGACTGAGATTTTGGTTTACAAGAGCCCTGATTGACTATAGATAGATATATGGGACTTATTAGAAGGGAAGAGTTCATTATAATATTAATATTTTACTCTGGGTTAGAGAATTTGGGAGATTATATAATTCAAGATTCCTTATAAGGATTTCTTTATATGTCTAGTTCGTTCTAACTTGGGTTTACTGTATATCACTTCTTTTTGTGTTTATAACAATTATATATGGATTTAAAAAGTTTTTTTCTCATGCTATATGAAAATGTACGTCTCTCTTTTTATTATTATTTTTACCCAAAATTGCAAAACATTAAAATGGAACATTTGCCTTTTTCTAATTGAAAACTATACAGTACTAACGAGATATTCTTAAAAGACACGTGTTCATATTAGTAAGCCTAACTATGGAATAATTAACATGGTCAAATATCATTTTATGTAAATTTATATATAATTTTTAGTGCTTTATTATTATTTTTATTTTAAATATCAAAGAATTTTATAATTTAGATTTGTGTGAAACGAGGATAAGGCTTATATGGAAAGATTCATAAAATAAATAAAGATTAGTTTTTTATAAAAATTAGGTAAGGTTATATGGATTTGTGTGTGTATTTTGAGCATTAGTTTATTAAGCATCCAATTAAAAATGGTTCGAAAGAAATCAATAATTTTTGAAAGAAGAATTAACTATTATGTTATAAGAGAGTTTAAAAATATATACCAAAAATATATTTCAAATCGAATATATAAATACTTTGCAAAAGAAATAAGGTGCATTTTAAGAAGAAATATGTATTGTGTATAATAAGAGCATTTAAAAAAAAATATCACAAGATATTTCAAAATCGAATATGAAAACTTTGCAAAATAAATATGGCGCATTTTAAAAGAAGAAATCTGTATTGTACAATAAGAGATTTAAATATCAAAATAATTTTAAAATCTAATGTAAACCGGAGTATAATCATTGAAAAATCAATCCTAGCAACTTTACAAATCTGTGCTCAAACATATAGATACCTTTTCATTGAAATTTTATATTATTCGAACTCTATCGCATGGCGTAAACGATGCAAAAATTGAATATATTTACAATAAATATATTTAAAAAACTTTGCAAAGAAATACATTTTGATTTTAAGATGGTATTTGAACATATTTCGCTGCAAAACCTCTCAGGAGAGGCTACTTAAAAACATAGCTATGTTTGGTATCACCTGGACGTGGTCTCTTATTGAAGGTTGAATTATTTTAGATGAATCATTTTCGAATTTGTAAAGATAAACACGTTTTAATAGTGATAGACTGTGTGAATTGTTTGGATGTGTATATGATATATCATGATATAATCTAGGGAAAGGTGACTATGCATATATATTTATGGAAGGATTTGAGTATTAAGAATTGTGCAAAGTTGCTGAGTCACTTACCAGTCAGGGCTAAAGAAGGATCTAGGAGGGAGTAAGAAGAGGACCAGACTCTACTTGGACTGGAAGGTGGCTCTGGTTTCAGGGCTCCAGGCATGTAGTGGAAGGTAGTTGAGGGTGAATGGTCCCCCTTAGACAACAAGGCATATGCAGGGAGTCCTTCTTCTCCCCTAGGACCACCCCAATCCTCCCACCTCCCCGGCTCCTCCATCGTGGTCAAGGCTAGAAGACAATGGTTATCGGTCCCCTAATCTTATCTACCGCTCGAGGAGGCTCTTTATCTCTCACCCCCCGTATTGGACACATTCAATAACTTCTGTTTCCATTGCCTGCCACACGCCTACCTTCTTTTTTACTTACTTTTAAAAAACATTAAGATTGTTATTTTTCAATGTTTATTTTCATTAAGATATCCTCCCAAAGAAATCAATTTAAATACAATATCGAGTGGAACTCTTTACGATTTTGCGTGTCATCCTTGCGCAGGGGCCATGCTAATCTTCTCTGTATCGTTCCAATTTTAGTATATGTACCGCCGAACAAGCGTGTACAATAATTCAATATAGAGTGATGGTTGGAAATAAGAATTGATGCTTAAATATTTACATATCAATAGATGATCAATTTTATTGGTTCTTCGTTCAATATATGTATTCAGGTAAATCTATGTTAGGTATATCACATTGATATCTGTTTGTTCATATGTGGGGTTTGCTGCTTTACAGGATGGGGATTCAAATGCTCAGGCCGTACAATAACTGGAAGCAAGAAATTTATATTGTTTATCTATAATGTGTGTAAATACAGTTGAACCTCCAACAAGAGACCACCCAAAGACACGATGCAGTTAAACCTGTCTATAGCGACCTCCTCTAAATAGCGCCTTTCTCTCTATAGCGCCCGATTTTAAATACGTAGTATGATGCGATTTACATTAAATGTGACCTGTCTATAGCACCTCCTCTATATAGCACCCTATTTTGTTGAGTCCCAAGAGGGGGCGCTATAGACAGGTTTAACTGTATTCCCAATCTCTCCTGAAGGTTTTGACTCAATAAAGGTTCTTCAAATCAAAGATACTTCGGCCAGTAAATCTTTTTATTACCTCGACGTTTCGACAAAAATATTTTGTTCTCGTCAGGAGCGAACAAAAATTAAAACAATAGGCAGCTGAAATTGAGATCAATCTCTTTTAGTAGAAATTGTATGTGAGTGTGTTTTCAATTGATCTGTTGACGTTTCAACAGTATTTGGCCTTTCACGATGAAATTTTAATGGGAGCTAGAGTTTGTTAGGAGTCTCTATTATAAAGAATAATTTTTAACGATTTGCAAAATGTTTTAATTTTTGTTCGCTCCTGACGAGGACAGAAGATTTTTATCGAAACGTCGAGACAATAAAGAGATTTACTGGCCGAAGTATCTTTTATTTGAAGAACTATGAATGCCGGCCAGGCAACCTCTATCTTCAATAAAGGTTGTAGTAAATAAAGACGTCATTTTTCAAATTAAAAGTGGTTGCTCGGCAGCTGGAATTGAGACCTTTTAAAAGTATAAATTGTATGTGTGTGTGTTTTCCATTGATCTACTGACGTTTCCACAGTATTCGGCCTTTCTTGATGAAATTGTAATGGGAGAGTTTTTTTAGGAGTCTCTATTATATTTTAAAGCTTAAAATGGGCGATAAAGGACTGATTTGCATATTTCGATTGTCTTACATATACTTGCAAACTATTTGGTTAATCCCGATGAAACTTCAACACGAGTTAGAACACACTTTTCCAGTTGGAAATATACGCAAAAACTATGCCACATTTAATGACGATCTCTGAAAACTAGCAGGTCCAGGGACATAGTCGCAACACCAGCTTTGGTGTTGACTCATCCATTGATGAATTCTACTCATCCCCAGCAGACACCATCAACAAGCTTACAAGCTTGATACCTTAATATGATTGAGTGAAGATAAGAAAGAAGAAGAAGAGAATGCCCACCCGGAGACCATATCTCATAACATTCACCAAGGAATCATTAAGTTGCCATAATTTGACAAAAAGGTGTTTACCTAGCAAAGTGGTTGGCCAAAATATTCTATGCGTCTACTTTGATAGGCGAAGTGTCTTATACTACTCTGATCAAAAGGTTTCGACACTTTGCTCATAAAATCCTGAAAACTCAATATATTTTATCCCGGTTTGTGGCAAACGCAAGCGTCGCCCTTGGCTTGGAGACCTGCCAATTTTCAAAAATCACGCGCCACAACAGCGCGAGCAGCGGCTGTTCGAAGTGAAGGCATTTTGCCCGTGCTTCGATTTCGTTAGTCACCGAAATGGAGGATCAACGAATTTGCCTCAAGTTCTGTGTGAAAAACGGATTCAAGGGTGCTGAAATATTTTGGATGTTGCAAACAGCCTACGGGGATGCCGTCATTACCCGAAGCCGAGTTTTCGAGTGGTACAAGCGCTTCAAGGAGGGTTGGGAAGAGACCGCCGACGACGAGCGTTCCGGAAGACCTTCCACATCAACCACGCCTGAAAAAGTGGACAAGGTGTTGGAACTGGTCCGTTAAGAACGACGAATAACTGTCAGGGAGGCCGCTGAAGAAGCAGGGATATCATTCGGATCGACTCAATCGATATTGAAGGACATTTTGGGAGTGAGAAGACTCAACGCCGTTCTCGTTCCCAAAGATTTGACTTTTGATCGAAAGAACGCCCGGAAAGAAACGACCAGTCTCAATCTCGAAGCGACAACCAACGACCCTGAATTGCTGAAGAGGGTCATTACTGGAGACGAAACATGGATTTACGGCTTTGATTCGGAAACTACCCAACAGGCATCGGAGTGGCGCTTCAAAAATGAGCAGAGACCAAAGAAAGCGAGGAAGGCTCCCAGCAAAGTCAAGGTCATGTTGACGGTGTTCTTCGACTACCAGGGCATCGTTCATCATGAATTTCAACAACAAGGCTCTACAATAACTGCTGACTCCTACCTGGGAGTTTTGAGGCGATTGAGGGAAGCGATCAGGCAGAAACTGCCGGATCTGTGGAGGAGCAAGTCGTGGATCCTCCACCACGATAACGCGCCGGCGCACACAGCCCTCAAAATCTCGAAGTTCCTGCAGGACCACTCAACCTGTGTTCCCCCAACCCCCCTACTGTCCCGATTTGGCCCCCTATGACTTCTTCCTTTTTGGAAAGCTCAAAAAAAAGTTAAAGGGTCGGAAATTTTAGAGCATAGAAGAGATCAAAGTGGAATCGAAGAAGGCCATGAAGGCGATCCCGAAAACAGACTACCAGAGGTGTTTTGCCGACTGGAAAAAAAAGGTGGCTGAAGTGCATCGCGGCCAACGGGGACTACTTTGAAGGGGACAATTTGAATTTGGTAGAATAATAAAGTTTTTTTCAACTTATAAGCAAAGTGTCGAAACTTTTTGATCAGAGTATTACATCAATTTTTGGCAAATTTTTCATATATATTTGGTCATAAATATATAAACACTATCTAACATTGAAAATGTATTACAAAGAAGTAATGGTCTGGAAATGATACAAATTTACAGATAGGCTCACCTCACTGAGTTTTGTTGGTGATGTGAAATACGTAGATCTGACACGCACGTGGATATAATACATATTTAACCCTGCCTTTAAAATAAAAAAAAAATCAATAAGCAAACAGGACCAGGTCTCTTTTAACCATTCTTTATTTCTCAAGATTTCAGGTCAATATGTCCTTCAACAGGAGACCTAGAAGTACCATTTCTAGCTGATTTTACATACTCTGGGTGGAAGTAGTACTTATAGGTCTCTTGTTGAAGAGCATATTGGCCCGAAAGATTGAGAAATAAAATAGGGCTAAAAAAGACCTGGCCCTGGATTGCTTATTGATTTTGTTAAAAATGGAAGAAATCTGCAGGATGGGAATTAGACGTGTCGCAATTGCCCCCAGGAGAATGTCGAAAGTCATTGTTGATCTAAGAGGACGTGGAAGATGAGAGAATGCCAGGCCGCTGCCTACGGAAGCAGTTCCAGGAGACAGACGGTTTTGGGAGGGCCATGGTGGCTAAATATGTCCGGTTGGTCAATACGTATAATTAGAATATTGTGAGCATGACTGAAGTTCAACTGTTGCAGAAACTTGTGAGAGAGCGGAGCAAGGATATCATTTTCATGTCTACACTCAATTATGACAAACACTTGGCATATCTGAAAAGGAAAGCAAAGGATGAAATATATGATGTATCACCATCAACGATGTCGCCATTCAGAAAATTGAACTTTGTTAAAAAGTAGGTATATATTTTTATTTTTGGTGTTCTTTTAAAAAAATGAAAGGAAGCGTGATTAGGAGAAATATTACGATACATTTTAATTCACCATGACAAAGCACTTTAAGCACATGTATATAGGAAGGAGAAAATTACAAAGCCTCCGAGGTTGTGTTTCTTTTGTATATAACGTTTATTATGCTCTAGCTTTCGGGCATGGTGGCCCTTCTACAGGAGCGACACGAATGAAGGTGAATCGTTAGTAGCTGCTATATATTTACCTAATATATTTACAACTTTACAATTTTTTAAAAATTATTGATTTCTTGATATATGCAAAGTTACAGAATATTTACATCTTTTAAAAAAATTGTAAAGATGTAAATATATTAGATAAATATATAGCAGCTACTAACGATTCACCATCATTCGTGTTGCTCCTGTAGAAGGGCCACCATGCCCGAAAGCTAGAGCATAATAAACGTTATATACAAAAGAAACACAACCTCGGAGGCTTTGTAATTTTCTCCTTAAGGTATTGCAGAGGTTATAACATTGGAACATGTATATAGGAATCAAATTATTTAAAACTAAACAAATGATGGATCGCTATGCTCAGGAGATGCAAATATGGATAAAAGCCCGTTTGAATCAAATCTCTTCATATTCCAGAGTTGAAACTATGAATGAAATCCCTATTTGGCTTAAATTTCTCAATCGTACCAAAGCTACATCCAGGAGAATCAAGTAGTGTGTCATTGTTGCTTATTATTCCCTTGTGTAAAGATTATAGGAATTCTACACACACAAAAACCTTTATTAGAGATTATGCCTCATACAGGATTCTCTCAGTATAGCAATGGTTTTTTATTGAACATAATTCAAGTACTAATTACACGAATTCCATTGGAATTGGGGTGTAGGGGTGCAGCTTTCGTTGATAATGGCACAATAATCCAGGCACACTTTGGTGAAAGTCTGACTTTGCCTGTAATTGTCAAATAATGTGGCAACCCTCTATATGGCAGACATCAATCCAGAAGAAGACATCCATACGAACAAGGCATCTTTGTTGGCTGATATTGTGATCAATGTGCATGGACCGATCTGATCTGCTCCATGGACAAGACACCACCACCATCAAATAGTGTGGCAGTGTAGGCTGAGAAAGCAGAATATTGAAGATAAACCGACTGATCAGCATATTCCAGGGTCAAAACTATGACAGTCACTCTTCCTTCCAGACATAACTCTATAGGATGTCAAAGTTTCATCGCGATAAGTCAAATATTGTAGAAACATGTTTGGAACAAACAAACAGCCACATCTTTGTCTTCATACAGAAGTTGAACGGCAAAACTAAGGTGTTATCACATCTTAACTAACATCCTCAAATCTCTCTTATATGGACGATGTAATGAATCTCTCTTAGCTCTCCTTCTATTGCTAAAAATGCTAAGTATTTTAACGCTACTTTATAAATATATTGTCGCGTAGAAAATTAGGGGAAAAACTTCAGGATGACACAGCAATTTATTTAAGGAAAGAACGAATTACAATTTGGCTTGGTTTTGGCTAAAAGCTGTATACTCCTTGGCTAAAGCAGCGTTAATTATATCAGTTTATTCAGTTATGGTTGATCGAGATATTGTAAAACCATGTTGACGATTACTGAATAATTTCATTTCCTCGTAGAATTTGATGATTTTGTTGTTTATTATTCCTTCAAATATTTCCGAAAGATTTAAATTTAGACATAGAGGTCGATAGCTGCCACAATCTTTGTAATCGGATTTACCCGGCTTTGGAATGATCAGCGCCTCTGCTCTTTTCCATTCATCAGGAAAGTAACTCATATCCAGACACTTCTGGTAGATTTTAGTTAATAGTGGTACCGCGAATTGTTTTGCGTGTATTATCATATTATTAGAAATGTTATCTATTCCTGGAGATTTCTTCGTATTTAATCTATCAATAATAGCGTTTACTTCATTGATTGTGATTATTGGTTCTGTTGTGTTCGAAAGTCTTAATGCATATTTCCTTATATTTGTATGTGTTATCTTCACCTGGGTTGTCATCAGGAAATAGAGCCGCTATTAATTCCTCAGTTTTCTGTTGTTGTTCTTGATATGTGTTTGTTTCTAATATTTGTAGTTTTTTATTCGATTTACCTCTTAATTTTTTGTATAAATTCCCATAAGGATTGGTAGAATTATTTTCTTCTAGAAAGGTCCTCCACGATATTCTTTTGGCCTTTTTAATCTCTCGTAAATATTTATTACTTGTTCTTTTAAATAACTCTATTAAATATCCTGAAGGATTCCGAGTTCGGTAATAAATATTTCTTACATAGTGAAAGTAGTTTTTAAAATCTCCAGTTCTGTATTCCACCAGTTAACTGCACCACATTTTGGAGTTCCGTTATATTTTAGTTTCAGTGTGGAATAAGCAGGTTCAATTAGAATCTCCGAAAGTTCTTTTATTATTTAAACAACCTTTTTCTGTTGTGGATAAATTAACCGATAAGCTTTCAATCTTTTTCTTGTCAGCATCATTCACATTCTGTGTAAATCTTGGCCAATCTGCTTTTTCTCATTGAATTTCCAAGTTGAATATAAGGTTGTGGTTGAAAATTGTTCAGTCATACATACATCAAATAGTATCGCAACGTGATCAGATATTTGGGATATTTGTTGTGTTCACCATTTCATTATAGTTGTAAGAGTTTTTTTTATTTGTCAATGTCAATCAATTACACTGGCATTCCCGCATGTTGGTGTTTTATCATTGTGTATAATCATATGAGGAAAATAGGAATAAAGGTATATTAGTATTATGTGCCGTTATATATATATATATATATATATATATATATATATAGTGATATTAGATTGAAGAATTATGTTTAACATATACCATGTAATATCATTTTTTCCCATTGAATTATATTCGGTAAATTATTTTTAAAAACATCTTTCACATACTTGCTTTTTTTTGGTTTATTAAGTCACTAGACGGGTCACCCGGGCTTCGCCGAATGATATATATTTAGATAAGATATTTTAATAATAATTGTTTGTTATTAGCATTATCTATTTGTTTGCATCAGCATATTTTAATCTAATCTTTGATAGAGGGCGCTGTTCGTGAGTTAGGTAGAATAATTTGAATATATAGTTTTAATAATTGAATCATATATATTTTAAAATAGACTATCGTCTTCCCCGTATATCTTTACCTATGTATGGAAATATTGGTTTGAATTAGTGAACTACTGCGAATATGTATACCGGACATATATACAAACAAACAAACATACAAACATTTATTTTTTATATATATATATATATAACAGTAGTTGCGAAAAAAAGATTTTGCAAGTATACCGTCATCAATCTTTTGCCTATACCTAAATAATCTAATTATCCTGTTTGTTATTCGAACAAATTATACAAAGAAACGATATTCTCGAACATTTTAGATTTCAAATAATATGTAGAAGTGATAGCAACGTTTCGGCCTAGCCTTGGCACTCATCAGTTTAAGGGCATTACTTAACTACGTGCTATTACACGGGTTATAGGTTTTCCTTCCTTTATGTAGATATTTACTGAGGGTTACTCCTCTATTCCACGCTGGGCTAGCTTAAAATATTTCTTTAAATACGACATTTCGAGTAAAAACTCTGTCGCTTCCTTCAATTAGCATGCCTTGTAGTGCTGAATCTTTAACCATGATTTTAACATCACTACTGTGTTTCACTCTTGAAAAGGCAACATAAAGTTGTCCGTGACCGAATACAGGCTCCGGCAAATAAATGCCAACACGTTCGAGCGTTTGACCTTGTGCCTTATTTATGGTCATGACAAAGGCAGGTTTTACAGGAAATTGCCGTCTCTTCATTATGAAGGGCAATCCTGTTTCAGATGGGGCCAAATCTATTCAGGGAATCAATACAATGTCCCCTTTATTTGAGCCAGTCAGGACTTCTGCCTCAATGACGTTACTCTTTAATGATTTAATAGTAAAGCGGGTTCCATTACATAAACCCTTCTTCAGATTTCTAAGAGGCTGAATAATGCATCCGACCTTTAATCTTAGACGATGAGGCGGCATTCCTGAAGTAGTAACACTATTCAGGAATTCAACGGGAAAATTATTCCGCTCTTCATCGCTGTCTGAGACAACGGAATCATCACTTAAATAAGTGTGGTAGTCGCCAACTATAAGGTCCATGACTTGGTCATTCATATTATGAACATCGTAATTCTTGGGGCACAATATTGCTCTTTGTGACATGGTTTCAACCAATTCAGGAGTAATTGTGTCTCCAAATATTTCTCGGACTATATCGTCTTTGCATATTAGTTCTTGGGGAATCTCAATGAGATCTGCTCCCAAATCGTCAAAGGTTGGAAGACTTCCATTGTCTAGCTTTAATAGCCATTCTGTGTATTCGGGGTCCGATCTGGCCCTTACATTTCTTACCAATGGTAAGTGCTCAAAATGGCTCCATGTCTGAGAATATTTCAAACAACTTTGCACAATTTGTGCTCTCATACCATGAGGTATTACTGGTAGGCATTGCCGAAAATCGCCTCCTACAATGAGGACCTTACCACCAAATGGAATTTGGTTAGGATATCTTTTATCCTCAGTCATGACTTCTCTAAGAAGTCTATCGATTGTGTTAAGGGCATGGTTTGAAGCCATTGTACACTCATCAATAATAAATAGCTTTGCCTTTCGGAGGGTGCCAGCAGCCATTGAAGTCATTTTAATATTTGAAACGGAAGTTTCATTCAACGGAATTGGAAGTCCGTATAAGGAGTGCATTGTTTTTCCTCCTTGTAATAAATTGGCTGCAATGCCAGTAGTAGCAGCTGGAAGAACAACTTGGTTCATTCTTCTAACGGAGTGCATCAAGGTGGTATAGAGGTAAGTCTTTCCACTCGCACCTGGACCATCAATGAAGAAACATTTTGGTCTCATTGTTACATCTTTGACTGCAGCCATTATTTGATCATATGCTGCTGTTTGTTCAGCGTTAAAACTTTTCATTTTATCAGCGGCTGAAAGAACTTCAGTATCAGAAATATATTCCTCTGAACATGGAACATCAGGGATGTTCCATGCTGGCACTGGAAGCCCATATTCGTTATAATTAACTCTATGACTTAGAAATATGTCACTAATTTCTTTCATGGCATAACCCTCGCAATGGGTGCATGCATCATCATTAGGATGATGCTTTCGGCAAAAGTCCTTACACATGTGAGGCTTAAATTCATCCCACAATTCGCGTGGTTTTGCGGGTGGTCCAAATACGCAAATATATGCAAACAACTCTAGAAGTTGCTTTGGCATGTTCATGACGACCCCATCTTCCAATGTAGATTTCCATACACTATCATCGAGGAAAAGACCTCTTGCAAGTGCAGCTTCTCTAAATCTGGGATATAATATTTCGTCGACAGTTTTTAAATCGTCGAATGACTGAGCTGCCTTTACATTTAAGAGAAGTAGCCTCAAATAATAGCGCTCTTGTTCTTTAACGCTGACAGTATACATTCTGCCAATCACTTTAGCTCCACGCAATTTTCGCGTGTTCCATTGCCTCTCTTTGCAATTCCAAGTATAATGCTCGGGGATTTCACGATATAAGTATTCCCTCGCATTAGGATCATCACGGTTAAGTTTAAAATAACCCATTAATGTTGAGTCTCGACTCAGTCTATTTTGCAGCTGTTCATCGCTGATATCGTCATTAAATACAACATCTTGATAATCAGGCAAGTGGACGGCTAACCGTATTATAGCATGGGATTGTTCATGCATATGGAATCCGAATATTCTCCAACCTGCTTCTACAGGGCCAACATATCTTGAATCTACAAATTTAGTTGGTTCATCGTGATTCAAGGTCTGTTCACGTATTTCTATATTGGCAGAATCATGGCCTTTATATACATACTTAAATAAGTATTTAACTGCCTGTACAGATGAACAGATTTCAACATTTAAATGGCAGTTGAATCTTAACAATATGTATGCGTTGTATGGAACAACCCATGAATTATTGATAGGTTTAGAATTTACATAAACCTGTTCAGATATAACTCTTCGTTTGTATTTTGGATATCCATCAACGTTCATAATTGTTGATTGAATCAAATATTTTGGAAATTTCTTCGTGCATTGACCATTTTCCATACATGGGGACCTTGGATTATTTTTTACACATGGACCATGAATCATGTGTTTTGTAACTATTCCGAAAAGAACCGGAAATTTTTCCTTATCTGGAATTTCGGCAGATACAATTCTGTCTATAACCGCTTCTGTATCATATTTTGCCTCTGCAGCCAATATTATTAATATGTGGGCGTGAGGAAGCCCTCTTTTTTGAAATTCAATTACATGGACCATTGCAGTTAACTTTCAAAATAGCCCTGGTTTTATTTCTTTAAGCAACTCTTTTAACTTTAAGTTAAAGACACGTGCCACCAAATCTGGTCTATGTTCGGCTTTTTGCCAAGGTTCCAGATTTTCAGTTATTTCTTTCCATTTTGGATTCAAGTCATTGTAACAAATAAATCTGGTTTTCCATATTTTATCACAATTGACATGGCATCTTGGTACCTTTGTTGCATATTTCTTGGACTGCCTTCAAAGCTTGATGGAAGGATTATTGCCTTTCCAACGTTAAGATTTTCATTTTCAGCTCTTGCGTGTATATGATCCATGAGACCACTATATTTTTCAGTTCTCAATTTGGACTGATTTTGTTTAATGTAATGGAGTATATTTGCTTCCATTTTTACATACGCATCGACTATGAATTGTTGCGTTAGTTTTCCCCCATTTAAAAGAGGATTAAACTTGTCTCGGACAGACAGCAAATAACTATAATATTGCATTTGACTTAGTCTTTGACTTGAGCCGGGTTTCTGTTTTAGATAGGTAGTCCAACCTTGTTCCGCTCTAGGGTAAAATAGTGGATAAACCAACGCATCCAAATTTGGATCTAAGATTGAAATTCGCTTTAACATAGGCTGATTCTTGTTTTGAAAATATATATAGGCTGATTCTCTATTGGTTTTAAATGAATCAGTATATCACGAATAAATGGAGGTTCACCATCATCATTTTGGAAGACAACTGCAACTTCACTGGCAGTTG
>CP092872.1:69270591-69320449 GCA_030710605.1 Cordylochernes scorpioides
ATTGGCACGTTCACCTATACCCGGTTATCCTTCTGAATAGGATCTATTGTTTAACTCCTGACGTTTCATGACCATGACTGGTTGTCACTCATTCCCCTGAAGAGAATGACAGGAAGTCACTGAAATGTCGGTAGTTGAAATAAATCATTGGTTGATGTGGCTGTGTTTTTTCTCTGAATCTACTTCCAACCAACAAATCATCTTTAAAACGGGTCTATTGTGTTTCTTTGTTTTTTTAGAATTTACTGAAGGAGGTGAATTCATGAAGGGATTTGTAACGTAGGTTTGTTTTTGGAATTATCTCTTGTATTCCCAAGTGGGTAACTATGTTTAATTCACGAAGTATTAGATGAGAGGAAATATGTAAGGCTTCCTGTTTCTATAATCAAATTTTGATAGGTATTTTATCCTTCTTTTCCGATTTTGACAAATTCAAATTGAAGTCAGAATTTTATTTGAGTATTTTAGAGTTTCTTCTCTAAATTCATCTGTTCGTGAGATGAGAAGAGTTGATTGGGTTTGTAGTATAGTCTGGGAGAGTAAAAAACCAGAATGTAGATTCAAATCCGCATTGGGCATAGTTTTTTTAATATTAATAAATTTAATGGAGTAGCTCTTTTCAGCAATGTCCAAACTCTTAAGCATGAGGGAACTTAATTGAATTGGTCGTTATTAAACTATGCGTTAATTTTTGAACAAATTTTCAAAATGATTTTTATTGATATTAAATTATAATTACAAGTAATGTCTATATTCTGGTTTTACAATGTTTCATCTTAAAGCTTTAATTTCTATATTTAGGCAAAAATTATAAATAGCCAGGTTCCTGGAACACAGAGAAACTTAACTACCCTTTTAATATAAAATGTTGCCTCATCTTCAAAATGTATACATTCGTGCTTCAATCCATTTAATTCCAACCAATATTCACTAGTCATTATGTTTATCAGGGTCTGTGTAATGTACTAAAAAAATGCAATCATTTCTAATGAAAAGAATTTTTGCAAATCATGCAGCCCTTGTTTTGAAATTAGAATGATTTGGCCAACAGAAGACAGATTAGATAAAGAAAGAAGTGACAATCAATATAGGTGAGGGTCCATAGAGTACTGAAAGGTAAGTCCCTGCTTATATAACCGACATGGACTACTGAAAATTATGTTTAACAAGTCCTTTCCAATATAGTACTATATATACATGATATTATTACATTATTAACCATTCAACACTTCATTCCAAAATTTAAGAAAGAAGCCAAAGATGTAAAATAAAGGTTTATTAAATATATTTGACCACAAAATAAAGTAGACGAGTGTCAAGCAATAAGTAAATATATCGTGGCAACAAAGTAACAATATGATATGCAAATCAGGCGCTTGTAAAATACGTGCAAGTCATTTTACCCGAGTTTTTTTGGGTTTGTATAATATGTACCATTGTTTCATATTCTTACTCTCTAGTATTCGAACTAATTCAGCTAATCAATTTTCAAATACTAAACTTTTTAGTTTTATACCTACAATATTTGGGAGGGAAGTATAGTTCTAATAATTTATATGATGAGATTTATGTGGATTACAAAGTTGTCCCAAAAGTACGTAAACACTTGCAAAAAATTGAAATACCAATATTATTCGCCGTTATGTATAATGTCTTATACGCAGTTATGTATTATGTATAATATATTATTGTGTATTCGCCTTAATATTATTATTCGCCAAGTAATAAGAAAAACAACGTTTTAAAAAAAGCACGAACTTTTGGGACAACCTTATACTATCTCGAAAGATCATTTCCTATTTTTTAAAGAGCTGCATAAAAAAAAATTGTTTGTTTCTTTTAGTATACAGATCTTACAAATTTATATCTGTAGACATTTTACCAATAAAAGTTTATGGTAATTTAAGAAAAGCTTCAATTGTTTACCATTTTTTTCGGAACATAGCCCTTATCACAGTATATATATGACTTGGCATACATTAGCTCCTAATATCTGAGTTCGTGAAGCAATTCAATCTTCCAAAAGGGTATTTTACTTGGGAATTAATCTGTGTTATAAGAGAATTTCAATTATTCACCTCTTTAGAAAGTAGAGAAAATATTTCACGTATTTAATAAACTTCATGGTACGTTGAGAAATACCAAACATCTTTATAAATTAAATAGCATCTAATCATGACGCTAAACATTGCTGACAGATGAGTGAATTAAGATACTCTTTCATTATGTTATCACTCTGATATTTTACTTCTTTAGTTATAACTTAGTTAAAGATTGAAATATGTGTGTAATATATTATAAAATAAATGAAGCTTCCAGGGTTAAGTTTCGTGTACAACTTTTTATTTTCAAGCTTTTGGACTTGTCAATACTTCAACAGGATTATCATGTTAACAACTTAATAATAAATACAATTTTTATATACACATTATTATGTACATATTTTAAATACTTATTATATATTGAGAGAAAATATACTACATTATTTCTGGGTGTAATCTGGGTGTAATCCGTATTTATTGGTCATTGTGCCTTTTATAAGCACCTCTTTGGTAAATTAAGATATAATGAATTCTTTATGGGTCTTAAGAAATCAGAGCTCGCCTTAGACTGACGATGGTCATACTCAGAAAGTGAGGTCTATGGATGAGCATTCTGGCAGAACTGGTGTTGTGGATTTGTCCCCGACCTGTGAACAATGGGATGGAAAACTCGCAGGTCAAAGGTAATGTCTCGTGGGTTAGGCGTGGCAAAGTACCAATGGCACTACTTAAACGATAAAGATGGCTGTTTTCTGGGCACAAACAATGGTGAGGGTGGGTATAAGGATATTTCCCTTCTCAAACGCAAAAAGACCAAATGTTTTAAATGCTACAATGATGTGCGCAGGAGGCTTAAAGTGAGGAATAAGTGGCGCACTAGGAATCAGACAGCATAGGATGATGACCTGGAAGCGGCAATGATATGAATGGGCAGAGAACAGTGAGGCCAACTGTGTTATCGGACTATATAACAAAAAATGGAAAGGTCAATGACCTACCTGGATGCTGAGCTAGTGTACGTGGGGACGCTTACTGGAAGTTGGTGGCCTTAACACTCACTAGATGGCAGCAAGTAAAGTGAGAAATTTTGGAATTTTTGATCCCAAAATCTGAGAAAAAACTGTTTTAAAGAATTGAGATAATCAGGCTATCATCTAGCTGCACAATGTGTGATCATGGATGTCTACTAGAGCGTAGATAGCCCGAAGAATGTATAGTTACGGTAAGGCATGTATAACTCTACGACTGCCTAAGTAGAGAAATGATGTTCCATAGAAAAATAGATTCTTAGCCGGTCCTACATCCTCGAGATCCCCGCTGAATGGACCAAGTTGTCTAAAGATTTTCTACTGGATTCTAATTAGGCGTATAAGAATACAAATCCTTCCTAACATGAAAAGCTTTAAGAGATGGATTTTCAAAGGCATGTTCAGTTTACCGTTCACCTGGCTAATGAACAAAACGTGCAAAACTTGCAAGTTAGTTTTGAACTGAGAGATTTGGATGTCTGAATATTTATATGATATCTATTTGCAGTAATTTCTTGGCGCCGTTAAATATATCCAGCGGTCAACTAACGAGAGTTTCTTGGCGCCGTTTAACTATAGTCAACAGTCAACTATCGGGAGTTTCTAACGTCGTAAACATATAACCCGGAGGTCAAATATTGACCACTGACTTAGTTTAACGGCGACAAAAAAACTCTCGCTAGTTGTCCGCAGGCTATAGTTTTAAGGCCCCAAGAAACTCCCGCTAGTTGACCGCTGGCAATATTTTAACGGAGCCAAAAAACTCCGTCGAGTTAACCTCAGGCTATAGTTTAAAGGCGCCGATAACTCCCGCTCTTTGACCGAGGGCTAAAGCTTACACAACAAGAAACTCCCGCTAGTTACCGCTGGCTAAAGTTTAACAGCCCCAAGAAACTCCAAATAGTTGACCGTTGGCTATAGTTTAACGCCTCCAAGAAACTTTCGCTAGTTGACCGCATGCAAAAGTTTAACGGCCCCAAGAAAACCCCGCTAGTTGACCGTTGGCTATAGTTTAACTCCTCCAAGAAACTTTCGCTAGTTGACCGCATGCAATAGTTTAACAGCCCCAAGAAAACCCCGCTAGTTGACCGTTGGCTATAGTTTAACGCCTCCAAGAAACTTTCGCTAGTTGACCGCATGCAATAGTTTAACGGCCCCAAGAAAACCCCGCTAGTTGACCGTTGGCTATAGTTTAACGCCTCCTAGAAACTTTCGCTAGTTGACCGCATGCAATAGTTTAACGGCCCCAAGAAAACCCCGCTAGTTGACCGTTGGCTATAGTTTAACGCCTCCAAGAAACTCCAGCTAGTTGACCGCATGCAATAGTTTAACGGCCCCAAGAAAACCCCGCTAGTTGACCGCTGGCTATAGTTTAACGCCTCCAAGAAACTTTCGCTAGTTGACCGCATGCAATAGTTTAACGGCCCCAAGAAAACCCCGCTAGTTGACCGTTGGCTATAGTTTAACGGCCCCAAGAAACTCCAGCTAGTTGACCGTTGGCTATAGTTTAACGGCCCCAAGAATCTCCCGCTAGTTGACCGTTGCCTATAGTTTAACGGCCCCAAGAAAGTCCCTCTAGTTGACCGTTGGCTATAGTTTAACGGCCCCAAGAATCTCCCGCTAGTTGACCGTTGGCTATAGTTTAACGGCCCCAAGAAAGTCCCTCTAGTTGACCGTTGGCTATAGTTTAGCAGCCCCAAGAAACTCTTGCTAGTTGACCGCTTTCTAAAGTTTAACGGCCTCTAGAAACTCCCGCTAGATGACCGCTGGCTATAGTTTAACAGCCCCTAGAATATCCCGCTAGTTGACCGTTGGCTATAGTTTAACGGCAGCAAGAAACTTCCGCTAGTTGACCGCTGGCTATAGTTTTTAACGGCTCCAAGAAACTCCCGCTAGTTGACCGTTAGGTATAGTTTAACAGCCCCAAGAAACTCTCGCTAGTTGACCGTAGCTATAGTTTAACGGCGCCAAAAAAAACCTCTATTTAATCGTTGGCTATACTTGAACGGCGCCAAATCTCTCTCTAGGTAACCACTGGCTATAGTTTAACGGCGCAAAGAAACTCGGGCGAGTTGACCGCTGGCTATAGTAAACGGCGCCAATATACTCCCGCTAGTTGACCGCTAGCTATAGTGTAACAGCCTCTAGAAAATCCCGCTAGTTTACCGTTGGCTATAGTTTAATGGCCCCAAGAAACTCCCGCTAGTTGACCGCAGGCTATAGTTTAACGGCGCAAAGAAACTCCGGCGAGTTAACCGCTGGCTATATTTTAAGGGCCCCAAGAAACTCCCGCTATTTGACCGTTGGCTATAGTTTAACGGCCCCAAGAAATTGCTGCAAATCGATATCATAGAAAATTTCGGCCATCCAAATCTTTCAATTCAAAACTAACTTGCAAGCATAGCCTCTCTGCACGTTTTGTTCAATAGCCGGGTGAACGAAAATTTAAAATAATGTCTGAACATACCTTTTAAAATCCATCTTTTAACTTTTTGCATGTTAGGAAGGATTTAAATTCCTATACGCTCAATTAAAATCTAGTAGAAAATCTTTATACAACTTGGTCATTCAGCGGGGACCTCGAGGATGTATGACCGGCTAAGACTCTATTTTTCTATGGAACATCATTTCTCTACATAGGCAGCCATAGAGTGCTACAAGCCTTACCGTAACTACACATTCTTCGGGCTATCTACGCTCTAGTAGACATCCATAATTACATATTGTAGCAGCCAGATGATAGCCTGATTATCTCAATTCTTTAAAACAGTTTCTTTCTTGGGTTTTGGGATGGAAAATTCCAAATTTCCCACCTTACTGGCTGTCATCTAGTGCGCGTTGAGGCTACCAACGTTCCAGTAAGCGCCCCCACGTACACTAGCTCAGCATCCAGGTAGGTCATTTGCCTTTCCATTTTTTGTTATATAATCCGAGAGCACTGTTGGCCTCACTCTTCTCTGCCCATTCATATCATTGCAGCCTCCTGGTCAATAGCCTATCCTGTATGATTCCTAGTGCGCCACTTATTCCTCACTTTAAGCCTCCTGCGCACATCATTGTAGCATTCAAAACATTTGATCTCTTTGCTTTTGAGAAGGGAAATATCCTTTTCCCCCCTCACCATTGTTTGGGCCCAGAAAACAGCCATCCTAGCCGTTTAGGTAGTGCCATTGGTTCTTTGCCACGTCTCACCCACGAGACGATAACCTTGAAGCGGGAGTTTCCTGGGGCTGTGTTAAACTATAGCCAGCTGTCAACTAGCGGGAGTTTCTTGGGGCCGTTTAACTATAGCCAACGGTCAAATAGCGAGAGTTTCTTGGGCCGTACACTATAGCCTGCGTTCAACTAGCGGGAGTTTATTGACGCCGTTAAGCTATAGCCAGCGATTAACTAGCGGGAGTTTCTTGGGGCCGTTATTCTATAGCCAGCGGTCAACTAGCGGAAGTTTCTTGGGGCTGTTAAACTATAGCCAGCAGTTAACTAGAAGGAGTTTCTAGCGCCGTTAAGCAATGACCAGCGGTCAACCAGCGGGAATTTCAAGCGACGTACAACAATAGCCGGCGGTCAACTAGCGGGATTTTCAAGCGACGTACAACAATAGCCGGTTGTCAACTAGCGGGAGTTTCTTGCGACGTACAACAATAGCCGGTGGTCAACTATCGGGAGTTTCAAGCGACGTACAACAATAGGCGGCGGTCAACCAGCGGGATTTTCAAGCGACGTACAACAATAGCCGGCGGTCAAGTAGCGGGAGCTTCAAGAGACGTACAACAATGGCCGGCGGTCAACTAGCGGGAATTTCAAGCGACGTACAACAATAGTCGGCGGTCAACTAGCGGGAGTTTCAAGAGACGTACAACAATGGCCGGCGGTCAACTAGCGGGAATTTTAAGCGACGTACAACAATAGTCGGCGGTCAACCAGCGGGATTTTCAAGCGACGTACAACAATAGCTGGTTGTCAATTAGCGGTAGTTTCTTGCGACGTACAACAATAGCCGGCGGTCAACTAGCGGGAGTTTCAAGAGACGTACAACAATGGCCGGCGGTCAACTAGCGGGAATTTCAAGCGACCTACAACAATAGTCGGCGGTCAACCAGCGGGATTTTCAAGCGACGTACAACAATAGCTGGTTGTCAACTTGCGGGAGTTTCTTGCGACGTACAACAATAGCAGGCGGTCAACTAGCGGGAATTTCAAGCGACTTACAACAATAGTCGGCGGTCAACCAGCGGGATTTTCAAGCGACGAACAACAATAGCTGGTTGACAACTAGCGGGAGTTTCTTACGACGTACAACAATAGCAGGCGGTCAACTAGCGGGAGTTTCAAGAGACTAACAACAATGGCCGGCGGTCAACTAGCGGGAATTTCAAGCGACCTACAACAATAGTCGGCGGTCAACCAGCGGGATTTTCAAGCGACGAACAACAATAGCTGGTTATCAACTAGCGGGAGTTTCTTACGACGTACAACAATAGCAGGCGGTCAACTAGCGGGAGTTTCTAGCGTCGTTAAACAATGGCCAGCGCTAAACTTGAGAGAATTTCTTGGCGCCGTATAGCACTGGCCTAGCGGTCGACTCTTCTTTATATTTCTCGTGTATTTTGGAGAACAAACAAGTAACAGATAGGGATAAACATCCAACCACCCCGTCAACAAGGAGAAGCAAGACTTGACTGCCGCCTGATGGGCTTATTTCTTCCTAATAGGTCCGACTATCCGGGTCCAAAGGTGGTGGACAGTTTCAGCTACGTCGTCGTAGCAATATCTTTTATTTTTTGCAAATCGTTCTTCGTTTTATTAAGTATATTCAATGTATTAAAAAGAAAATTTCAATGGGTAGATGGGATACTTCCTTTTTTTTTTTTTGGGCTTCGCCCATAATCCCGACAGCCGAAAGTAATCCTGGCAAAATAAAATCTGGATAGAGACGAGAGAAACTGCCAAAATTCAGCAAATCAAAAAAATCTAAGCAAGTGTCAGATATAATGGTAATATTTACTGTTCGGCGGAAAATATAAGCTTTATAAAATATTATATTCTACATCAACCAAATGAAATTCTGTATTTTTCTCTCTAATTTGTCTGAATTTCGACCTTATCGGGAATTTAGTCTGTCCGGATTTTGACCTTGTCGGGAATTTAGTCAGGATTTCGACCCTGTCAGAAATTAAGTCTGCCTAGATTTCGACCCTGTCGGGAATTTAGTCTGTCTGTATTTCGACTCTATCAGTAATTTAGTCTGTCTGGATTTCGACCCTGTCGGGAATTTATTCTGTATTTCGATCCTGTCGGGAATTTAGTTTGTCTGGATTTCGACCCTGTTGGTAATTTAGTCTGTCTGTGTTTCAATCCTGTCGGGAATTTATTCTGTATTTCGACCCTGTTGGGAATTTAGTTTGTCTGGATTTCGACCCTGTTGGTAATTTAGTCTGTCTGTGTTTCAATCCTGTCGGGAATTTATTCTGTATTTCGACCCTGTTGGGAATTTAGTCTGTCTGTATTTCGACTCTATCAGTAATTTAGTCTGTCTGGATTTCGACCCTGTCGGGAATTTATTCTGTATTTCGACCCTGTCGGGAATTTAGTCTGTCTGTATTTCGACTCTATCAGTAATTTAGTCTGTCTGGATTTCGACCCTGTCGGGAATTTATTCTGTATTTCGATCCTGTCGGGAATTTAGTTTGTCTGGATTTCGACCCTGTTGGTAATTTAGTCTGTCTGTGTTTCAATCCTGTCGGGAATTTATTCTGTATTTCGACCCTGTTGGGAATTTAGTTTGTCTGGATTTCGACCCTGTTGGTAATTTAGTTTGTTTGGATTTCGACCCTGTCATAATTTAGTGTGTCTAGATTTCGACCCTGTCAGGATTTTAGTCTGTTTGGATTTCAACCCTGTAGGGAATTTAGTCTGTCTGTATTTCAACCCTGTAAGGAATTTAGTCTGTTTGGATATCAATCCTGTCAGGAATTTAGTCTTTCTTGATTTCGACCCTGTCGGGAATTTAGTTTGTTTGGATTTCGACCCTGTCAGGAATTTAGTGTGTCTAGATTTCGACCCTGTCAGGATTTTAGTCTGTTTGTATTTCAACCCTGTAGGGAATCTAGTCTGTCCGTATTTCAACCCTGTAAGGAATTTAGTCTGTTTGGATATCAACCCTGTCAGGAATTTAGTCCTTCTTGATTTCGACCCTGTCGGGAATTTTGTCTGTCTGTATTTCAACCCTGTTGGTAATTTAGTCTCTCTGGGTTTCAACACTGTCGGGAATTTAGCCTGCCTAGATTTCGACCCTTGTCAGGATTTAGTCTGTCTGGATTTTGACCTGGACCCGTTTATTGCATTTTGTTCATGGCCATCATTTTTCTTAACGTGCCTCTCAAACTTTCCTAGTAAAATAGTTTTCCGAAGAGAATGATGTGCTTTCATGATGCTTCCACAATATTTCGGCTATTGTTACCTCTAATGAATTCCATCAGGATTTTTTTGTTGAATTTCTTCCCAATAGAGTGTACCCTCATCAGGGATCATCATGCCTACGGCCTAAAAACCAATCCAAAATCCGATATTTTAAAGATTATCTATGTGTGTCAACAATCAAAACTTACATTTTCTTATTCAGTTTCTCTACTTTAAATAGTTCCTGGTCCCCAAAAATTCCTTTCGTCTATATATATATATTGATTCTTTCCCTTTACGTCAAGTATTTTCTTTCTAATTCATTTTTTCAGTTCAACTGTTTAGGCAAATGTATAAAGCGAGCTTTGAAATTTCTTATCTACAGATCTAGTGACTAAAACGAGCTGTTTCAGACAAATATATAGATGGCTTTCTTTACCAACCATATTTTTACTATATTATTATATGTCTTATCTAATTCCTCTATCTTTTCTTATTGTCTTTAACGGGCCTTGTTCCTCTCCTAAACTTCTTAAGTTCCTTCGAATCAATTTGCCTAAATACTGTTGCTATTGTTGTGGTGTCCTTCATTGGAAAATAGGTGTGTGTGTGCCGTTGCAATGTTTTGTCACTTTGGAAACGGACAATTTGGGCCTGACTACTGTATCAACAGCAAAGGGCTGAAAACAGCTTTCTGAGCTTTCAGAGTGTCTGACCTATATGCCCGGATAACTCCAAACTGGAATGAGTTCAACCAATATTGTCCTACAAGGAGATAAGTCAGAGATAGGCATGATGGACGCGGCGGGCCACCTAAATTTGGCAGAGCACTTATCTTTCTTCACAATTGACATAATGTTCACCGCGATATGGTTTCTTGATTTGCTTGTCTCCTCCAGACATACATCTGTCACGTCCATTTAACTTCAAGGTAACTTCGATAATAAGGCATATAAGGCGCCATTTATAAATATGAAATGAAAGCATTAAATCGTGAATGTTACCCCTACACATAAAACAAACCCCTACTATCCTTATTGCGATGAAAAAAATTGGGAGGTCTTGATATATCATTGATGAACCCTCCAAGCGGTTTGGCCATTTTAATCCACCAGACCACCCTTTTAGATCTCCAATATTGTATTAGAGATTTCTGCTCACATATGCTACACTGCAAGGTAGAATCGCTGATGGGCCAAACCCTCCCAATATTTGTCATCACAGTAAGGACAGTATTGATTTATTTTGTATGTAGGTGAAACATTCGTGCGTTAATGTTTTCATTGCGTATACATTTAATGTAGCTTTGTTTCTTCACATGTGATCATTGGATTGTTGAGATTGCAGCAATTTCATTTGCTATGCCAACGCTACATGCAGCATTTTGATGTATAGAATTTATTGTGATTTCGCTTGAACACTCGTCAATGATATTAATGACATGCTAAAGCCATTTTGATTTTATTTGATTTAGATGCTACATGGGAGGTGGTTAGAGGAGTAGTAAGCACCGTCGATTTTCGGTAGACGTGACCCTGGATCGTACCGACATCTGACATTACCCCACAACATTCCTTTATTACCGCTCTACATTCTCCCACAACATTCCTTTATTACCGCTCTATATTCCCCCACAACATTCCTTTATTACCGCTCTATATTCCCCCACAACATTCCTTTATTACCGCTCTACATTCCCCCACAACATTCCTTTATTACCGCTATATATTCCCCCACAACATTCCTTTATTACCGCTCTATATTCCCCCACAACATTCTTTTATTACCCCTCTACATTCCCCCACAACATTCCTTTATTGCCGCTCTACATTCCCCCACAACATTCCTTTATTACCGCTCTACATTCCCCCACAACATTCCTTTATTACCGCTCTACATTCCCCCACAACATTCCTTTATTAACGCTCTACAATCGCCCACAACATTCCTTTATTACCGCTCTACATTCCCCCACAACATTCCTTTATTACCGCTCTACATTCTCCCACAACATTCCTTTATTACAGCTCTACATTCCCCCACAACATTCCTTTATTGCCGCTCTACATTCCCCCACAACATTCCTTCATTACCGCTCTACATTCCCCCGCAACATTCCTTTATTACCGCTCTACATTCCCCCACAACATTCCTTTAACACTGTTCGACATTGTTCTACCGCTCGATACTCTCCTACAGTTATCCTTTCTTACCATTCTATATTGCCATCAACTACACCTTGTTTACAGCCCAAGTTTTACTAGAACATTCCTTCGTTACAGCTAGATGTTTCTCAAGAAAAAATCATTTTAGATTTTTTACATTTCTCTGTTCACAGCTCGAGTCTCTCTCTCCCTATAACATTCAATTTCTGACGCTCGAAATGCCCCTTGTGACCTTCATTTGTGTACTACAACAACAACAACAACAAAAAGCCTTCATTTAGGGTCACTGACCCTATACAGGATTTACCAGAAGTATGCATTCATTTGTGTACTACATGAAATTTCTTACACTGAATCTTTGTTTACCGCTAAAGAAATTCCCAATTCATAACTAACGTTTTAGATCAGCATTTCTATATTCAAAAAAAGGCCCTTACTACCTTAATAGTTATCAAAAGAACCCGTAAATATAGTTATATTTGAGTAAAATCAATCATTCCTCCAGGGAAAAGACACTTTTCCCTGGAGGAATGATTGATTTTACTCAATATTTATGCAAGGGATTTTATTTTATAGAATAGTTATATTTGGTTGATGAAGCTATTTTTATTTTATCAGTAAGGAATCAAGTGTTTCATTATATATATCTAAACTTGTATTAAAATTCGGAGTGAAGTTGTACTTCTGGATCTTCATGTTAAAGGGCATGTTAGCCCGAAAGCTTGAGAAATAAAAGAAATGAGAAAAGAACCAAACCCTTGATTCCTTATTGAGTAAATCAAAGTGTAAAAGCAGGGAAGAATCTAAATGATTTAGCTTTGTTTATTTTTTATTTCAAGACAAATTTTATGTCTTAAAATCCAGTCGTATTGACTAAATTTCTCAGTAAACAAGCCTGTAAACAAATTTATTGACATCCAACCCTCTCTAAAGCTCCTTATAGATTGATGTGCCAATTTTAAGAAAAAATAGTGTAAAAATTGAAAATATTTTGAAAATTTCGGAAAATTTTCAAAGAAAAAAATTGATTATACATTACTCTTTTATTGAACTAGTTTTTAAGTTATATGCGATATTACGCTCCAGGAGAGCCCGGCCGGGTTACCTCTATTTTCTCTCTATGCGATATATATTGATAGATAAAATTTAAAACGTTTCAGATTAGCTCTATTCAAATAATTATATGAAGATCCGGCGTAGCACATATAGGATAATTATCATTATTAATATCATTCTTAATCTGATAAAATAGTTGTACTTCTCAATTTCTGCATATCAGAGTATATGGGCTTCTAAAGGTTGAACTCAACGCTACCAATTACTGATACGTACCTCTATTCGTATACCTGGAACAGCAGAGATACTGTAAATGACCCAAAACTTCCTAATATTGAGATTCATTTTCAGCAATTTCTCTTTCATTTGCTGAACTAGATGACTGATCTTTTTAAGTCATGTCAATAAAAATGACTTTCGAATATACCATGTAAACCTATAAATATTTTTTTTTGTATTTATATCATTTTCTTTGCTATTTCAGTTAATCACTGAGGAAATTGTGGTGTTGATGTGTACAGTACTATAAATGTATAATATTCTCTTGCCGCATTTTAAACAATGAGAAACAATATTGTTGAATATAATTGTTTATCATACGATTCAAAAGTGTTTTAATCATTGTGTTGCTAAAACTAAGTAAAGTGATATCAGCAGAAATAGACAATTTAAAGGCTTTATTGTAGAACGACATTTGAAAATTAACCCGCATGTGTTTCTTCTGAACGAAAAATCGAAATTCATTTTAAGGAGAAATAACGAATATTTCTAACCTTAGGGATGAAGTATGAAAGAATGAATTGTGAAGAATAAGGATGAACAGAAAAATAAAAATGTCCAGAGATGGGAATCGAACCCACACTGTTCCGCTTACCGGGCAGATGCCATGTCCACTAGACTACTAGGGTTAATTTTCAAATGTCGTTCTACAATTATAAGCCGCATTATATTGTATTATAAATTAAATAAAATTATTCGATGGTTTTTGTGTTTATTACAATTTTCTTCCTGATTTCTTTATAGATATTTGATTTCATATTATCTATTAAAATCAAAAAAGGCATATCTTGACCACGTTCACGTGAACTTTTTGATGTCAGAGAGCCATCTGGTGGAACAGAAATCAACTAAACGTTGATTTAACCTGTTCCCTGATATTTGGACAACTCCTTCTTCTTAATAAATGAAGAAAAGTCAACCACAAATGCGTTTGGCGCTGTTGGCCCTCGGCAGCGTGATGCAGACTGTACCTCTACGACCAAAAATATTTTGGTCCCAATCAACGTTTAGTTGATTTATGTTCCATCAAAAATTCATGTGAACGTGGTCAGAATATACCTTTTTTTATTCTAATAACAAACACCTGACCTTTTTTAAATATTTTTCACATATTATATTTAAGCAATTTATCAGTATTCCATTTACTACCGTTCAACATTCTATCCACAACATTCATACAACATGTATTAACAGGACATGAATAATTGCAAACACATTTTTCGGAATGTAAGATAAAAACTTTTCAAGATTAGTATAGCATTTATGGTTTATTTGAGTTTATAGCATAAATTGTGTTATATTGGTGATATACCTGAGAAACCCTCAAAAAAAAAACAATTTGAGTTCAAATAAACTTAAGTGGTACATAAAACTCAAATATACTATATATTATTATGAATGAAATTGTTTAACAGAATCGATTGAAAGAGCTTATGATGAGTAATCATCTTCTTTTAAGTGACCATCTTGTACAATGACGCCTAGCTAATATTATCTTTTTTGTTCCATTCTTAGTGTATGTAACGCTGACTGAACAAGAACATAGAAACATGGCAGTCTTCTGCTTGACAAAAATCTTCTCAAGGATTTATCATTTTCCCAGATCTTCTTCTCTTTTGCAAAATTTCGTTTGTTATTTATGGCAAAGCGTATCCTCCCTACTTTTCTAAAATACCTTCCTTTTTCTTATGAAACCATATATTTTCATAGTTAGAAAATTTTACAAATATATATAAATAAAAATATATTTTTAAAAACTTAAATAACATTCCATGGGGAAAAAAGGTCAATTCTCCGAAATAAAAGTTGGTTTTTAGTTATTCAACGTTTCTCTCTTCCATTTCAAAATTCAAAAATCGCTCGTTCGCTTCACGATAAACTGAAAAATAAAATCGGTTTTAAAGACAATTAAGGCAACATCTAGTTTTAAACCCAAATAATAGTTTGATAGTGAAAGTGTTTAAAGTGTTTGTGATAAATATCTGAAAGGACTGCGATCATTCTGTAATTCTAAAACTGTATCCAAGGAATTCACTGCGAGTTTCTATGATGTATAGCCGAAACATTAGATTTTATATATTGCACATAAATATTATATAGTATTCATTTTATACCAAATCTCTAAATAAAGTTGGAAATTTATAACCATTCCGATAAAATAATCTAGTTGAAAATACGTATATTCGACTGGTTTAAATTTAGAGAGATTTTTTTCAGCCTAGAAAATTTTTCATCTTCAACTTAACATATAATGGACTCCAAAATTATTACTGTGAGAAAAACAAGTTTGATAAACTTGGGCCAAACTGTGTTTGTAAATATTGTGTGGAATATCTCGAAAGATATCGTTTTATTCCCTTAATACTGATCTATTGTGGCCTTTGTACTTCTTATGTGCGATGAAATGAATTATTATTATTATTCATTATCATTATGAATCTAATCAAAATGTTATCGCTGGCGAAAAAATGGTTGGGATAAACAATGATTATAATATATAGAACGGAATATAGATTATCGAAAGTAAGAAAAAATAATTTTAATGAGAAAAGCAATAAGAAATTGATATAATATAATCATCTACTTTTGTAATTTTTAGTATCTTTCATTTTAACCTTTCTTGAAATTTCCTTCGTTATATGATTGTCTTGAAAATAGAGCAATCCATAATTAAATCTTTAATTAAAAAGCATATATTGGATCAAAATATAATTGGATCAAAATAATGGTAAAATAAATGATATTTTGATCCAATATATGTTTTTTTAATTAAATATGATCGTCTATAAAACATTTCAATAAAATCGAATCATCAAGTGTTCTCAATGTGTTATATTGTTTTAAATTTATATTTTGTATATGTAAGTGAAAACATTTATATATTTTTCTCTACTCTATTTTATAGGATTTCAAACTTTCAATTAATGATGAGTAAAACAGTTGTTTATAAAGAATCAGATCAGAATGGCTTACTCACTAATAAGAGCTAGCTCTTTTTTTTTTCATGACACAGCACTTACTCGTTCACCGCTCGAAAACCTAAATATATATATAACTAGCGGATGTACCCGGCTTCGCCCGGGTTTTACCCGAGTAAAGGTTTGTCTAACGAATCTCTCGATAAAGTGAACATTTTTCCCGGTCCCTTGAAAAATACTCGATAAGTTGAATAAAATCAATATTAATTGGTTCCCTCGGTAATATTGGAAGTTAAAGGAATAGTATCTTGCCTTGGAATTGTATCATTATTCTTGTATGGATGTACTCGGCTTCGCCCGGGTTTTACCCGAGTAAAGGTTTGTCTAACGAATCTCCCGATAAAGTGACCATTTTTTCCGGTCCCTTGAAAAATACTCGATAAGTTGAATAAAATCAATATTAATTGGTTCCCTCGGTAATATTGGAAGTTAAAGGAATAGTATCTTGTCTTGGAATTGTATCATTATTCTTGTCTCAAATAAATTGCCGTGTCATCTTGAATTTTGTCTTTCCTAATTTTCTACATTACAAAATCATCGTATCATCATGATAATATTTAGAGCAGATTGTTGAATTATAACAGATAAATTAGAATATTTATCTTGATTATTTTTAGGCGAAAAGTTATTTCAAAAATTTTATTTGCTAGAAACCTTCCCAGTACTATACTAAATAACTTCCCAAAGTTTCATGGCGTTCCAATGAGTGTTTTGGTCAGGCATAAAGGACAGACAGACACACATACATTCATTTATATATATATATATGTGTTAGATAATAAAAAGGCATATATTGGATTTAATAAAAGATTTATTTGCCATATCTAATGAATTAAATATGGATTGCTCTATTTTCAAAATATATAATCAACACCTAACCTTTTTATTTTTTCTCATATATACATATATATGCTCTGAAATGGAGCCACAGACGCGCGTGATGTGCGTCTTTGCTGAAATTCTAATCATTTGCATACCTCACCTCCGCTAATGCATGTTTTAAATTTCATGTTATTTGCATGCTTCTTTCAGGATGTTGTATTTACGGTGGCCAGAAGTTTATATAACTTTTTTCTATTATTTTTCCATATGTATACACCACTTAACCACATATTTGGAATTTTCGACCGATTTCATAACTCCACTCGTAGGATGTTATAAAATCGATGCTACTCCTGTACTGATGAGGGACAAAGCCCTGTACCATGGTATAAAGGTTGTTGGCTTTTTTTTGCATATTGCTGAAATTTCTAAAACTGGTTTTGTTGCTCGTTTTTTTTATCACCAATTGAATGTTTAGTACTGGGATGATAACACAAAATGCATTATTTTACTTTTTAATGCATTTTAAAAGGGAGATAGATACCATAATTTAATGATAAATTAACTTAAAACTCCACACTTAACTACCCTACGTTCCTTTTATTATTATTAATATTATTGTGAATAAATCGGTATAGACTTAGCCAATTCACATGGGGTTTTGACTTAATAGTAACGACTTGTACAGAATGGTATTTTAGGCATTTTTAGGCATTTATTATCATACTTTTTAATGCGCCGCACTCAAAAATCCGCACTTCAATCATACGTCGTGATTCAGCAATATGTATTTAGCCTTGATCTTTCCCCCATTATAAGACTCTTTGAATCAACTCATGAGCGGATCACCCTTCACTACTCTTTTAATTAGATATTTCAAATTTCAATTTAAACTTCACTTTTCAAATTATTTTGAAAATAAAGCAATCTATAAATAAATATTTAATTAAAAAGGCATATATTGGACCAAAATATCATTTATTTTACCAATATTTCAGTTGGCTGAACGCCAACCTTTATCAAGGTATTATAACATATTAATGTGTGTCAACAACAAACTCAGCGCCACATAATTAATTCTATTGACGTTATGTGACGCTGAGTTTGTTGTTGGCACACTTTAAAATGTTATATTACTTTGATAAAGGTGGCGTTCAGCCAGCTGAAATATTGGTAAAATAAATGATATTCTGATCCAATATATGTCTTTTTATTCAAAGATTTGATATTATACTTTCAGGTTTTTGTCTATGAATATAGTAGACATTTTATTATTCCGACTGATTGTCCAAGCCATTATCAACTTTCAGTTGTACGATCAGATTGATAAGTTTCTATTATAGAGTCTTCTTCTTTATTATATCCACTAATCATATTAGGGTATCAAGCTTGTTTGACAACCATCATGACTGTGTGAAGTAGAATGCCTTTGTCAATAAGACTGGGAGCACTACTCATTGGCAGGCCGACTTAGCTCCAAAATAAATGGCCGCCTCTGACATGAGGAACAGACACCATGTGCAGCCGCTCCTAACATGGAGTACAAACGCTGCTCATCCTGTATCCCTGGATTAGGAGCCCTTACAGAGTACTATCAGCCGGGCCAGCTGAACCCAGGTTTTTTAGCGAGCTTGTTACTGCTCCCCCTCCTCCTTTTTCATCCGGGCTTGGGACCGGCAAAGGCGGAGTTTTATTGAGTGAAGATTAATAGTGAAAGTTATTTTATATTTTATAAGAAATTGCACTTTATATATTTAGATATCTTCAAAGAAAATAAAAGATGAGAAATTTAATTCTACTATAATTATTTTATTATTTCACAATTCCTGCACACATACACATTATAAACAAAGTATTTAATAATGATGATATACCTTCGATTATCTCAAATAAAAACAGAGTAAAGTAATAATATTGTGGCGAAGAAATAATTTATTATTTAATTTAATTTAATTATTCAATGAAAATATTTGGAAACAGATTTAATTTAATTATTCAATATAAAATAATGATTGAAATATTTATTTGCATGCTTGCTCAAGATTCCCTAGCTGTAGATAGTTTTGTTGAGTTGTTGATAATTGTCGACTTGTCGTGCTGACGTCATCAATAAATACTTTCACATCCCCAGATATACAAAGACTTAATTTTCTACGTTACAATATAATATATCACTTGTGTATTATCTTTAAACAAAACAGATCACAAATGATGCCTTTTTTTCTTAATCTATTAAAAATCGATAAATCAGTACAATTTTAATATTTTTCAAAAATGCAGTACTACTTTGAAAGCAACGTTGTGGGTACTTAATGATTAAACGTCGGTGGACGAGTGGGTAAAACCCTCGATTCCCGACAGTCATGAACTGGGATTGAATCCCGCGTTAACATTTTGTTTAATATGTGAATAACCTTCACATATTATTCACTGTTTCAATTATCATGAACTAGGTTGCTCTTGCTGAGCGGTACCTATTAATGTGATTTGAACCAGTGTGGGTACTTAGAAGAGAGGCTAATTTGTTACGTTGGGTGTTGTAACTCCATCCTGTTCCGTTGATCCTACAAAATGTGGCACATTGACTCAAAAAGGATGACAAAGCAAATTTTTGATTGCTTTGAGTCAGTAGAGACGAATTAAAACCCATCGTCAAAACTGACGAGTCATCTAGGAGAACGTTTCTATTTTCCTTACTGCGATGGAAAAATTATTTTTCAGATTTTGACAAAATGTTTTGAATATATTTGACATATCGGACGCGATATCCCAGCTTGAGATACCTGCGCCTAAATACATTTTAGCAACTTATATACAATTCAAAAAACAAAACTAAAAACAAAATTATAACTGAAAGGTTGGTTTTCTCAAACAGTAAAAAAAAATCTAAAATGAATATACAAAAATTATTGAATTTTACATTGGTTATATAGGCCTTTTATGTAAAAGCATCTCCCTATCGTGCAACTGAAAGTTGCTGATGGCTTGCGCCATCTATCGGAATAAATATAAACTATTCTCGTTGATTTTTAATTATTCCAGAATTGGCCAAATATCATTCTTGATTAATCAATAAAAGCTAACCACGGACGCGTTTCGGGCTGTTGGCCCTCATCAGCGTGGTGCAAGCTGTACCTCAACGACCAAAGTTGCACGATAAGGAGATGCCTTTTTCATAATTTATGCATCTTATCCCAGTACAATATCAAATTCGTACTATTTTTTCACATAGGTGTCTTTGTTAAATACAAATCCGCACATTATTTTATTCATGCACAACATTTATAATGAATAAAATAATAAATGTTCTGTATATAGAAGACAGAGTGATAAATTCACACTCAGATAGGTAGGTGTCGTCTCTCGAAAAATGATTCTAACTAGTCAATGCATTGTCTATCTTTGCATCACGTCATGATAACAATGATAAATTTAATGTTCGAAACTATTATAGACGCGTATGATTCTTTTTCAAAATAAACCCTTTCTACTGCCCTTACTGCAATGGAAAAATTAATGGAAGGGCCTAGCTCCTCAGTGGTGAATCCTCCCAGCGGTTTCGCCAGTTTAATCTACCATATATGGATGGTTTATCACTGATGAGCCAGGCTCTCCCATTAATTTTTCCATTGCAGTAAGGACAGTAGAAATTGATTATTTTGAAAAAGAATCATACGCGTCTATAATAGTTTCGAATTTTGATAACAGATGGCGCGCTAATGCATCATGATATAATTTTAATGTTACTGATGATGAATTTGCAATTCTAAATTTCATTCTCTGTTAAAATTCTCAGAGCAAGGCTAGATTTTAATAAATGAAATTAATATAATAATCGGATTTAAAAAATATCAACTAAACACTTATATTGGCACACATACATTAAAATGTTTCTTAATTATCCAAAAGAAGTCAATTGCATGTACTATATGTCTCAATGTTTTGATCCATATTCGAAAAAGGATGAATTCAGCGTACTTTTTTTGTTTTCGACTTAGAGCGCTATGTCCCCCTAGGGACACTTGCACTTTAAAGATAAACAAAAATTTTGAAAGAAAAGAAAGAAATTTATTTTGAATATTTACAGAATTAGTATGCAAGTTAGTTAGATGAAAAGATAAATATATATCAACACAATTGATATATGTACAAAGGTTTGGTATGCAAATTTAGTTAAATGAAATCAAATTGTAAAGTATTGTGTGTATTCGAGAAAAGCAATTTACAGATTTAAAAAAAAAAATTTAAGGAATATTTTAGAATGAAAATATGCTAGATATTAGAGAATTATTCAATTAAATTAATATTTATTTGAATATATTGCATAGATTTGCATAGAGAGTGAACGTCTTCAGCAACCGTCTTTCGGCATAATGAAGATACTTTGGTCATTTCATCAATAGCTTCCTTCCTTTATTTCTTCACAACAGATAGTTATCTATATTAATAAAATGCAAATTTCATAAGAGGACATCACTAAAAACTTTCGTTACAATGCATCAATTTCAACCAAATTTTCAACATTTATGTAAAACGAGATGGAGCAGGTTTTGCTTAACATCAAAATATTTTTCCCTAACATTAACATGCGTAACTTAGCTGTTATCGATTAAATACAAAAAAAAAATTCAGCAATTCATTCAACTCAATCTAAAAAAATATTCAAAACAAGCAATTTTAAGATAACACCATATGTAAAACAGTCGGCCAAGAAAACAACAACGATATTACATCTTTCTCACATATTCACACACAATCTTGATTAATAATTAAAACTAATCTTTAACATTGTTTATTATACTTCATAATATATAATATTCGTTAGGCAAACTTTCACTCGGATAAATGTAATATAAAAAGCCAACAATGAAGAATGAATGTAAGATAAAAATCCAACAATGAAGAGTAAATATAATATAAAAAGCCAACAATGAAGAGTGAATGTAAGATAAAAATCCAACAATGAAGAGTAAATGTAATATAAAAAGCCAACAGAGTGAATGTAAGATAAAAAGCCAACAATGAAGAGTGAATGTAATATAAAAAGCCAACAATGAAGAATGAATGTAAGATAAAAAGCCAACAATGAAGAGTGAATGTAATATAAAAAGCCAACAATGAAGAATGAAGGTAAGATAAAAATCCAACAATGAAGAGTAAATATAATATAAAAAGCCAACAATGAAGAATGAATGTAAGATAAAAAGCCAACAATGAAGAGTGAATGTAAGATAAAAAGCCAACAATGAATAGTAAATGTAATATAAAAAGCCAACAATGAAGAATGAATGTAAGATAAAAAGCCAACAATGAATAGTAAATATAATATAAAAAGCCAACAATGAAGAATGAATGTAAGATGAAAAGCCAACAATGAAGAGTAAATATAATATAAAAAGCCAACAATTAAGAGTGAATGTAAGATAAAAAGCCAACAATGAAGAGTAAATGTAATATAAAAAGCCAACAGAGTGAATGTAAGATAAAAAGCCAACAATGAAGAGTGAATGTAATATAAAAAGCCAACAATGAAGAATGAATGTAAGATAAAAGCCAACAATGAAGAGTGAATGTAATATAAAAAGCCAACAATGAAGAATGAATGTAAGATAAAAAGCCAACAATGAAGAGTGAATCTATCTATATATATAAAATTGAATGTCTGTCTGTCTGTTTGTCTGCACTCTATAGATTCAAAAACCATACATCCAATCGCCGTGAAATTTTGGGATATTATTAGGTATATCACCGGGAAGGTTTTTGAAAAATAATTTCCTGAATATCTTGAATATCCTTAGAGTTATTTGCAGATTTGTAGATTTAACTCGCAAGCAGCGCCCTTATTGTGACGATGATAACAATATATCGAGAGATTCAAATTTACGAGTTTCAAATTATCAAAATATATCTTTTTTTTTTCAAATAAGTTTTTAGAGAATTGTTTTAACAAATGTTCGCTAGACAAACCTTTACTCGGGTAAAACCCCGGGTGAAGCCGAGTACGTTTTATAAGTTTATAGAGAATTGTTTTACAAATGTTCGTTAGACAAACATTCACTCGGGTAAAACCCGGGCGAAGCCGGGCACATCCGCTAGTATTTGATAAGACATCTCGAAGGAATTGGTTTAACCATGGAGATAAGCACCACCACCACAACCATCACCATCTCGGCCAAGCTAGACAGCATCCATTTTCAAGATAATTATATTCAAGAGGATTTTTAAATGATCCTTAACTTATGAAAAGAAAATGAAATTATTTAAGCACGAATGTTTCTCTTACACACAAATCAAACTTCTACTTTCCTTACTGCGATGTAAAACATATTGGGAGGGCTTGGCTCATTAATGGTGAACCCTCCCCGTGGTTTCGCCAATTTAATCTAACAGACTGCTTCTTAGAGCTCTAATACTGTATTGGATCATTCTGCTTATATATGCTACACTGAAGGGTTGAATCTCAGAAATGGTTTTGACAAATGTTAATATTTACGGGAAACACACAAAGTAGCAAATTACTAGGGCCTAAAGTAATAGTAACTAACACACAGAAAAGCGTACGCTCAAAAGTACAACAACAACAATAAAAAAGGAGAAAAATAAAAAAAAACCTCACGATTTGCTATATAAAAAACAAAACAGTACTTATCTTTATTGTAGCATTGGTAGGGATCGGACCGGGGTCACACAGGTATGCGATCACCAGACTCGGATAAAGCACGCAGAGAACACTTTAAGCGTCTCAACACAAATATCCCCCACACTCGCCTCCTCGCAATACCATAGTCCCCTTATATATACAAACATGGCCACATTCGTCCAATGAGAAGGCGGGAGATTGGTTCACTAACAAATAAAAATAACATTCTTCCCACTAAAAACTGAGATAAAAGTGCAGATGTTTGTCAATGTAATTTGACAGTATTCGGTCAAACTATTGACATAACCTTTTAGAACAGTAGAATTACATATAAATATATATAAACCTATATGAAAAAATAGTACAAATGTGATATTGTACTGGGATAAGGTACATAATTTAAGAAAATAAAAAAGGCCTCATGCTTATCGTGCAACTGAAAATTGCTGATTAGCTTGCGCCTTCTATCGAAATAAATAGCTATTAGTTGATTTTTAAATATTCCAGAATTGGACAAAATAATGGTTATTATCTAAATCTGAAATAATTGATAATCAGCGAATAGTTGATATTTATTCCGATAGAAGGCGCAAGCTATCAGCAATTTTCAGTTGCACGATAAGAAGATGCCTTTTGTTTTTCTTCTCTTAATAAACCTATATGTTAATATGTTAGAAATAATAGAAGTGTAGGCAGGTAGGCACCCATCAGGGAAACATTATCTTCCAGAAGGTTCCCCCAGATGATTAGAATCCCAGGCTCTATCTTCCACTACCATCTCGATAGCATCTACTAGACATGTCTTGTTAGATATCTCTTATAATATCTACCGTTTGTAGATGTTCAATATTGTGAGCATTGTTTGTTTGTGTTAACTTTGCTTAGAAATTTTAATGAAACTGATTTCAAGAATATTAATCAAACATTATATTACCACTTGGAAAATTAGGAAAGACAAACTTCAGGATGACACAGCAATTTATTTAAGGCAAGAACAAACTATGAAGGATAAACAAAATACAGTAGAACTTGGATAATTCGAACTTCTTTAATTCGAAAACCTCTTTAATTCGAATATTTATCTTGGTCCCTAGAATTTCCTATATATATAATTTCCGTTTTTAATTCGAATTTTTGGATAATTCGAATTTTTTTATGGTCCCTTGGGGTTCGAATTATCCAAGTTCGACTGTATAAGGAATGAGGGAAGTTTACAGAGTAGTAAAATATAAACATTAAAAAATGATATTCTGTTAATACTAGTGTAAAATAATAAATGATTGTGTGTAAAATAATAAGTATTTCGCTACAATATTTATTGATTTACAAGAGAAAGAACAAATATAAAATAGAATCTAATATTAAAAACAAAGGAATTTTTTCTGTTACGGTTAGCGCCCATTAACTGGTGATCTTACACACATTCTCTGTGGGAACAATCAATCAATTAATATATATGTTATATAAAAAAATGTTTTTCAAATATATTTCATAGATTAAATGACTCTGTTAAATCGACCATCAGTGGTCGCCATTTTCACTATATAAAATCATTGTTGTGTTTCTCGATGGCCGGGTCAAACCTTTTGTACATTATGTAAATAAGTTTTCCATTTTTTGATTCTTACGCCTTAAGCCAGGCAGTACTTTTATCAAACTATGTTTTTATATATTCCTTTAATTCAATTAAATTACTGATCAAAACTATTTTTATTATTATTCTTTCAAGATTTTTAACTACGACTGTATTAACATAGTATAATCTTCAAGAGATAATCAAAAATCAACAGAAATCTTATCATTTTTATTTATATAACATATATACAACAGATAGAATAGAAATAATCCAGTGCTAATTATAATAGGATAACTGTCTTTAGGGAATTGGGTATAACATTGAGTGGATCTGGCTCATCAATGGCAAACCCTCCTAGCGGTATCGCCAGTTTATCCTATCATACCGCTCTATAATTGCATACTTCTTTTTTTTTTGTGTAACTCCTGGAGCTACGTTCCAAAGTCGCCAGCTGTCAGAATAATGGTGTCGTGGACATCCAGTTGATCAGATGTCTCCAGACTGAACTCAGGTACTGTCTGCACAGGTCTTCAGGAATAAACATGCTTATTCCTAGTAGGATAGCTGTTTAATATTGTTTATAAATTCAATTGCCATCTATAGATAAAATTTGTAAATATATAAATATATTTGTAAGAGGAAAAATAAAAATCAAGTAAAAAAAGTTTCTTTTAATATGTAATTCGCAAAATTCGAGCAAATAAACTCCTCTTCAACGGGCTGATACTCTATGTGCAATATCTCTAAATAATCTTTATATAAAATAATTGAAAAACTTTTGTTATTGGCATGTGCTCTCGCGGGCAGATTGCTTACAGCTTAAGTAAGTGGAAGAACATTATATTTTTCTCGAAAGCTTGCAAATTCAAAATTAAAAGAAACTTTTTACCTGATTTTTCCTCTTTCAAATAATTTCTGAGTAACTATTGCTCACATAAATATATTTACTGGCAATGTGTTTCTTTTTTTTCAATAATAGCATCAAAATTATTTATATATATCTTACTGTAATGATATGTAATTGAATGAGAAGGCTTGGCTCATTAGTAGTGAACCCTCTCAGCGGTTTCGCCAAATTGTATTGGTCTGTTCTCCTTATATAGATTTTTGCCAGGAATTCCTATTGGCTATATAAGCAGAATATAATATCAAACTTCAGTTACGTCTTTTTTATATAAATATATTCAATGGTTCGCCTTTTGACTCATGTATGTTGCTGATTTGAGAATAAACTTGAAGAAAACCATCTGAATAGGCTTGGAGAATTTTTCTAACAATAAATAATTATATAAAAGGGGAGTATAAAATTGGCCTATATGTGAAAGAAAAACACTTTTTTTTTTCATAATTTTTTGAGGGATATTTTTTCTTTAACAATTAAGTTTATTTGTAATGAATTGATAAATAAGGAGAGATTCCTCTTGGTTTATTTTGATTTTTTTTTTCTTTGACAGATTCAGGTGCACGCACTCTTTTCATATAACTACAGTACTGGCCATTAAAATTGGTACACCAAGAAGATGACACGTAACAGATGTTGAAGTTAAACGATAGGAAGATGCTTTGAAATTCAAATGATTATATTTTGAACGCATTTATGTAAAATAAACGTCGGTAGCGACATCTATAATGTGTTTAAAAGAAGAGATTGTACAGCATGTTTATCTCATACAGAAATGGTATTTGAAACGTTGCTTCGTTGTGAAAGGTTGTCGTGATGCCTTGTATAAGAAGGAGAAATGCTTACCAACACGTTTCTGAGTTTGTTAGAGGTAGAATTGTAGCCAACCGAGATTGTGGTTTATCGTACCGCAGTATTGCTGCTCGCGTCGGTCGAGATCCCATGGCTGTTAGCAGAATATAGAATCTGTTAGTGAAAGGCAAGCCCGCGCGACGAAGAGAAGAACAGTTTTCAACCAACACCACCGCCGAGGGACGGTGGCGACGTCACGGTCGGCGCGCATGCGCGGCGGCGGCGGTCACTTGGGAAGCACGGGAGTGGGCCCTTCGAATTCTGACGGCCAACACGGACTGACTTCCTTCCCAATCCATCCTTTTCAATCGAACATTTTTTAACTTCTTTAATTACTAAAATTAATTTGTAACATAATATTTATATCTATATTTATCCTGAATAAAATTTAAAATATCAAGGATGATTAATTGAATCATTCTTTCAATACCAAACGAACCTGTCATAGTGTACCATTCAAAAAGTGTACCGAATATTGTGGCGAGCCCTGCCAAGGATTTAAGATGGACAAACTCAAGAAAGCTTGTGAGACGAAAAAGAGGACTTTGGAAAGTGTTATTGCAGAAGCAGATGGCGAACTTGGAAAGCAAGAACCAAGCCTAGAAATGTTGATGTCTCTACGACCAAAGCTCCTCAGATGTAAAGACAGGTTCTTAATTGCCAGTGATTGTCTCATCGAACAACTGATAAAGGCGGATAGAGAAGATGAAGAAATTGAAGATGTCGATATCGTTCAAGCGAATCTATTTGGAAGGTCTGAAGGCGTTTTGCAAAAAATGGAACAATTACTAGCAAAACCAACAGTAGACCGAGAATCAATAGTTTCCGGGGGGAACGAAGGAAAGTCAAATCTTCATCGACTTCCGAAGTTGGAACTACCGAAATTTGGAGGAGAAGCACGGGAGTGGCTGCAGTTCTGGTCAGCCTTTCAAAGCGTCCACGATGATGACTCCATTTCGGCCTGTGTCAAGTTCCAATACCTACAAAATTGCATGATAATGGGATCGGTGTCGGAGGAAATAGTTTCATCCTTTCCAAACTCAGCGGCAAATTATCCACTTGCCATCAGCACTCTTAAGGAACGTTTTGGCCGTGAAGACATGTTGGTGGAAGTGTACGTAAGGGATTTGATTGCTATCACTTTGGAAAATGCTCATGGAAGGAACACGACACCTTTTTCGACTGTATACGTTCGGTTATCATCACAACTACGAGCGTTGGGATCTTTAGGAGTCACAACAGATAAATGCGCTGCTATTCTGTACCCCATGGTGGAATCAGCTTTACCTGAAGATCTCTTCGTCGCGTGGGAAAGGACTCGTCATCATCACAAGCCTGATGAAGATGGAAAGCATAAATCAAGTGAAGTCCTCCTGGAGAAGCTTATGGAATTCCTAAAACACGAAGTTGAGGGAAGTGAAAGAATGCGTTTGGCTCGTCAACCGTTTTCGAGTTCGTATCCATCACAATTTAATCGAGATAAGCCGCCCAAGCCGAAGACATCTGTCGCCACCGCTGCAAGTCTGGTAGTTGCTGATGGGAAGTCAAATAACGCTTATAAATGTGTATTTTGTGATGAAAAACATTTGAGTGAACAATGCTGTAAAGCCATGTCAATGTCTCTTGAAGAAAGAAGGAAAATAATTCAAGAGAAACAGTGTTGTTATTCTTGCTTGAAGCCCGGACACTTTTCCAAGTATTGCAGAAACGTAGTGAAATGTGTCATCTGTAGTAAAAAACACAGGGCAATCTTATGTCCAGTTTCAAAAGGCAGCCAAAAATATGATGGGATTGAAGAGAGAAGTAAGAACATAAATGCATCCGTGGACATGTCGAATCAAGTTCGGTGCCAAGATGTCTTACTTCAAACAATCATGGTAAAGATTGATGGCGAAAATAAATCAAAAGTTGTTCGAGCAATGTTAGATAGTGGATCCCAGAACTCATATGTATTGGAACAAACTGCTTCCGAAGTTGGACTCACTATGCTCGGGAAAAAGGAAGTTGTACACTTACTATTTGGTGGAGTGAAATCGAGACCACAGCAGCACAAGCGGTATCGAATCTACATTTCTGATGTGGACTCCAAGTACAACTGCAATTTTGAAGTACAAGACTGCTCAACGATTTGTAGTGCAATGCCTTCCGCTCAACCTACCGAATGGATGACGGAACTTCGATCAAAGGGAATTGACTTGGATGTCTATAGGTCGAACACGGAGATTGAACTACTACTAGGAGCAGACGTATACGCCAAGCTACTAACAGGAAAGAAAATAGAATTGGAATCTGGTCCCGTCGCTCTCGAAACGAAGCTGGGCTGGACTGTTAGTGGAAAGGTTTTGGGAAATGTTCAAACAACTAAATCTCAATCATCAGTTCTGTCATGCTTAGTCCGTGATGCAACAATACAAGATCTTCGGAAATTAGATGTTATCAGTATCATGGAACCCATGAAGGAAAAGAGCAAAGAAGAGTTGTCAGTTGCAGCGTTGGAACATTTCAACCAAACAGTGAAACAGAATGAAGATGGTCGATATTCTGTCAATTTACCTTGGATAGGAGAACACCCACCACTCCCTAATTACAAGCTAATTTCGGAGAAGAAACTTGAATCTACTACTGCTTTAGCAGGGATTAAACGTGATATGAACTGGTCAGTGTTTGTCGCAGGAAGAGTAAAGAAGATTCGACAAAATTCAAGCATAACTGATTGGAGGCACGTTCCTGGTAAAGAAAATCCTGCAGACATCCCCTCACGTGGAGCTTCAATCTCGCAATTGATTACTACTAGATGGTGGGAGAGACCAGTTAGGCTTAAGAAAGAAGAACAATTTTGGACACAGTCTGCAGAAAAGGAGTCAATCGAAGAAGTCAATAGTGAACTGAGAAAGGCAGTCGTCACACCCTTCAACAGAAAAAGAAAAAAAATAGGGGGAGAAGGATTTCATGGCCATTAGGAAAAGTGGAGGAGGTGCTACCTGGGGCCGATGGACAAGTTCGAGTCGCAAGAGTGAAGACATCATCGGGAGTTTTTCTTCGTCCAGTACAGCGACTTTTTCCGTTAGAAATAAAACAAATTTAGATTGGCCTCTACTATAGCCAAGAAAATATAGTATTAGAATTTAATTTATCAATTAAATTGGTGGGAGGAATGTTAGTGAAAGGCACGCCCGCGCGACGAAGAGAAGAACAGTTTTCAACCAACACCACCGCCGAGGGACGGTGGCGACGTCACGTTCGGCGCGCATGCGCGGCGGCGGCGGTCACTTGGGAAGCACGGGAGTGGGCCCTTCGAATTCTGACGGCCAACACGGACTGACTTCCTTCCCAATCCATCCTTTTCAATCGAACATTTTTTAACTTCTTTAATTACTAAAATTAATTTGTAACATAATATTTATATCTATATTTATCCTGAATAAAATTTAAAATATCAAGGATGATTAATTGAATCATTCTTTCAATACCAAACGAACCTGTCATAGTGTACCATTCAAAAAGTGTACCGAACAGAATCTATGGGTTCAGGACGGTCATACGGAACGACGTACAGGATTTCAGTGGCCTGCTATCTCTAACAGCCGAGAAGACCGACATGTTACACGCAATGGCCTTAATGGATCGTACAGCCACTACAAGAGCCTTTAGTGAAGAAATGTTGTCGTTTGTAAGTCAAAAATGTATTCACGAACAGTTCGACGAAGTTTTCAGCAGCATGGACTGTCAGCTAAACAACCACGGCTACCCTTGATGCTACATCACAGACATTGGTGCCTTCAATGGTGTGATCAACGACGAAACTGGGTGCAGGAATGGCATGACGTCCATGTTTATTTTTATCTTAAAGGTTTTTTTTTCAAGTTTATCAAATTTAGCTTTGATTGTGCGTGAGCTCGTAGGCAACCTAAAGAACAAAATATATGCTCAAAGATACAATCACTTCGAAATGAAACGTTCAGAAAACTTTCAGTTTCCAGTTATTTTATGGACGATAATGTAGCATAGTATTTACAAAGCGAAGGAATAACTAGAGACTAAGGATACTCAGAGAATGAAGAGGTCAGTTGAAACTCTTAAGGATCAAAGTCCGAAAAATCCTGTTTGAAATGCCTAAAGGAGACGCGCTTCATCCATCTCCTCTATGAGCTGAAGAGAAAAAATGCCCTCAAATCCTTATAATCATTATATATTTTATGGTAAAGAACTAACTTCCTCTGAGAGATTTGAGATTTAAAAATATTTGATTGACATCATACACAAGCCAATGGTAGCATAGATAAAATAAAATATATATAAAAAGAGAGGTAATGAAAAAAATAGAAAAAGATAAAATAAAAGAGTAAACTATATACATTTAGGTAAAGTCCAGGAGACTCCCCCAACGACAAAGAGTCCTCCTCCAGACAGTAAGTCACGTTCTCCCCTCATCTCAAGGCTCATAAAGAACCTGTGTATTGATGACTTGACAGATGCGAGGATAGTGTGGACATTGTCATCCATCCTTTGGCCGAAGAGCCAGTAGCCCTGCAGGTCGGGTGGTTTCTGTATGATGTTGAAGGCCTCCTGTATGAGGGGCCGGTAGAGAGAGAGAGACGTTCCCTGTTTGTCCCCAAGGGGAAGGTGGCTCGCCGATATTCCTGGCGACCACATTTACCACACCCAACTCCATAGGTGATGTAGACGGGTATAGCTTCTCCTTTGAAGATAATCACCAGCTTGGCAGGGACTTTCCAGAGAGACAGAGATTGAGATTGAAACTACTTTATTACAACGTCCATATAAGGTGTTATATATGAGGTTAAATATAAAATTGAATGAATATGGATAAATATGACTAAATAATGATAAAAATATAGATAAAGAGCGTGAGAGAAAAATCTGAAAAGTACTTAAAGGTGATAACAATCTTCAATGAACCCATCCATATCTCTGGAGATATCTGCTGACTCCTGTTAATAAAATTACAGTTTTATTCACACATTCTTCCTTTTGGATATCTCATTTTATTAGACTATGCTAACTCATTTAATGAACAAATTTCACGCCAAATTTTATCATTCTTATTAAACACCAATTAGAAATGATTCTACTTTGTTCTATTTGGATCCCTAAATTATAGCACTGATATGTTTAGTATAATAATTCATATTGTCACTTTTTTATATACAAGCACACTTGTATAACAAGCAAAGAATAGCACGCGCAAAGAAAGATTCCATATTTCGGCTCAATATATAATTTAAGCGAAAGATGTAACAATCCGTATGAAATACAGCAAATCTATATATATATATATATATATATATAATAATAAATAGTTATTTAATTTTATAGTCCAGTTTTGTATTAAGATTATCTTCACTATTATGATCATTTAAATTCAAATTATAAAATTTGTAAAATGTTATTAATTTGTAGATAGAGAGAGAAAAAAAAAAATCCTTTACTTCTACTACATCCTCAAGTTAATTATATATTTATAATTAATAACAATAAAATTAACAAAGTAACGTCTATTACATCGGCTTTTACACGTCATTCAAACATACTCTAATCCTATATATAGAATAATCGAAGAGAGAATATATATATAGGATTAGAGTATGTCTGAATGACGTGTAAAAGCCGATGTAATAGACGTTACTTTGTTAATTTTTATTGTTATTAATTATAAATATATAATTAACTTGAGGATGTAGTAGAAGTAAAGGATTTTTTTTTTCTCTCTCTATCTACAAATTAATAACATTTTACAAATTTTATAATTTGAATTTAAATGATCATAATAGTGAAGATAATCTTAATACAAAACTGGACTATAAAATTAAATAACTATTTATTATTATAATTAATTTAGATTTAGCTTGCTAATCTAATCAAATCCAACTGATATAAGTTATCATTATTATCAGTTTGCTCCTTAAGTTTTAAAATTAGAATCACTGTTATAATTTTGTTATATAGTTTCTACACTATATATATATATATATATATATATATATATATATATATATATATACTAGACGAATGACCCGGGCAACGCCCGGGTTTACCCGATTAAATGTTTTATTCAAACACTATTCGTTACAATTATAAATTGGCGCCGTGGATGTCACTCTTGTGAAACGTCCCGCTCCAAACTTTACAGTAAGATTAGTTACGATATAAATCTTCAAATCGAGCGAGCGTCTATAAATATTTCGATTTAGATCAAGTATTCTAATTATTAAGCGAACTATTATTAATAAAATTTTGAGAAGATTTCGATTTTAAACGTATTTATAACCTTGATAGAGGGCGCTGTTCGTGAGTTAAGTAGAATAATTTGAATATATAGTTTTAATATTTAATTTATATATAATTTAAAATAGGCCTATCGTTTTCCTCGTATTTTTTTACCTATGTATGGAAATTTTGGTTTGAATTAGTGAACTACTGCGAAATTGTATACCGGACATACAAACCAACAAACAAACAAACAAACATTTATTTTTATATATATAGAAGATATAATATAAATGAGTTTTAAAAATTGTTGAAAAAAATGCATCGGCCGGGAATCGAACCCGGGCCGCCCGCGTGGCAGGCGAGCATTCTACCACTGAGCCACCGATGCGTATACAAAATGGCCTTATTTGGGTATTCATTCCATTCCGGATTACTCCGCGTAAAAAAATAGTTCTTCAAATTAAAAAAAAGAAATAGCCAAAAATTATAAGCAAAATGTAGCCAAAAATTTTCCTCAGGTTTATAAAAAGCGACATGCAAAATTTGGAACCAATTGGTTCAGTAGTTTTTGAGTTTATCGCGAAACAGACAGACAGACAGGAATTGACTTTTATATATATAGAGATATATATATATATATAAACGAATGTCTGTCTGTCTGTGTTTGTGCGTGTACTCTATAGATTCAAAAACCATACATCCAATCGCCGTGAAATTTTGGGATATTATTAGGTATATCCCCGGAAAGGTTTTCTAAAAATAATTTCTTGAATATCTTGAATATCCTTAGAGTTATTTGCAGATTTGTAGCTTTAACTCGCAAGCAGCGCCACCTTGCGACAGAGATAGGCTTAGGTCTGCCCCACCCCCTGTCGAGAGAATGTAATCGTCCGGCCGCCGGCCGGATGGACAGTCCAAGTACCCTCCGACCAATCAGAGGGGTCAAGATGTCCTGGCGCGCGGGGGCAGAGTTGGTGACACTGCTGTGCCAAGTAGAAAAGAAAAAAGCCTCGCGGGGGCTTGCCCAAGATGACCTCCGGGAACTTCGTCCATCTTCCATAAACAACCATGATTTTATTCAACTTATCGAGTATTTTTCAAGGGACCGGGAAAAAATGTTCACTAGATAAAACGATGATTTTGTAATGTAGAAAATTAGGAAAGACAAAATTCAGGATGACACGGCACACAGGGACCGGGGAAAAATGATCACTTTATCGAGAGATTTAAATTTACGAGTTTCAGATTATCAAAATATATCTTTTTTTTTTTGTAAGTTTATAGAGAATTGTTTTAACAAATGTTCGTTAGACAAACCTTTACTCGGGTAAAACCCGGGAAAAGCCGGGTACATCCGCTAGTATCTTATATTTCAAGAGATCTCAAAATAAGAATCTATATTAAAATTCCTTGTTTCAATATCAAATTGAAAATATCAGGCTTCCAGGGATAATTTTCTTATAAAATATTTTAATTCATATATTGTAAAATACATATATCTTGTAATATATTTCAATAGATACTTAATATCCTCATATGTAATATAGTTATAGTGTAACAGTCAAACATGTAGACACAATCCAACTCGCGAGTTTGGCCATCATGTAATACAAAACTAAATAATAAAATTAGATTGAGTAACAGCCAGCTCCAGATTGGAGAAAGGTCTCCAATTACACCGTCGGTCCGAAAAACTTAGTCGGATTACAGAAGGTCCCCCTCGGACACTAGAATAGATCAGACCCCCCTCGACGGCTACCCGCTCTCTCTTGGACTCTCTCCCTCTCTGAGGTGACATCCAACATGTCCTTTTGTACAATTCATCAACGCCTGAAACCACTCTGATCATTGTGGCCAACACGACTGCATTTAACCAACCACACCACAATCATCCGACAGGATAAACACATCACTACATATATGTATTTTATTTTAACTCTAGTTCTATTAGCGAATTTAATGTGAAATGTTTTCTCCTTTAGAAGGACTTTCATTCCCGAAAGCTAGAAATTCCTGAATTAAATTATTTTGCAAGAAACGTATCCCCGGAAGCCTGATTTTCTCACTTTGATAAGAATAAATATAAAAAAATCTTTCAAAATTTGAAGACCTCTCTTAGAATGTGGATAGAGTCCTTAGCGTGTGGTCTTTTAAAAAGAATACAGACGACAAGCCATGTCAAAATATTGGACGATTTTTCCATATCGAATCTAATTGGGTTCCAAGATGAGCGTTTCACTGTTAATATATTTCAGATATTCATCATTAATAAAACATTGTAATCTTTATACGAACGTACAACTTCTGAAAAAAATCCATAATCCACTGAAGATGGTCTCTCACTTTAAGAACAATCAACTCAAGTCGTTTCCAGGCTGTTCTACATAATAACAATGATCATGATCCAGAACCTTTGAGGAAGTTACTCTAAAAATGCATATCGAACATAATTTTTCAAGTAATATATTCAAATTGTGATTTTTTTTTTTTGCTCAATCGTAAATTAAATCAACTTATAGAAAATAATTTAGTTCTCGACCTAATAATTCTTTAAATATCAAATTTGATCTATTTTCCTTCAGCCTCAGTTGACTTGGAAAATTTTGGAATCCTTTTAAAAAGTTACTCTCAAATGCATATCGAACCTAATTTTTCAAGTAAAATATTTAAATTGGTCTTTTTTTTTTCAATCGTATATTAAATCAACTTTTAGAAAATAAGTTCGCCCTTAACCTATTTATTCTTCGAATATCAAAGTTGATCTATTTTCCTTCAGCCTCAGTAGTCCTGGACAATTTGGAATTCTTTTAAGCAAGTTACTATCAAATACATATCGAACCTAATTTTTCAAGTAAAATATTCAAATTGTAATCATTTTTTCTGTTCTCAAGGTAAGTTATATCAACTTATAGAAAATAAATTCTGTCGCAACCTATTTATTTTCTTTTTTTTTTTTTTTTACGTCAAATATCAAATTTGATCTTTTTTCCTTCAGCCTCAGTAGGCCTGGAAAATTTTGGAATCCTTTTAAGAAAGTTAGTCTGAAATTGCATATCGAACCTAATTTTTCAAGTAAAATATTCAAATTGTGATCTTTTTTTTTGCCCAAGGTAAATTAATTCAACTTATAGAAAATAAATCTTCTTACATCCTATATATTGAGTAAAATATATCAGGCCTTTAGGGAAAAGTATCTTTTCAAAACATTTTTATTCTCTAGTTTTCGGGCACGAACGCCCTTTTACAGGAGAAGACATGATATTACCATGTTATAATACCATGTTTTCTCCTTTCGAAGAGCGTTCACGCCCGAAAGCTTAAAAATAAAAATGTTTGAAAAGATACTATTGCCTGGAGGCCTGATATATTTTACTCAATATTGATACAAGAAATTATTTTATTGAATCTTATATATTCTTCATATATGAATATGAAAGTTGATCTGTGTTCCTTCAGTTCCAGTAGGCCTGGACAAATTTATGCTGATGTTATATTCCACAATCTACCTAAAACATTATCTTCTTCCTTATCTCCACTCAAACATATTAGGGTATCAAGTTGCGACCCTTGATGGTGTCTGTTTGACAACCATCATGACTGGGTGAAGTAGAATGCATCTGTCTTTGTATTAAGACTGGGAGCACTACTCAGTGGCAGGCCGACTTAGCTCCAAAAGAAATGGCCGCCTCTGACATGAGGAACAGACATCATGTGCAGCCACTCCTAACATGGAGTACAAACGCTGCTCATCTTGTATCCCTGGATTAGGAGCCCTTACAGGGTACTATCAGCCGGGCCAGCTGAACCCAGGTTTTTTAGTGAGCTTGTTACTGCTCCCCCTCCTCCTTTTTCTTCCGGGCTTGGGACCGGCAAAGGCGGATTTCCCAAAACATTATGAAATGTATATTTATATGGCCAAAAAATCCTATCCAGCTAATCGGCTGAAAATATAATTGATGATTATATACTACTAGAAGACATTTTATATCCCGACTATAGATAACCCTCTACCCTTGATCCATCCATGTATAAAACTGTATAGAAGCCTGATAATTATGTATAATTTTTTGTATTATCATCCCTAGTACAGGTGGTAAACGACATGATAAACATAGTGGGTAGTTAGCGACTGATTTTACTGTAAGTGCACCATATGTCTACACATGTGAAATGCAGTTCGACTTTGCATTTACAAAAGTGACAGAGCCACATTTGATTACTCGTACTCGCTGGTGGTGTTGGACTTTTGCAAGAATCAGGGGCAATTGGAGCATTTTTTTAATTAGAAAAAGTACCCGATCCCGGGTCGTAGCGGTCGAAAACCAATGGTTTAGACCATCCTTCCACCGCCTCTCTATTATGTATAATACATTTTTGTATGTTCCGTTTTTACTTGTTCTAATCAATATTTCCGTCAATACTACCAATTATTGTTCTTTAAGAAAAGGAACTGCTTGTTATCGTTTGCTTGTATATAAGTGTATAACAACCCCTTTCTTTCTTCTTTACTCTATTTGATAGCTTGTAAATAACATTGTTAATTATTGATTACTGAGTTATTCCCATATATACCCTCTTCTATTCGTAGTGTCTATATAAGACCAAAGGTCTTAAAAAGCTTTGTTACAAGACGTAGTAAATTCCAACGGCGGTGTACATCACGGTGATTCTCTGCAACAAAAATAAACATATCAGTAACGTTCATCCTTTCTGTTTAGCTACAAGAAAACATGAAAGACTATTATTGCTCTCAGTATTCTAAATATATGTTCCATCTTTTTTGGACCACACTGTGAAAAATTGTACTTGTTTTATGGTAGTCTAACGCTTGTACTTGTTTTATGGTAGTCTAACGATTGTACTTGTTTTATGGTAGTCTAACGCTTGTACTTGTTTTATGGTAGTCTAACGATTTTTTTTTTGCTTATCCCTAGTACACGTGGTACAGGCCATGATAATCATGGTGGGTAGAAGTAGGCGACTGCTTTTACTGTAAGTGCACCACATATCTACACATTTGAAAAGCAGTTCGACTTTGCACTTACAAATGTGCCAGAGCCCCGTTTGGTTACTTGCTCTCGCTGGTGGGGTTGGACTTTTGCAAGAATCGGGGGCCATTGAAGCATTTTTTTTTAAACATGAAAAAGTGCCCAATGCGGGAATCGAACCCGGGTCGTAGCGGTCGAAAACCAATGGTTTAGACCATCCTTCCACCGACCCCAGTCTAACGCTTGTACTTGTTTTAAGGTAGTCTAACGCTTGTCCTAAATAAATAAAGAGATATTTATAACCCAGGTTCCTGAAGTGCAGAGTTTCTATCAAATTACATCTTAAATATAGAGCGAAATAAAGTTTTGATCTCTACCAATAAACCCTGCTCCAAAGATGTATAATTAACCTAGCATCAACTTACAAAATCCGCACCCTCAATAAATTTTCTAATATCAGAGATATCAAGTAAATACACAGTAGTACAGAATTACAGTAATTAGCACCGAATTTTTAATTAATGAGTTTATGTATTCATATTGTGGGGTCGGTGGAAGGATGGTCCAAACCGTTGGTTTTCGACCGCTACGATCGGGGGTTCAATTCCCGCATTGAGCACTTTTTTTTCTGATAAAAAATGCTCCAGTGGCTCCCGACTCTTTCAAAAATCCAACCTCACCAGCGAGTGCACAAGTAACCAAACTCTGGCACATTTGTAAGTGCAAAGTCGAACTGTTTTTAAAATGTGTAGACATGTGATGCACTTACAGTAAAAGCAGCCACTACTTCTACCAACCATGATTATCATGGCTTTTACTACGTGTAGTATGGATAAGCAAAAAATGTATTCATATATTACTTCTTTATTTCATTATTTATTTATTTCAACGCACAAAACGCGATATCCCGGCTAGGGATAATTGCGTCGATTTACATTTTTTCAAACAGAATCAGTTATAAACATATTATACAAGAAAAAGTAATTAAAAATAAAAAGTGAAGCAATAATATACATTAGGAACCTGAACCTTTCAGTTTTGAAAGATAATCATAAATATATCTACAAAGATAGTTAAAACTATGATAATTCTCTCTGGTATTTACAAATTTATATAGATCTACAACATTGTTTATTGTCTGTTGTCTAACGCTAAAGAAGAGTGGGCATTCCAGCAGTAGGTGTCTCGAGTCCTGGAATTTGTTACCACAATGACAGCTAGAGCCCTCAACCGCTCCCATTTTTGATAAAAATCCCTTAAAATTTCCATGGTTCTTTGTAAACTGGGCATTATAAAAATTCGAACGGAAAAATGTTGGTATTCCAAACGGGAAAAAGCTTTGGAATGTTTCATTTGTTTTTAGAAATAATCATCCATTTTGCACTTAAAAATGAACTAATTATACTCGGAGAATGTGGCCTAAAAGCATTTTGATCCTCTTTCGAAAGATAAGCCAAATCATATATATATATATATTTAATTATTTTAGATTCAATATAATCTGTGAGAAGGGGGATGTTCGCAATACTATGGACACAGTTGGAAGATGTAGTTTTGTAGGCTCCAACCGCCCAAAGGAGAATTTGATATTGAATATAGTTTATTTTTTCTCTGCATCGACTATTTATAAATTTGTAACATATTTCTGAACCATACGTAAGAACTGGCCTGATAATTGCTTTATACAAAATTATTCTTTTTTTAGTATTTATTCCCACATCTTTCCACATAGTGAAAACAGAAATTTTTTTCATTCTTACGCTCCTGCACAAAATGTCGTTGATATGTGGGGTAAAATTAATCTTCTTTTTTATTCTATGATTTGAGAATTTTATGCCTAATATCTTAACTTGATCTACTGGGTTTAAAATAATATTCGGTATTTCAATTGGAACTTTTATTCATATATAACTTCCATATTTTAATAGAAACAAAAACCTCCCCCCCCCCCCCCCCCCCCCTAAATACTTTGTATAAACTTCTAGATGCGAATAACCTGTTTTCCGCTCGAAAATATGTTTGCCCAACCAATATTAATCTCAAAAAAATCTATTAATATCTAATACAGTGGACCCTCGGTTTGCGAGCATAATCCGTTCCAGAGCCATGCTCGTACTCCAAAACGCTCGTAGTGCGAAACTAATTTCTTATTTTTAATAATTGAAACTCGGGCAATTCTTCTTGCTACGAACAATTGCACAGTTTCCCACATTTTACATATTTCCCGAATCTGATCTGAAGGGAGGGATCCCAGTGAATTTTCATCCATCACGATTACGGGCAACCATCACGAGTTGCTCGTAATGCGAAATTTCACTCGTAATCCGAAGTAAAATTTTTCAAAAAATTTTGCTCGTACTGCGAAAAGCTCGTACTCCAAGGTGCTCGTAAACCGAGGGTCCACTGTATTTTTAAGGCCAAAGTTCTTTCCCTGACATTCAGAATCCTGGCCGTATGTTCTTGTGGGGTTTCTGCCGCTCTCGAAGTACTGACCCTGTTTCTATTTTGCCGAAGCCTGTTCTCACGCTGTCCCACGGATTCCGCCGCTCTTGAGGTACTGGCCCTGTCTCTATCTTGTTGAAGCCTGTTCTCACGCTGTCCCACGGATTCCGCCGCTCTCGAAGTACTGGCCCTTTCTCGATTAATCCTAAGACGATGCTCACGTTGCACAGCAGTCTCAGCACTTCGCACATTTCTTTTTTTACTCACTTCTGGTAGGACTTTTCCAATAGGTTTGCGTTTCTTGGGAGGCATCTCAGATCTCTAAAAGCTAAACAAAAGAAAAGAGTATAAAACAGTAATAAAAATAGGCAAAGTAGAGAAAAATATGTTATTTAAAAGCTAAACAAAAGTAAAGAGTATAAAGCAGCCAATGGGCGCGCGCCGCCGTCAGATCCCCACGCGTTCTAGAGGGCGCTGTTTGTGAGCTAAGTTGAATAATTTGAATATATAGTTTTAATAATTGATTTATATATTTTTTAAAATAGCCTATCGTCTTCCCGGTATTCTTTTACCTATGTATGCAAATTTTGGTTTGAATTAGTGAACTACTGCGAATTTGTATACCGGACATACAGACATACAAACATTCATTTTATATATATAGATATTGGGATGGCTTAGACCATCAGTGGTGAACCATCCCAGCGGTTTCGCTAAATTTAATCCACCAGACCGCTTCTATTCTCTAATGCAGTAAGGACAGTAGAAGTTGTTTTAGATTTAAAAGAAACCATTCGTGTTTTATGTTTCTTTTTCTTATGTATAGATGGCGGGTTATTGTGTTGTGTGTTTAGCATCTAGAATTCTAACAAAGATTATAGCGAAGCGCGCACATTTTTTTTATTATTATTATTATTAAAGAAGGCAAATACACGGTTTTCCAGTTGGTTATCACTGATATCAGACTGATAATTAGTATATTTTATGTAAAATGTATAGCAGCCCTATTTACATATTTTTAAACACACATACAGCTTTATTAAGACTATCGATCTTATACAGATTCACCACAGGAAGGAAGCATAGATGGAGCTCCTATACTCCAGGCAGCACAGTACCCAAGCCTCCAGGTTCGACGCATGTCCAGTGGCCACAGAATCCACCATTACATAGGTTAGCGTATCACTGAAAAGGCGAGTGTGGAATCAGCCGCGTTTTATTCTTAGCTTTTTTCATTTAAATTTACATATTTACAGTTAGAAATTGTTATATCCCGTTCTTTTGTATTTTATTTAAACTTCTACTAAACTTCTTTAAACTTCTACTATATTTGTGTATGCTTTTGAAAAGAATATTTTTGAACGAGTAAAAAACAAAAGTCTATATTAAGAATATATGATAAGGGTACAGGGTCAAATGATATTTAGTAATTATCTATAGTAATAAACTTAATTCCGTTTAGAGAGTTTATTTTTAATTATCCTCCTAGTACACGTGGTACAAGCCATGATAATCATGGTGAATAGAAGTTGGCGACTACTTTTACTGTAAGTGCACTACATGTCTACACATGTAAAAAGAAGTTCGACTTTGCACTTCCAAATGTGCCAGAGCCCCGTGTTTAGAGGGTAAAACTAAACAATGGAATTTAACGATTTTGGGAACTGATATATGTGTATTTTGCCTCGGTCAATCTCAATCTTTCTCTTTATACCATTGTTTTATTGTAAGACAGTGATTCCAGTATTAATCGTAGATATTTATTGATCATATTGTTGTATTGGCATGTGACATCGTTTAGAAATATATTTAGTACTATTAGTATTATTAATTCTGCTGTCTAAGAGCATATCTCCATAGTTTGTTTGAAAACCATTTCTAAGATTCTACCTTTCATTGTAGCATATATAAACAGAATTGTCCAATACAATATTAGAGCTCTAAGAAGCGGTCTGGTAGATTAAATTGGCGAAACTTCTTGGAAGGTTCACCATTGATGAGTCAAGCTTTCCCAATATTCCTCCATCGCAGTAAGGACAGTAGAAGTTTGTTTTATATTTAAAGAGCTTTAGAGCTTCAATTTCATATACCATCAGTAGAGGTAGCAATATTTTATGCGGTAATGATGATAAAAAGACGCTAATGAATTATTATCATCATTACATGGCGCGCGGTGTTTTTATCCGGGGTCGAAACTCTACGACAAGGTTTTTTTATCACCCTTGTAAAGAACGCACTATTAGTGGTGATGAAGAATGTATCGCAACACCATATTTGACCAAATCAGCAAAATTCCAATCTGTACACCATTGTTATGAGCTATGATCCTCATCCGCACGATTTCGTTACATCCTTGGAGAGGAGTTTTAAAATTATTTGAAGTTAGACTTCTTTTCATTGATCTGAATACCTTATGATCTCTATAAAAAGATAGTGAAGTTTGTGAGCATCATATTGTATTGTGAAAGTAGAGTGCATTTCTAAAATGAATATATGTCTTCTTCTTCTTTCTTCTTTCTTTTCTCCACTCAATCACATTAGAGTATCAAGCATGTATAGCTTGAGACTTTTGATGGTGTCTGCTGGGGATGAGTAGAACTCATCAATGGATGAGCCAATATAAAGATATGTAATGTACTAACCGAGATTTATAGTGGATTGTACTTCTGTGAGATACGGGCCAGAAAGAACCCCATGATGCGATCAACAATTGAACCAAGGCAACAAAGGGATCTGGAACGGTCAACAACTAGAGTCGGTCAACATTGTCAATTGGACCCGGGGGCAACAATGTCCCTAGGGTTGAGAAAAAAAAACTGAAATTCATCAAGACAGCTTGAAAACAATGTACATATTTATCCACAGACAACAATGTGAAAAGCTCTATTTAATAATGGAACCAGAACAAAGTAACAATGATCCCGGGATCGGCCAACAACGGTACCAAGGCCGTTCAACAATAGAACCAGGATAGATCAACAATTGTTAAGAGCCGTTCAATAAAAGAACCAGTATTTGTCAACAATGGAGCAAAAACAGGTCAAAAAATGAACCATGATTGTTCAACACTGTATCGGAGGCATTCAACAAAGTAACGAGGATCGTTAAGCGATGAAAAAAAGAGTTGGTTAAAATGGAATAAAAACTTATCAATAACAGAACCAGGACAATAGGTCAAGGTCTGTGCGACAATGGGACAAAAACCGTTTAACAATATGGCTAAGACATATCAACAATAGGAGTAGGACCGTTTGGGGTAAAAACCTATCAACAATTAAAGAAAAAAGTTCAACAATTGTATCAAAACCGGCATACGATAGGTCAAAGACCGTGAAACAATGGGACATAAGCCGTTCAACAATGGGAGGACAGGTTGATAATAGAAGCAGCATCGTTTAAGAATGAGACAAAAGCCGGTGAACAATGGTTCAAAATCCGGTCTAAAATATATAGCCAGAATCGTCCAACAATAATTAAAGGCAGGTCAACAATGGAACCAAAACCAGCCAACAATAGACCGAGACCGTTTAACAATTAAAAAAAAAAAAAAGAATCAACAAGGTAACAAAAAACGATTAACAATAATACCACCAGTCAACAATGGGAAAAATACCGTTCAACCATGTGACCAACACCAGTAAAGAATAGGACTAGAATCGTTGCGGCAAAAGGTGATCAACAATGGAAGAGAAAACATCCAACGTTTAGGCCATAAACGGTCAACAATGCGACCAAGACCCATTAACAATGGTCGAAGAGCCGTGCAGCAATAGGACAAAGGCTGTTCAACAATGTCACCTGAACCAGTGAACAATAAAACCAAGGCCGTTTAACAATGGTGCAAAAACCGGTGAATAATGTTGCAAGAACCGGTCAATATTAGAACAAACCGGTCATAAAAAATATCAGGTCTGTTTACCATGGAACAAAAGACGGCCAAAATGAATTGAAAACTCATGTAAACAATGGAATCATGATCGGTCAACAATAATTGAAGGTCTAAGCAACAATGGAATAAAGGCCGTATAAGGCCAAGATAGGTAAACAATGGAACTAGAATATTTGCACCAAAAAACGCTTTATAATAGTGGAAAACATTGAACAGTGGTTACGCAACCAGTCAACAATATATCAAGGGCGATGCAACAATGAAACAAATACGGGTCAACATCAGAATAAAAATCGTCAACAAAAGGACCAGGACAATGGAACCAAGACCGTTCAAAAATGGAACCTAGACCGTTCAAAAATGGAACCAAGACCTTTCAACAATAGAAACAAGTCTGTTCAACAATGGAGCAAAAACAGCCAAACATGAGACCAGAACCGGTCAATGATATGTCCAGTTATGCTCAACAATAGAACCAAGACTGTTCAATAATGGAACCAAGACCGTTCAACAATAGAACCAAGACCGTTCAACAATAGAACCAAGACCGTTCCACAATAGAACCAAGACCATTCAACAATAGAACCAAGACCGTTCAACAATGGAACCAAGACCGTTCAACAATAGAACCAAGACCATTCAACAATGGAACCAAGACCGTTCAATAATGGAACCAAGACCATTCAACAATAGAACCAAGACCATTCAACAATAGAACCAAGACCATTCAACAGTAGAACCAAGTATGTTCAACAATGTAACAAAAACAGCCAAGCATGAGAACAAGACCGGTCAACTTCTTATCGGCCAATGATCGCCACTCGACCTCCGCTCCTCAAAATTCCTTTCCTCTAAACGGTAAGTTAACTGATAACTTTGAGCTATACCCAAGTTTTATCAGATTTTTCTACATTCCTCAACACACTCTAAGACACAACCATTCGTTGGTACATTCTGATATACATCCCAGGGTTCACAAAGTATGGAAGTTGTAGTATTTCAAATGTAAGATATTGATTTCGTTTTCAAAACCCGACCTAGTATATTTGAAGTATCTTATATGAAGTGTAATGTATTAGAAGGTTCTCTATTTTCTTCACGCACATCTTGAACGTAAATATATTTAAATTCTTGTTTGGGGGGTTATGAATATAAATTGAAGTTTCGGGAGAGCACCATAAGGGAGAGATGGATCTTTAGCTAAATGAATACAATCCTTTCGTAACTTTGTATCGTATTCTGGCTTGAAAATTTGCCTTATTACTTCACCATCTTAAACACCTGTTGGGTAAATTCGACCGATAAAATAACTCCTTTCGTTTGTTGTTATGAAATCGAAGTCGCCCTGTACTGATAAGGTTCATGGCCCGAAACCACGGTAAAAGGTTGTTGGCGTTTTATCTGAATTTTCCTGAACTGGTACATTCTCTATCAGAACCATCATATTGTGTACAGGGGTGATGTACATAATGTAGTTTTTTAATGTATTTTTAAAGACATAGGTATGCTCTTTTAATACATATATATAATTTAATAAATGTATGTGTATAAATACATATGAAAAACTAGTACATTAGTGAAATTGTACAGGGATAAGGTGGGTAAATTAAGAAAAAGGCATCTCCTTATAGTGCAACTGAAAATTGCTGATGGCTTGCACATATTTCGGAATAAATATCAACTATTCTGTCAATTTTTTTGAAAATTATTACATTAGCCATTTCTATAATAATTAAAAATCAACAGAATAGTTTATATTTATTTCGACAGATGGCGCAAGCCATTAGCAACTTTCAGTTGCACGATAAGGAGATACCTTTTTCTTAATAAATATATATATATATATTTGTTTAGAATGAAAAAACCCTGTACAATTTATAAACGAATACAATAAAGCATCAAGGGCTGCGTATCTTTATTAAAACGACAATTTACGAGCTTTCGAGCACATACGCCCTTCTACAGGAATTAATAACACACTAATAATAATCCAACCTAGTTTGAAATATAATTTATATACATATAGCTATTATTTTGCATATCTGCTTAACTAGAATAATATTAAAATGATTGAATTTACATGTAGGTATAATAATTTGGAAAACTAATTCTAAAATATATGAGGTAATATGATACATTAAAGTAAACTTATTTTGTATTTTACAAATTTTACAACTTACAAGGAATCCCATTAGACATGTGATATCATATGCTATGAATGAATTTGTATTATCTTATTGTATTTAAGTCTATTGTATTATATGCTTCTGGTAAATCTATTTTGCGATTTATACTATTGTATTGCTTGGACACTATTGCTTCAATTATTAATCGTTGATATTTGTTACTGATATTGTTGTAATGTGCTTTAGGTTCATTTAAGTTGAATGTATGTCCTGTTGAATTAGAGTGTTGTACTATTAAAGATAAAGGGTCATTTCTGTTTATATTTCTTCTGTGCTCAATGATTCTATTATATAATTTTCTTCCTGTCTCCCCCACATACTTAAAACTTAATACTTAAAACTACTAAAACCTTTTTGGATAACAATAAGATAGACCCTAATACAATAGATAAAATTATAGGTTTAATCACATTATGTCTTAGAATTAACATTTTCACATTTGACCAGAAACAGTATAAACAAATTAAGGGTTCTCCTATGGGAAGCCCATTGTCAACTCCATTAGCCGAAATAGTAATGAGAGAATTAGATTTATGGATCACTTCATTATACCCGGCAGATATCATATTATACAGACGATATATAGATGACATATTTTGCATTTGTACCGAAAAACAGATTCCCAACATCTTAGCCTCTCTCAACAATTACAACAATAGCTTACACTTTACAATAGAAAAAGAAAATAATTGCACATTGCCATTTTTAGATATTAAAATAATGAAAATAGATAATAGATTACAAACTACAGTTTACTACAAACCTACTTTCACCCCTAATTATATAAAGTTTTCTTCATTTTGCCCCATCAGTCATAAAATTAACACAGTGAAAACGTTGACTAAAAGAATTTATACTCATTTTTCACTAAATCTATACAAAAATCATGAAACACAGACAGTTATCCAGAATTTATCTTCAGCCGGTTACCCTAAAACATTTATATTAAAACATTTCTATCAGGAACAGGTCACATCTAACATGATAGCACAAAAAACTAAAATATACAGGCAAAATTGTTACATTCCATATTCCCCGAAATCTATCCATATTTCCAGAACATTAGATAAATTTGGAATAAAAACCTTTTATAGTAACTCACCCATCCTATCAGATATCTTAAGAAACCCGATAACAAAAAACAGGCAAACCGAACACATATCACACAGAAAAGAAGTAATTTATTCCATACAATGCAATAACTGTAATGCCAGATATGTGGGGGAGACAGGAAGAAAATTATATAATAGAATCATTGAGCACAGAAGAAATATAAACAGAAATGACCCTTTATCTTTAATAGTACAACACTCTAATTCAACAGGACATACATTCAACTTAAATGAACCTAAAGCACATTACAACAATATCAGTAACAAATATCAAAGATTAATAATTGAAGCAATAGTGTCCAAGCAATACAATAGTATAAATCGCAAAATAGATTTACCAGAAGCATATAATACAATAGACTTAAATACAATAAGATAATACAAATTCATTCATAGCATATGATATCACATGTCTAATGGGATTCCTTGTAAGTTGTAAAATTTGTAAAATACAAAATAAGTTTACTTTAATGTATCATATTACCTCATATATTTTAGAATTAGTTTTCCAAATTATTATACCTACATGTAAATTCAATCATTTTAATATTATTCTAGTTAAGCAGATATGAAAAATAATAGCTATATGTATATAAATTATATTTCAAACTAGGTTGGATTATTATTAGTGTGTTATTAATTCCTGTAGAAGGGCGTATGTGCTCGAAAGCTCGTAAATTGTCGTTTTAATAAAGATACGCAGCCCTTGATGCTTTATTGTATTCGTTTATATATTTGTTTATTTGTTCTTCGTATACAGTAGAACATCCCTTTAGTGGACACCCCGCTAGCGGACACCTCTTCACAAAAGACAGTTTTCATTTGCAAAATTACCACTTTTACAATTTAGCCACTCTCCGGTAAGAGGACCCCTCTCCTTAAAGGACACTTTGGCTCTGCAATTGGGTGTTGTCTTTTACAGGGAGGTTCTGCTGTATATAAATTCACACTATTTGACCTATCGGAATGAAATTTAAACAAGGTATAGAATTAGGTTTGGAAGAAGTGTGTGTGTGTGTGTGTGATTGGTATAATTTCGATCCTGGGCTTTACCAATAATCCTAATAACGGACTTTTGGGCTCAGTAATGATGATGTTATATTAATGATACTCACCCTCATTACTACTACAGCAGAACCTCCCTGTAAAGAACAACACCTAATTGCAGAGCCAAAGTGTCCTTTAGGGCGAGATGTCCACTTACCGGAAAGTTTCTATAGAGTAAAATGGTAATTTTGTTATTGAAGACTGTCCTTTAAAGAGAGGTTTCCGCTAGCGCGAGTGTCCTCTCATGGAGGTTCTACTGTAATAATATATATCCACCCTCTCTCTCTGTCTCTAGTAGAAACAATATCTGTTGGGCCAACAATCACTCCGGAAGAACCCATGTCATTCGGCTAATTTTTAAAAAAGCAATGACAATCAACATATTACCTACTTCATTGATTTATTGCGTTTTCCAAATAGTTTTATATTTGCAAATGGCATTATGCTTACTTTTAAATAGAATAGTTACGTATTATTGAATTAAAAAGTGAATTATAATCAAAAGTGATCATTATTTATACTTAATTTAAGATCTCAACCCACAGTCGCCTTCCTTTTCAAAGGTGGAAAACTTGAAGCGAAGTTATTCCGCTGAAACAGAAGATAATAAACTTTTATGAGGATTAATGAGTCTCCATTTTAAATTTATCTAACCTTGGTATTGTCTATTTGAAACTTTTTATTCGAAATAGAAACAAATATAACTTTGAGAACCTTAGTGGTTGATAGTTAGATGTTAGGATAGCTCGATTGAAAGATGAAGTCTCGAAACTTCTGAGAGTAGAAGTTGATCTGACGTGATCTTCATTAGAAGTTTATTTACTGATGTTCTGAGAATTAGTATTCAAGTTCAGGGCTCGGCAACCAGCGGCTCGCGAGTCACATACGGCTTTTTGGATGTGAAGCTGCGTATAGTACTCACATAAATAAAGTTTTTATTTATGTGAGTTCTACTTATTGTTGGCAAAAAAAAAACATGTTTGTGGCTCTTTAAAAACTTTGAAATTTTGTAAATTGTAATTTTTAACTCTTCCGACTCAAAAGGTTGCCAACCCCTGTTCAAATTTATAAAGTTTGTACTCACCTGAACTTTTCTAACTGAAGAATTATATTGTAAATCGACACTTAGGAATTTAGAGAATTGTACTTTTAAAAGAAGAATAATTTTACTTTCTATATTTTTATTCACAAATCTTTCAATTTCTACGTAGATAAGAAAATATAT
>CP092872.1:69320549-69429889 GCA_030710605.1 Cordylochernes scorpioides
AATTATATCTTTTAAAAAATGTTTTTTTTTTCTACTTCTAATCAGTCCTTTGATGATAAGGCACAATGTAGATTTTAACTACAAGAAAATAAGAACAAATACAAATAAATAAATAGTCAATGAGCACATGTGCTTTTCAGAATGCAGAGCGCCATCTGGTGGAACAGAAATCAACTATTCATTGATTTAACCTGTTCCCTGATATTTGGCCAACCCAATTTCTTGATAAATCAAGAAAAGCCATCCACAAACGCGTTTCGCGTATAAAGCTGTCTGTTAAATTATATTCCCTAAGTAAGACCAGTGGTCTTAATGAAGCTGTGTGTGTTAAATTATATTCTCTATGTAAGACCAGTGGTCTTAAAAGAGCTGTGTGTTAAATTATATTCTCTATGTAAGACCAGTGGTCTTAAAAGAGCTGTGTGTTAAATTATATTCCCTAAGTAAGACCGGTGGTCTTAATGAAGCTGTGTGTGTTAAATTATATTCTCTATGTAAGACCAGTGGTCTTAAAAGAGTTGTGTGTTAAATTATATTCCCTAAGTAAGACCGGTGGTCTTAATGAAGCTGTGTGTGTTAAATTATATTCTCTATGTAAGACCAGTGGTCTTAAAAGAGCTATGTGTTAAATTATATTCTCTACTAGCGGATGTGTACCCGGCTTCGCCCGGGTTTTATCCGAGTGAAAGTTTGCCTAACGAATATTATATATTATGAAGTATAATAAACAATGTTAAAGATTAGTTTTAATTATTAATCAAGATTGTGTGTGAATATGTGAGAAAGATGTAATATCGTTGTTGTTTTCTTGGCAGACTGTTTTAAATATGGTGTTATCTTAAAATTGCTTGTTTTGAATATTTTTTTAGATTGAGTTGAATGAATTGCTGAATTTTTTTTTTGTATTTATATATAAATAAAATTAACTATGTTGATTTTTTTTTGTATTTAATCGATAACAGCGAAGTTACGCATGTTAAAGTTAGGAAAAATATTTTGATGTTAAGCAAAACCTGCTCCATCTCGTTTTACATAAATGTTGAAAATTTGGTCGAAATTGATGCATTGTAACGAAAGTTTTTAGTGAACAACACTTATGAAATTTCCATTTTATTAATATAGATAGATGTAAGACCAGTGGTCTTAATAAAGCTGTGTGTGTTAAATTATATTCTCTATGTAAGACCAGTGGTCTTAATGAAGCCGTGTGTGTTAAATTATATTCTCTATGTAAGACCCCCCAGTGGTCTTAATAAAGCTGTGTGTGTTAAATTATATTCTCTATGTAAGACCAGTGGTCTTAATAAAGCTGTGTGTGTTAAATTATATTCTCTATGTAAGACCAGTGGTCTTAATAAAGCTGTGTGTGTTAAATTATATTCTCTATGTAAGACCAGTGGTCTTAATAAAGCTGTGTGTGTTAAATTATATTCTCTTTGTAAGACCAGTGGTCTTAATAAAGCTGTGTGTGTTAAATTATATTCTCTATGTAAGACCAGTGGTCTTAATAAAGCTGTGTGTTGAATTATATTCTCTATGTAAGACCAGTGGTCTTAATAAAGCTGTGTGTGTTAAATTATATTCCGGCCCCAGAAAATTATATTACCAATTCTTAAATGCTAGAAATGTCCCAGAGATCAGCTAGAAGGTTGCTACAGTCCTTGTTGGGCAGAGAATATTTACCTGTTTAGGTTTTTACTATATATTCAAGAAGACTTCTCATTCACAGAGTTTGAATCTGGGCTGACATCTGCAGTACTGCTGTTGTCTGGCCTTGTTTGGTCGACTCCGGCTAAGGTTGAACTTCTGGTTGTATAAATGTTTTCTGCTAATTCTGCCAACTTAACCAAATATAGTTCCTGACAAACTGATGGAATAGCTCGTACGGATGCAGGAAGACGCTGCATCCATAGGACTTTTATTACCTCTCCTGTAAAATTTCCGCCAGAAGTTGTTGAATTTGTGGCAGGAATGCAGAGGGCTTCTGGTCACCCAAGACAATTCCTTCCAAAACGCGGCGATTTGTTCCTGGGAAAACTGGCCGAACCATTGGAGAAGTCGTTCTCTAAGAGCTGTAAACTTTTTTTAAATAAAGCATCTAAAAAAGCTATTCCTAAAAAAAAAAAGGCCATTTTCAAAACTTTTCAAAGTGAAACAAACCAGGCAAAATTTCAGAACACATGTTAAACAAAGAAAATATAATTTTTCTATTATAAGAGATAAAATGGAAGGGTATTAAAAATTATGACAGTATGTGTTAGAGCTAATAAAAAAACATCCAAATAAACGAGCCCGGGTTGAAGGCAAAATGATTTTTTATGCCTTGAACTATGGCGATTTTAAAGCCAGCAATAGTTTGCATAACAGGTAAAAAAAGAAAAAATCTAGTATGATGAATAAAACTTTGCCTAGAATATTTCTTGATTTTTAAATTAGACATAAAGGTACATGTATGCTAATACGAAACTATCATCAAATAATTTATTTTACTATTCATTATTATAATTGTTCATTTAAGGGATTTACAACATGGTGACCACTAATAAAAGGCAGCCTTTTTCTGTGTGTATGGCTGTCCTTTAATTATACGGTCTGAAAATTTTGAAAAGTAGAAAAAAAAAAATAATAATAGCCAAACCGTGGCTATAGTGAACCAAAGGCTCTGTCCCATTGGTGTTCACTATAGAGGGGTTTTACTGTATTTACTGCTTCCCCAACAACTGACATTTGGACAGAGCATACACTGGTGTGGAACATGTCTGCCCAAGGTTAAGCAAAGAATTTGTTCATAAATGCTACCTATAGTGTGATTTCAAGGAGTACAGTAGAACCTCCATGTAAAGGACACTTAAATGCAGAGCCAAAGTTGCCCTTTAGGAAGAGGTGTTCTCTTGCCAGAGAGTTGCTAAATAGTAAAAAAAAAAGTAATTTTTTCAAATGAAAAGTGTCCTTTGAAGAGAGTGTCCTTTCATGGAGGTTCTATTGTATTGCATCTATTCTTGTGTTTGTTTTGATTTTATTGGTAAATTAGATAATGCCATACCCGAGGGGTGCTCACTACCACCACTGGTCCTGGCTGACCTCACAGTTCAATGTCACCAATTTATACACCAGGGACTAACTAAATATAGCACTGAATGCTATGTTACATTCATCACCAAATATAAGTTAGCCAAATACTTACCTTTTAATACCAGCTTGTCAGGATTAGACACAGTTCTATTTTATCCATTGATGGTGAGTGAAGTTTTCCTCACAATTAACTAGATAATTTACCTTCCCCTCATTATTTACTAATAGAAACATTTGCTTTAAATTTACTGTAAAATAGAAATATCTCGTTACAATATAATCTAGAAATTCAAGGTACATGAGAACCTCCCTGTAAAGACACTTATTTGCAGAGCAAAAGTGTTATTTAGGAAAAGGTGTCTATCAGTAAAACTGGTAATTTTGGTGATGAAAAGTGTACTTTGTAGAGAGGTGTTCTCTCATGGAGGTTCTACTGTAATAAGATCAAACCAAAATCAATGAATAGTGTGTGATGTTTCGGTAACAGTGTTGTTACCATCTTCAGACAAAAGTACCGAATGAGAGAAAATACCATAGAATATTTTAAACACAGTAGAACCTTGTTAATTCGATAATATACGATAATTCGACCATGTTTAGATGTCCAAACCTACAGCCTATCAAATAACAAACCGTAATTCGGAAAAATCAATAATACGACACTTCCAATATTTCGACTATTTTAAAATTCGAATTTCGACAGTTGAATGTTTTTTTACATACGACTTCAGCTAAAAAGGTATTACAGCAGCGGCAAGTGGCGACGATCGGTGGGAGCCAATAGGATCGCGCCTGCACACTTGGTTTCTGCTAGTTCAAGTTTCACTTTGCAGTGCTGTTTTTGCAGTGTGTTATTGTTTTGTTTTGTTTTTACGCAGGAATTTAGGCATCGTTTGCTAATAAATAATATTATTTTATTTTTAAATTTCCGCATTGAAATATTTTAGTTATTTTAAAATTTACAAATAATTTGCTTTTAAATAAATAATTCTTATAAAATGTAGCCACAATGATTATGATAACATTTTATTTCAATATTGCATTTCCATGTTATTATAAACGATTTGAGCAAAAAATCATTCTTCATGATTATTTTGAAATATTATTCTTAAATTTTCTTTTTATTTTCCATATTTATTTTCAACTGCTATATTCTTCAATTAGAATAAAATATTATTTATGTTTCAAAAATATGTATTAATGCCATTTTGTCCCTGATACTAAAAGTTAATCATGAAAATAAATACAAAAAAGTACACGCAATGGTTTCATAACAAATAAGAAGTGGGTGGACGAGTAGGTAACACCCTCGATTCCCGACAGCCATGAAACGGGATTGAATCCTGTGTTAACATTTTGTTTAATATGTGAATAACCTTCACATATTATTCAGTGTTTCAATTATCATAAACTAGGTTGCTCTTGTTGAGCGGTACCTAATAAAGTGATTTTGAACTGAACAATTGTTTCAATTAATACCATTAATTTATATTACAAAGTTATTTTTAAAAAAATATTATTTTAGCGAGTTAGATGATTAGCTAAGAATCTGAATAACTTTAATTCAACACCTCCTTTAATTCAAACAAAAGCTCTGATCCCTTGAGGTGTTAAATAAAAGAGGTTCAACTCTAGTTACTATTATCAAGTACAAACAATATACACACTTGAGATAAGACCAAATCCAAATCAATGTATAGGGTGTGATTTTTTGGCAACAGTGTTGATACCAATTTTCAGAAAAAAAGTACAGAATGTTTTAAAAAGTTACTATTATCAAGTACATACAGTATACTCATAACTAACCACATACCAGAGCCTTATTTAACAAGATTGTTTGTTATTATATCTAGTACATATGGTACAGGCCATGATAATCATAGTGGTTGTATTTGGCGACAGTTTTCACCGTAATTGCACCACATATCTACACATGTGAAATGCAGTTCGACTTTGCAATCACAAATGTGCTAGATCCCCTTTTGGTTTCTTACATTCTCTGGTGGGGTTGGACTTTTGCAAGAATCTGGGGTCATTAAGGCATTTTTTTTTACAAAAAAGTGCCTAAAATGGGTTTCAATCCCGGATCATATCAGTTGAAAACAAAGGTTCAGTCCATATTCCCTTGAGAAGATAACAACAATCTTACCTTGATAGAATTGAGGTGTGTTCAGCTATCTGCTGGATTGTCCTGTGGAACACCACTTTATACTTGTGCTAATGTTGATTTTATTTACACATGGATTATTATAAAAAAATATTAATAAATAATTGCATAAAACCTTATATTTACAAATACCAAATACCATTTAAAAAAATATATATATATTTAAACCTGTCTATAGAGCCCCCTCTTGGGACCCCCCAAAATAGGGTGCTATATAGAGAGGGAGTGCTATAGACAGGTCACTTTCAATGTAAATCACATCGTACGACGTATTTAAAATCAGGCACTATAGAGAGGAAGGCACTATTTAGAGGGGGCGCTATAGACAGGTTCAACTGTATATATACAGTAAAACCCCGCTAATACGAACCCTGGATATAGCGAACCTTCCCTTATAACGAACCCAATTCCCAATTCCATTCCATTGAAAATACCATCATTATAACGAACTTTGTAATTTTTAAAATAACAAACTACCACTATAACAAACCTATTTTCGGTCCCAAAATGATAAAATCTATTTAAAATACTAGGCTTATAACAAACTTAAAATTGTGATTTAAAAATTTTTTAAAACAACAAAATTTTGAGCATGTTTCAGCTTACGGATCGTGATTTCAAAACAAAAAATTAGCGGCATTGTTTGTTTTCATTTCCATTCTATTTTTGCTGTAGGTTGTATAAATTTTTACAGATTATACTTTTATTCAATAGAATATATTTGCATTCGACAATTTTGAAATAGAAGAAAAATACAAATGGCTTCCAAAATAAAGAAAATAAACAAAGAGTGGCGTTCTAAAAAAAAAAAAAACAGTGGCAGCATGCCCTTTTAGAAGCGTTCTATATCAAGTTTAACCTAGGCTAAAAAATAATTCTAAATAATTTTAAAGCCAGAAATGGTTTTAATAACAGGTTAAAAACAAAATTTAATATACACTTCAGAAAAATATGTGGAAACTGGAATTGGAAGAAGAAGGAAAAAAAAAAAAACAGTTCCCCCAAGTTCCCCGTGTCTCATGGGCCACAAACAAATCGACTTTATATTCTCAAAAATTACGACTACAGTTCTATTTTTAGAATGGAATTCTTGTTAGGTATATGACTCATTCAGGGTTCGCGGTTATTCCCCCTGGCCGGCCGTTTTACCACCGATTTTGTGTTTGCAAATTGGCGTTTTTTACCGATCGCGCTATTTTATCAACATGTTTCGCCTCCGATTTTTCTGAATTGGATACTTTTGATTCATCCTCAATTGATTCAGAATACACGGAGCTTTATTCCTTTGATGGAAATAACGATATTTTAAGACAATTCTGATTTTCAAAGTTTACTTTTCACTTTCAAACAACAAGGTATTCATTTTTTCAAATAAATTTAGTATTATATTATTTGAGAAAGATGTTCTAAAATACTCTTATACCTTTTAAATATATAATTAATAATGTTTTGCCTAAGGGATATGGCTTAATTTTAAAATAATGCATAGGTTTATATATAAACATGTATGCTAATTATAAGAAGAACCTATTATCAAATGACTTCTTTTGATATTCAGCATTACTGTAAAGAAATAGGTCAATTTTGGGAATTAAAACAAAGTGGCCATTATTAAGTGGCTGCCTTTTCCTGTTTGTATGGCTGTTTTTTATTTATACGGTCTAAAAATTTAGAAAAGCTAAAAAAAAAATGGCCAACCCGTGGCTATAGTGAACCAAAAGCTCTGTCCCATTGGGGTTCACTATAGAGGGATTTTACTGTATATATATAAACTGTTAAACCTGTCTATAGCGCCCCCTCTAAATAGTGCTTTCCTCTCTCTCAATAGCCCACCCTGTGGGAAAGAACTCTCGCAGTCCATCGGTGGCGGAGTCTTTCTCGCGGTGGGCGCCACCAATGAAGACCTTGTATATATTTTATATATATGTATATTTATCAATTACTTTATATATTTATATCTATTTATTCATGTATTTTCATTATATAATCTTATTTATTCATATTTTTATTTATTCTGTATTTAATCTTATATAATCTTATATGGACGTTAAAATAAATCAGTTTCAATCTCAATCTCTCAATAGCACCCGATTTTAAACATTAAAATGTAAACATTTTACATTGAAAGTGACCTGTCTATAGCACCCCCTCTTGTGTGTGTGTGGGACTCACCAAAATAGGGTGCTATAGAAGCAAGAAGTTGAATATTCTTTTAGTGTGAAAGCTTGTAAAAAATAGGAACTTACCTTCTATTATTAATTGGTTTATTTTTTGCTTTGTCGTCTGTTTTGCACAAGTTGAATCTGGTTAGAAAATGTATAAAAATTAGATGATTCTTTTGTTGCCTTAAATACGAGGTAATTAACTCGTTTCTATATATATTTAAAAATGATTTAAAGTCTAATAATAAATTAATTTTATAAATCTGAGAGTTGTTTTCAAAAACGATCCAACAAATGACTGCAGAGCGTGGTTATTAGAAAAAAAAAAAAGAAAATCTAATCTTCAAATTTTAAGTAAGAAAATATAATTCTAATTAATACTTAGTACTAGCTTTGCAAAATTAAAATTTTACCAGCTCATAGAAAAAAATGGCAGATTCTTCCTCATTGCCGGTGGCTAGAATAGAACCATTAAATGGTACAAATTACCCAATATGGGCATTAAAGGTCGGGGGCACTTCTACGTGCAAAGAAGTTATTTAAATGTGTGATTTCTGATCCCGAGCCTGATATTAAAGATAAAGATTTATGGGATACATATAACGAAAAGAATGATGAAGCCTTTGGTATAATTATAACGACACTCTCAGACGAACAAGCTGGAATGTTTTTAGATGTAACTAAGGCAAAAAAGGTATGGGATGACCTAAAAAAAGATCTATACGGGAAATCTCGAAGATAAAATTATAGATGTAGGACTCGAACTCAAAAATATTAAAATGAATCATAGCGAATCGGTAGATCAATATTTAACTAGAACCAAAAATATTGGAGAAAAGAGCTCATTGCTCGGACACCAAATATCCCAAAGAGAGTTAACCTACCATATTGTTCGAGGCATCCATCCAAAATTAGAGAAAATAGCGATTGTACTTAGATCCCGACGAGATATAACCCTCGAAAAAATACAACAGTCTCTCAAGGAGGAAGAAAACAGATTAAATTATAAAATGAATGAAATTCACACGGAGGAACAAGAACAGGCCTACAGATGTAGAGATAGAAGGGGTTATCATCCAGACAAACAGAAAGAATGCTTTATTTGTGGCAAAAAGGGACATGTGGCCAAAGATTTTTGGTTTAGAAATAAGCGATCTCAAGAACAACAAAAAAATAGAAATGCAAAATCAAGTACGAATCATCATAAAAGCAATTTTAGAAATCGTACAAACCTAATATCAAGCACACCTAAGGAACTAGCATTCAATAGCTATATCGATGAAGGAAGCGATGTATCCACAGACAGTAATGGTGAGAAACGATCATGGTGTATTGATTCTGGATGCACAACACACTTATCACCACACCTCGATTGGATGGAAGATGTAGTGCCATCTGAAAGTGAAATAGACTTGGCAGAAAAGGATAAAATTACTCATTCTACTGCTAAAGGTAATATCAGAGTGACTACTAGTACAGGCCAAGAGTTTTCGAATGTACAGATTAGGGATGTTTTACATGTACCTAATCTGAGGTCGAACCTTCTTTCTATGTACGAACTCCTAAAAGGGGAAATACAATAATTTTTAATAATGAAGGAGCCAAAATTTACAATAAAGAAAACAACTTAATCGCCGAAGCCCAGATTAAAGACCGAATGTTTATAATGGAGGCAGGGTTAAGAATTGATAATTCAAGAAAGCCTGAGAATGCTATGGCCACAAGTGATATCTCTAATGACAAGATTAGTATCTGGCACAGAAGATTGAATCATCTGAACCAAGCTTACATGAAAGAGATGATCCAAGGAAATCTGGTGTATGGACTTGATATTAAATATAGGAATCTACCGGAATGTGAATCGGGTATAATGGGAAAACTGAGTAGAGAACCTTACAATCCTGTTACAGGGAATAATACCACTGAGCCACTTGAATTAATTCACATGGATCTGTGCAGTCCAATGGCTAATAAATCTTTAAGAGGATCAAGGTATTTCTTTGTTCTAGTGGATGACTTCAGCAGAAGGACTTTTGTCTATTTTCTAAAAACCAAAGATGAAACCTTTGAGTTTCCCCTGGGAGGGTTCACCACTGATGAGCCAAGCCCTCCCAATATATTTTTTCATCGCAGTAAGGGCAGTAGAAGTTTGTATTATGTATAAAAGAAACATTCGTGCTTTTAAATCCTTCCATTTTATATAAAATGAAATTAAGTTGCAAGAACAAGGAGTTGGGCATTCACAAAGGATAAAAGAAATTAATAAGGCGAACATAGTATTAGAAGAAGAAGAATATGTTCCAGAAAATTATGAGGAGGCCATGAAATGCCAAAATAGGAATGAATGGATTGTTGCGATGAAGAAAGAATATTAACGAACATGAAGTAGGGACTTTAGTTCCTAGAGAAGAGAATATGAATATAATAAATAGCAAATGGGTTTACAGAATGAAGGGAAAATCAGGTATGGGCGATCCTAAAAGCGAGATTAGTCGCCATTGGCGGTAACCAAAAATACAGCATTGACTATGAAGAATCCTTTTCACCAGTGATAAAAAGGAAAGTCTTCGCTTAGCGGCACAGTTAAATTTGACCATAAAATCGTATGATGTAAAAACGGCATACCTTAACGGGGAGTTGAAAGAAACTAATTTTATGAAACAAACAGAAGGATTTGTGAAAAAGGATGAAGAAAACAAAGCTTGCAAGCTGTTAAAAAGCATATATGGTCTTCCACAATCTGGACGCTGTTGGAATAAAAGAATCAACAAAATTTTATCAGAATTAGGGATGATAAGATCTAGATATGACCCATGTGTGTATACTTTACAGAGGAGAAGAAAATTTGGAATTTTGGGTTTATATGTTGATGATCTCCTAATAGCCGGAACAGACCAGGCATTCAATGATAATTTAGCATTAGAAATAGGAAAATTTGTTGATAAAAGGAAAAAGAAAAAAAATGAACCATTTATAGGTATAGAAATAAGAACAACAGAACATGGTTACGATTTATCACAATCCCATTAGATTAATTAGATTTTAAGAATATTTGGACTCGAGGAATGCAACATCGTACAAACTCCAGGAGATCGAGATCAGAACTTTGATGAGTATAAAGACTCCAAGCCAGTAGACAAGACATTGTACCAAGAGATGATCGGGTCACTCATGTATCTGGCAATGGAACTCATCCAGATATATCCTACAATGTGAGCAATTTTTCGCAATATAATAACGATGTAAGATAAGTGCATTTGACGGCAGTCAAAAGAATATATAGGTATCTGAAGGGAACCAGAGATAAAACTTTAAGATATAGGCCAACAGAAAATAATATTGGCTTTAGTACAGACGCGAGCTGGTGCTCAACAAAGGACGCAAAGTCTTATTAAGGATACACAATTAAACTTGGAAATAGCCTTATCAACTGGCGAAGTAAAAATCAAAATTTAGTGGCTTTATCAACATGCGAGGCAGAGCTGATTTCCATATGTGAAGGAATCTGTGAAGTAAAATGGGCTAAAGGAATAATAGAGGAATTGTCCAGAGATATTAATTTTCCGATAATTTTGAAAACTGATAGCCAATCTGCCATAAAATGGATCCAGTCCGAACAAATAACTTCAAGGACAAAACACATAAATGAAAATATTTTTTTTGTAAAAGAGGAAGTTCAAAGTGGAGCAATAAACTTGGAATATGTCCGGAGTGAGGAAATGGAAGCTGATTTTTTAACAAAGAATCTTCCAAAAGATAAACTAAGAAAGTGCATAGGCTCAAAAGGACTTTCATAAAAGAAGCTTCCACACAGGGGAGGATTGAAGCAAGAAGTTGAATATTCTTTGAGTGTGAAAGCTTGTAAAAAATAGGAGCTTATCCTCTATTATTAATTTGTTTATTTTTTCCTTGGTCGTCTGTTTTGCACAAGTTGAATCTGGTTAGAAAATGTATAAAAATTAGATGATTCTTTAGTTGCCTTAAATACGAGGTAATTAACTCGTTTCTATATACAGTAAAACCCCGCTAATACGAACCCTGGATATAACGAACCTTCCCTTATAACGAACCCACGGTGATTCCCAATTCCATTCCATTGAAAATACCATTGTTATAACGAACTTGGCGATTTTTAAAATAACGAACTACCCTTATAACGAACCTATTTTCGGTCCCAAAATGATAAAATCCATTTAAAATACTAGGCTTATAACAAACTTAAAATTGTAATTAAAAAAAAATTAAAACAACAAAATTTTGAACATGTTTCAGCTCACGGATCGCGATTTCAAAACAAAAAATTGGCGGCATTGTTTGTTTTATTTCCATTCTATTTTTGCTTTAATGTTGTATACATTTTTACCCATTATACTTTTATTTAATGAATATCTTTGCATTCAACAATTTTGAAATAAAAAGAAAAAAAAAAACAAATGGCTTCCAAAATAAAGAAAAGAAACAAAGAATGGCGTTCTAAAAAGTCAGTGGCAGCATGCCCTTTTAGAAGCGTTCTATATCAAGTTTAACCTAAGCTAAATAATAATTCCAAATAATTTTAAAGCTAGAAATGGTTTGAATAACAGGTTAAAAAACTAAATTTAATATACACTTCAGAAGAATATGTGGAAACTGGAAATGGAAGAAGAAGAAAAAAAAAAAAAAACAGTTCCCCATGTCTCAAGGGCCACAAACAAATCGACTTATAAATTCTCAAAAACTACCACTAAAGTTCTATTTTTAGAATGGAATTCTTGTAGGTATATGAATCATTCAGGGATCAAGGATATTCCCCCTGGCCGGCCGTTTTACCACCGATTTTGTATTTGCAAATTGGCGTTTTTTATTGACAATTTTACCGATCGCGCTATCGTATCAACATGTTTTGTGTCCGATTTTGAATCGGATACATTTGATTCATCCTCAATTGATTTAGAATACACTGAGCTTTGTTCCTTTGATGGAAATAACAATGTTTTAACACAATTCTGATTTTCAAATTTTACTTCACACTTTCAAACAACAAGGTATTAGAGTCATTTTTAAAAATAAATATAGTATTATATTATTTGAGAAAGATGTTCTATAATACTCTTATACCTTTTAAATATATAATTAATAGAGCTTTGCCTTGGGGATTTTGCTTAATTTTTAAATAATACATAGGTTTATATATAAACCTGTATGCTAATGATATGAAGAATCTATTATCAAATGACTTCTTTTGATATTCAGCATTAATGTAAAGAAATAGGTCAATTTAGGGAATTAAAAAAAGTGACCATTATTAAGTGGCTGTCTTTTTCTGTGTGTATGACTATTTTTTAATCATACGGTCTAAAAATTTAGAAAATTAAAAAAAAATGGCCAAACCGTGGCTATAGTGACCGTGGCTATAGTGAACCAAAAGCTCTGTCCCATTGGGGTTCACTATAGAGGGGCTTTACTGTATTTTTATTTATATTTCAATAAAGTATGGTATTTCCAGAAACAATCCCCCAAATGAAGAGCTGGTTTGTCACTACAGGTTTCGTAATAAAAACCTGCTATTTTCTATCCACCAGGTGTGGATTGGGAAGAACAGACCTTGAACTCTTTGGCAGTCTGGATGTTAGCTTTGTGGAACCCATTGTCCAATCTTTCCAAGCTTGCTGAAGTTGGAGCTTTCATTTGTTTAGAACATTCACTCTGCCATGGTTCCAAATGTTCGTGTCTAATTAGCCTTAGCCCATTTTTTTTTTTTCATGTTCTGGCTGTATGAATTGACAGTAGCCACTTCTAGGCCCCAGAAAAATAATTTTCTCTACCATTTTACAGTTTTCTGAGAAAGTTGTACATTAGTTGTTAAAAGTCGTAACATAGTATGTAAATATATTTTGAATATATGACTAGAGATGTAGATTTTCTAATTGAATGTATGAATTCTTATTATGTAAATTTCCCTTTTGTATATAACTGAGGCGTGTTGTTGAAATAAAGAGTTTCTTAGGAGAAGAGTTTCTGAGTAGAGCGAGAGCTTCTGCGTGTAGTAGCCGCTGGTTTCTGTCTTCGTTATTTTCCTTCCTGGCTTGATCACCCAAGGCAGTCCAAACTGATATCAAGACCTTTGGTGAGGGTCTTACTTGTTGGGAGGAGGTTCTTCAATCTTGACCTCGTAATCTCAACATTTAATGGCGTCCCCGGGTGGGCTGCGTGGGCTGGTCTAGCAGAGGAAGAATTAGCCTGCCGAGAAGCAGAGGAAGAATTAGCCTGCCGAGTAGCAGAGGAAGAATTAGCCTGCCGAGTAGCAGAGGAAGAATTAGCCTGCCGAGTAGCAGAGGAAGAATTAGCCTGCCGAGTAGCAGAGGAAGAATTAGCCTGCCGAGTAGCAGAGGAAGAATTAGCCTGCCGAGTAGCAGAGGAAGAATTAGCCTGCCGAGTAGCAGAGGGAGAGTGAGAATCTGCGAAGCTCAAGGGAACAGAAGCTCAAGAAGCTCAAAAAGCTCAAGCTCAAGAAGCTCAAGCTCAAGAAGCAGAAGCTCAAGAAGCTCGAGCTCGGGAAGCAGAAGCTCAAGAAGCTCAGGGGAACAGAAGCTCAAGAAGCTCAAGGCAAAAGAAGCTAAAGAAGCTCAAGGGAAAAGAAGCTAAAGAAGCTCAGGGGAACAGAAGCTCAGGAAGCTCGGGGGAACAGAAGCTCAAGAAGCTCAGGCTCAGGAAGCAGAAGCTCAAGAGGCTCAAGCTCAGGAAGCAGAAGCTCAAGAGGCTCAAGCTCAAGGTGAAAGAAGCTAAAGAAGCTTAAGGTGAAAGAAGCTAAGAAGCTCAGGGGAAAAGAAGCTAAAGAAGCTCAGGGTAAAAGAAGCTAGAGAAGCTCAGGGTGAAAGAGGCTAAAGAAGCTCAAGGTGAAAGAAGCTCAAGGCAAAAGAAGCTAAAGAAGCTCAAGGTGAAAGAAGCTAAAGAAGCTCAAGGCAAAAGAAGCTAAAGAAGCTTAAGGTGAAAGAAGCTAAAGAAGCTCAGGGGAAAAGAAGCTAAAGAAGCTCAGGTAAAAGAAGCTAGAGAAGCTCAGGGTGAAAGAGGCTAAAGAAGCTCAAGGCAAAGAAGCTAGAGAAGCTCAAGGTGAGGGAAGCTAAAGAAGCAAAAGGAACAGAGGCTCAAGGGAACAGAAGCTCAAGAGTACAGGAGCTCAAGAAGCCCTTGGTTAAAGGTTTTAAAGGAGCTCGGGAAACCCTTTGTTAAAGGTTAAAAAGAGCTCAGTGAAGCTCAGGGGTTTAAAGGAGCTCAAAAAGCCCTTTGTTAAAGGTTAAAGGGGAGCTCAAGGAAAAGAAGAAGCTCAAGTAAGGCAAAGAAGTTGAAGAAGCTACAGGGTGAAAGGCTACCTACAAGGTAAAAAGGATACCTACAAGGCGAAAGGATAACTACAAGGTGAGATGGAGGATGTTAGCAGAAGGCGTAGAGAGGCGATAAGAGGCATTTTTACCGAGATGGTAAATGATATGAATACAGAGTTAAGGGATCCTCTTATTGATAAAAGTGGCATACAGTATAACCTCGTTAATTCGACACACCCCAATTCGACACTCGGCGATAATTCGACCATGTTCCGATGTCCCAACCTCCGGCCTATCAAATAACAAACCGTAATTCGACAGTATCGATAATACGACAGTTCCGATAGTTCGACCATTTTAAAATTCGAATTTCGACAGTTGAATGTTATTTTACATGCAACTTTACCGCTAAACGATATTACGGCGGCGACGATCGGCATCGGCGGGCGCCGATACGATCGCGCCTGCGCACTTTTGGTTTCTGGTTAGTTTAAGTTTCACTTTGCAGTGCCGTTGCGCAATTTCGCGGATGTTATTGTTGTTGTTTTTTACGCGGGAATTTCGGCATCATGCGCTAACTAATAATAATTTTTATTTTTTTATTTTTAACATTGAAATATTTTAGCTATTTTTAAATTTATAAATAATTTCTTTTTAAATAAATAAATCTTTATAAAATGATCCAACAATGATTATGATAACATTTTATTTCAATATTCCATTTCTGTGTTATTATAAAAGATTTAAACTCAAAATCAATAACACCTGCAGCAGCAGTGGATGCCTTTAATACATTAAAATTTATTTATTAAAATACATTTTAGAGGAAGAAAGGCATGCATGTTTTCAAAATGCCATCTGGAATACATCCTGAATAGGATTTCAGTGCAAAAACAGATATCTACGAGGGGTGTCCCATAAGTCCGTGGCCCGACATATAAAGAAAATGACTAACTAAATGATTAGGATTTATTTTTCAACATAATCCCCTTTAAGGTCTATACACTTTTTCCAGCGATGTTCTAATGCTTTTATGCCCTCCAAAAAGAACGATGTTTCAAGAGACTCAAAAAATAAGGTTACAGCATCAATGACCTCTTCATCTGACCCAAAATGAATGCCAGAAAGTGATTTTTTCAAATGAGGAAATAGGTTGAAGTCAGACGGAGCTAGATCTGGTGAATAGGGTGCATGTGGTAAAAGTTCAAAGCGAGAATCATAAATAGCAGCCTTGGCTTGCAGCGACCGATGACTCGGAGCATTGTCTTGATGGTAAACAATCTTCCTGGACAACTTTCCTCTTCTCTTTTCTTTAATAGCTTCTCGTAGTTGCTTCACAAGATTTGCATAATAATTGTCAGTGATGGTTTGACCCTTATTCAGAAAGTCTAGAAGAAGAACACCCTCGGAATCCCAAAAGACAGACACCATAACCTTCCCTGCTGATGGAACTGTCTTGGCTTTCTTGGGGGGAGGGGAACCGGAGTGTCTCCATTGCATGGATTGTTGTTTGGACTCTGGTGTAAAGTGATGGGCCCAAGTCTCATCCATGGTAACAAATCTATTAACAAATTCCTCTGTATTAGCTTCAAATAACGCAAGATTGTCTGAAGATAACTTTCTCCTTACAGCCTTTTGATCGGGTGTCAAAAGTTTGGGAACCCAACGGGCAGAAAGCTTCCTGAGGCCCAAGTGTTCTCTCATGATCCGATCCACTGTTGTTTTTGGAATACCCAAGGTCTCTTCTATCTGACTAACTATCATTCTTCTGTCCAACATAAACAAATCATGTATCTTGTCGATGTTTTTCTTGAGTAACTGACTTAATAGTTCTTCCTGTTTGATGTTCGTCTTCGGTGCTGATCCTCCCTAATTTAAACGCAGCTACCCATTTTTCTACTGTGCTATAGGAAGGAGCTTCTTCCCTTAATGTATCCACCATATCCTCATAGATTTCCTTCGGCGACATTCCTTTCTTACAAAGATATTTTATTACAGCACGAATCTCGTTTGTCTCCATTTTAGATGATTCCTGTTTCTTGTCCTCTTTCAGAACCTATAACAAAAAAAAAACGTTTAGTTGTAGAAACTTAAAAATGTACATATCTTTATACAAGGCTTTAAGGTATATATGGTAAAATTATTAGTTTCTAATATTACGTTCTCATGGTCGGGCCACGGACTTATGGGACACCCCTCGTATAAAGGATTTTTTTAAAAGATCTCTTCATGATTATTTTTAAAATTTTCTTTTTATATATTTACCATATTTATTTCCTTTCAACTGCTATATTTTTCAATTAGAATAAAATATTATTTAATATATTATCTATATTAATAAAATGGAAATTTCATAAGTGTTGTTCACTAAAAACTTTCGTTACAATGCATCAATTTCAACCAAATTTTCAACATTTATGTAAAAACGAGATGGAGCAGGTTTTGCTTAACATCAAAATATATTTCCTAACATTAACATGCGTAACTTCGGTGTTATCTATTAAATACAAAAAAAAATCAACAGAGTTAATTTTATTTATATATAAATACAAAAAAAAATTCAACAGAGTTAATTTTTTTACATACTAGCTAATAATCTCAATCTAAAAAAATATTCAAAACAAGCAATTTTAAGATAACACCATATGTAAAACAGTCGGCCAAGAAAACAACAACGATATTACATCTTTCTCACATATTCACACACAATCTTGATTAATAATTAAAACTAATCTTTAACATTGTTTATTATACTTCATAATATATAATATTCGTTAGGCAAACTTTCACTCGGATAAAACCCGGGCGAAGCCGGGTACACATCCGCTAGTATTTAATATTTTAATGTCTGTAGAGTTAATATTTGATTATATTACTGAAAAGAAACACATTGCCAATAAATTTATTTGTTACAATTATTTATGCTTCTAAATATGTATTAATGCCATTTTGTCACTGATACTAAAAGTTAATCATGAAAATAATATAAAAACACATAATGGTTTCAATTAATATCATTAATTTATATTACAAAGCTATTTAAAAAAAAAATATTATTTTAGCGAGTTAGATGATTACCTAATCATATAACCTTAATTCAACACTTCCTTTAATTCAACCGAAAGCTCTGATCCCTTGGGGTGTGAATTAAAGAGGTTCGGACTGTATTTTATTTTTCAAAAATATGTAGTATTGCCATTTTGACCCTGATACTAAAGTTAATCATGAAAATAAAAATAATTTAAAAAAAGAACACACACAATGGTCTCAATTAATATGATCAATTTTTATTACAAAGCAATTTTAAAAAATATTATTTTAGCGATTTAGATGATTAGCTAATCATCTAACCTTAATTCAACACTTCCTTTAATTCAACGAAAGCTCTGATCCCTTGGGGTGTTGAATTAAAGAGGTTCGACTGTATATGCCAAATTTGATAAATTGGAATCTCTCCATTTGGAGTTGGTGGCATTGAATGAACGATGCCAGGCAATTTTGTTGGCCCAAGAGGCTATTAGCGACGATGAAATTGATAAAGAATTTGAGGATTGTGAGCCTTACATAACAGAAAGATATTATTTGAAGGCTAGAATTCGCGTAATGCGTGAGCAGGATAGGGATGCTCAGGCCAAGACTTCTCAAATTCCAACAGGGGCGTCTAGTGCCTCTCCGAATTCAGATGCCGATAATCAGAAAGTTATCAAACTTCAGACTATTTCTACGTCTCTATCGAAAAGCCCGGAAGAGTCTATGAAAGATGAAATTGAAGGCGTGGAAAAAGAGGATTCTGTAAAAACTGCTAGAGCTACGGATGTGAGGCCTACTCTAGCTAAAGCTAGAATGCTAAAGGAAGCTTGTTCAGCTCCCTCTATAATAAATATTGAATATGAAGAGGCAAATTTAAAGGATAAGGAAGATTCTGAAGCGGAGCCTAAGGGCGACGGAGTAAAGGATTCTGAAGCGGAGCCTAAGGGCGAACGCGTAAAGGAATCTGAAGCAAATCCTAAGGGCGACGGAGTAAGGGATTCTGAAGATGAGCCTAAGGGCGACGGAGTAGAGGATTCTGAAGATGAGCCTAAGGGCGACGGAGTAAAGGATTCTGAAGATGAGCCTAAGGGCGACGGAGTAAATGATTCTGAAGCAAGACCAACTGGAGATACGGAATCTAAATAAAGAATAGGGGAGATCTACAAAAACTTAAAGGGCAACCCAGGGGATTGGCTCTCAAGGTGGGGGCAATTTGGTAGAAATAATGCCAATGAAAAATATGAAGAGGCAAATTTAAAGGATAAGGAAGATTCTGAAGCGAAGCCTAAGGGCGACGGAGTAAGGGATGCTGAGACTGCAATTAAAGGTTATGAACCGGTGAGAAATTCTAGAGCAGCAGAACAGGGTACTGATTCAAAGGTGGAAGAAAACCTAGATGCAGAACAAGGGTACTGAATCAAAGGTGGAAGAAGAAAAGCTAGATGCAGAACAAGGTACTGAATCAAAGATGGAGGGAAAGGGATACTGGTTTCCTGATCGCCCTGTATTTGGGTGTGAGTCCGAGGCTACGCCTATACGGCCAGTATGTGACGGCGCTTCCTGTCGAGGACGCAGCGGACTATCCTTGAGGCGATATTTAAAAAAGATACCCAATCTACTGAGGAGAATCCCGGGAAATAGGGATAAAACTTCGGAAAAATAAGTACAGAGTTTTGGCCGACGTGAGGAGATATTTCCAGGTGATGGCCATCAGGGAAAATGATTGGGACTTCCTCCAATTTCTTTGGAGGAAGAAGATGGACGCTTAAGGGGCAACCTCCGGTGGTGTGTATGGAGAGGGTGCCGCAGTATGCCGGATTTTTTCTTTTTACAAAAAAGAAAGGTGGGGGTATGTTAAAAGTCGTAACATAGTATGTAAATATATTTTTGAATATATGACTAGAGATGTAGATTTTCTAATTGAATGTATGAATTCTGATTATGTAAATTTCCCTTTTGTATATAACTGAGGCGTGTTGTTGAAATAAAGAGTTTCTTAGGAGAAGAGTTTCTGAGTAGAGCGAGAGCTTCTGCGTGTAGTAGCCGCTGGTTTCTGTCTTCGTTATTTTCCTTCCTGGCTTGATCACCCAAGGCAGTCCAAACTGATATCAAGACCTTTGGTGAGGGTCTTACTTGTTGGGAGGAGGTTCTTCAATCTTGACCTCGTAATCTCAACATTAGTGGTTATACACACCTCCCATATTCGAAGGGTGGTATATAAATTAAATATGAACCACCTGGAGTGGAATGGAGAGGCAAGATGGGCCATACTCTTGTCCTTCCAACAGAGTGCCAATACATTTTTATTTATGAAAGCGAGGGTTTGCCCCATCAAAATTCGATTTTTTTTCAGTTCCTGTGGCATTCTTGTAAGATTCCTTGTCAGTTTGGCATAAAGTTCTCAATTAGGCAACTCTCCATTCTAGAAAGTGCTTCAATAAAGGTGAAATATTTGTAGAATCTATCTCCATAAAATGTCTGGCTCTTCAAGATGTTCCCCTGACTTCAAATTGGTAAATTTTGGTAGCTTGGGAACTAATATCAGAAAGAACACTCAGTTGATGAGGAATCATCCAAAAAAAGAGAGTCAGAGAAGGCAGCCAAATTAGAAGGATTGGAAAAAGTGATAAAATGCAAGGAAAATAAGTGTATAATTGAGACAAAAGGGAATATAAGATGATCTCACGGGAAAGGCAACACTGGTGCTGGTCTCCCCTACCTCATGTTTACATATAGTGGCTTGCTGCTAGGTAGTGAACCCTAATACAAAGCCACTGACAGGTAAAGGTAAAAACTTTCAACTGTTTGTCAATTTGAAGTTTTTTTATACTTTACTAATTGTAAAGTAATTCACCTCTGATGAGAAAGATGTCAAAAATTTATTTCTATTGCAATAAGGAGCAGTAGAAAATTGCAGTAATTCTGCAGTATTCTGCACACTGCTAATCCCATTATCTTGTTGACAATCCGTAACACTATCATCACAGTAAGATCTCTGCTGAGGTAGGGGGATATGACATAATTTCATAGGAAATATAATATGTAAAATTTATTTATTATAGTGTTCATATTTCCTATGATATATTTCATATCAAACTACCTCAGCAGAACTTACTGCAATGATATAAAACTATTAGACGAGGAGGGCTTGGCTCATCAATGGTAAACCCTTTGATGAAATGCAGAGAGGATTCATTACTCATGTGTCAAGCCCTCTCTCACACACACACACATACATATATATATATATACAGGAAAACCCCTCTATAGTGAACCCCAATGGGACAGAGCTTTTGGTTCACTATAGCCACGGTTAGGCTATTTTTTTTTTTACTTTCAAAATTTTTAGACCGTATAATTAAAGGACGGCCATACACACAGCAAGAGGTTGCCTCTTAATAGTGGTCACTTTGTTTTAATTCCCTTACATTGACCAATTTCCTTACATTAATACTGAATAATAATAGAAATCATTAGATGATAGGTTCTTATCATTAACATACATGTACCTCTATGTCTAAATTAAAAATCAAGACAATCTTAGGCAAAGTTTTATTAAATATATATTCAAAGATATAAAATGGTTTTAAAGCATCATTATCACATTATATAATACATTGTTTACTTGGAAAAATGGCTCTAACACCTTGTGGCTTCAAAGCATTCTTCAAGCATTGCACCATTCAAATAAAGTTAGTGTTTTTCTTCCATTTCATTTTATCACATATTCTTCTAGGTCTAGATTTCGTTTTTTTTTAAACCTGCCATGCAAAACATTGCCGACTTTAAAATCACATAGTTGATGGCATAAAAATAGTTTTTGTTTCATCACGGGACCATTTATTTGGATTTTTTTTAGCCCTAAAACGTACGATCGCGGCAAAAGTTGAGGTTGATTCCTCTTTGTAACAATTTTTAATAGCTTTATATTCTTTCTTTTATAATAGAAAATTTATATTCTCTTATTTTAATATGTTCTTAATATTTTGCGTGTGTTGTTTCACTTTGAAAAGTTCTGAAAATGGCCTTTTTTTTTTTTTAAGAAATAACACTTTGTTTTTAAAATGCCTTTGTTTTCTTCATTTTGGAAGCCATTTGTATTTTTATATTTCAAATTTAATGGATGCAAATATATTATATTTAATAAAAAGTTTAATGTGTTAAAATTTATACGGCATACAGCAAAAATAAAGTGCAAAATTCAAAACAAACAATGCCGCTAAATGTATTGTTTTGAAATCGCGAACCGAAGCATGCTCAAAATTTGGTTGTTTTATTTTTTTTTTAAATTACAATTCTAAGTTCGTTATAAGCATAGTATTTTAAATAGATTTTATTATTTTGGGACCGAAAATAGGTTCGTTATAGGGGTAGTTCGTTATAACGATGGTATTTTCAATGGAATGGAATTGGGAATCAGCGTGGGTTCGTTATAAGGGAAAGTTCGTTATATCCAGGGCTCGTATTAGCGGGGTTTTACTGTATATATACAGTAAAACCCCCCACTAATACGAACCCTGGATATAGCGAACCTTCCCTTATAATAAACCTAAGGCAATTCCCAATTCCATTCCATTGAAAATACCATCGTTATAACAAACTTTGTGATTTTTTAAATAACAAACTACCCCTATAACGAACCTATTTTCGATCCCAAAAATGATAAAATCTATTAAAAATACTATGCTTATAACGAACTTAAAATTGTGATTTAAAAATTTTTAGAACAACAAAATTTTGAGCATGTTTCTGCTCACGGATTGCGATTTCAAAACAAAAAATTAGCGGCATTGTTTGTTTTCATTTCCATTCTATTTTTGCTGTATGTTGTATAATTTTACACATTATACTTTTATCTAATAGAATATCTTTGCATTCGACAATTTTGAAATAGAAGAAAAATACAATGGCTTCCAAAATAAAGAGTGGCGTTCTAAAAAAAAAAACAGTGGCAGCATGCCCTTTTAGAAGCGTTCTATATCAAGTTTAACCTAGCCTAAAACATCATTCCAAATAATTTATAAGCCAGAAATGGTTTGAATAAACAGGTTAAAAACAAAATTTAATATACACCTCAGAAGAATATGTGGAAACTGGAATTGGAAGAAGAAAAAAAAAAAACAGTTCCCCCGTGTCACATGAGCCACAAACTAATCGACTTATAAATTCTCAAAAACTACCACTACAGTTCTATTTTTAAAATGGAATTCTTAATAGGTATATGACTCATTCAGGGTTCACGGATATTCCCCCTGACGGCCGTTTTACCACAGATTTTGTGTTTGCAAATTGGCATTTTTTACCGATCGCGCTATTGTATCAACATGTTTTGCGTCCGATTTTTCTGATTGGATACTTTTGATTCATCCTCAATTGATTCAGAATACACGGAGCTTTATATCTTTGATGGAAATAATGATATTTTAAGGCACTTCTGATTTTCAAAATTTAACCCTTTCACTTTCAAACAACAAGGTATTAGAGGCATTTTTTCAAATAAATATAGTACACCTATCCCGATTTACTGGTAGATATGTTCCTGAGAAAAACGTGTAAATCGGGGGATAGGTGTACACAGAATAAATGCATTGACAGGTTTAAAATATGTAGTCGCACATAAGCTCAGGATTCCTCGTGAGATGTGTACACAGCGCATGTGTTCAATCACAGTAGCATTTAGTATAGTGCAATAAAAAAAAACTTATTTGGAAAACCGTGTAAAGCGAAAACGTGTAAAACAAGTACCCGTGTAAATCGGGGGATAGGTGTAATATATATTTGAGTAAGATGTTCTAAAATACTCTAATAGCTTTTAAATATATAATTTAAATGTTTTGCTAGAGGAGTTGGCTTAATTTTTAAATAATACATAGGTTTATATATAAACATGTATGCTAATGATAAGAAGAACCTATTAACAACTTTATTTTTTTGCTTATCCCTAGTACACATGGTACAGGCCATGATAATCTTGGTGGGTAGTTAAGCGACTGCTTTTTACTGTAAGCGCCACCACATTTCTACACATGTGAAAGCAGTTCGACTTTGCACTTACAAATGTGCCAGAGCCCCGTTTGGTTACTTGCACTCGCTGGTGGGGTTGGACTTTTGCAGAATCGGGGGGCCATTGGAAATTTTTTTTTTTTTAAACAGAAAAAGTGTCCAATGCGGGGATCGAACCCGGGTCGTAGTGGTCGTAAACCAAACTGACTTCTTTAGATATTCAGCATTACTGTAAAGAAATAGGTCAATTTAGGGAATTAAAACAAAGTGACCATTATTAAGTGGCTGCCTTTTCCTGTTTGTATGGCTATTTTTTAATTATACGGTCTAAAAATTTAGAAAAGTTAAAAAAAAAATGGCCAAACCGTGGCTATAGTGAACCAAAAGCTCTGTCCCATTGGGGTTCACTATAGAGGATTTTTACTGTATATGAAAAAAATATGGAAAAAATAAAAGATAAGTGGGTCAGGTGTTGATATAAAAATAAAGAAGGCATCTCCTGACCACGAGCACATGGGCTTTTTAGATGGCACAGCGCCATCTAGCGGAGCAAAAATAAACAAAATGTTAATCTCAAAATCGAATTTTTGAATGGGTTAGAATATTCAAAAGCGGCATAGAAAGTTGGGATGACGCACCGCGACCTGGCGCCCCGGTCAAGGCTAGTGATGATGCAACCACCTGGGCCATTGACGAGATGATACAGAACGATGTCACATTAGCATTGGAGTTATTTCTGCCGAACATAACTAGTTATGGTGGTGTCCAAAACATCATTACAAAACATTTAAAGTACAGAAAAATTTGATGGGTGCCTCGGCTGCTCACAAAGGAAAATGAAGGAAAATGTCTCGACACTTGTAAAGAGCTTTTGGAACGTTATGAAATGAGGTTGAAGATTTTCTTGATAGAATAGTGACTGGAGATGAATCATGGATACACCATCACATTCCTGACTCTAAAAGATCAAGTGCAGAATGGCATCACAAGGGTTCACCAACACCAAAGAAACTAAGGATAACAGCATTTGCTGGAAAAGTGCTCATGACTATTTTTTGAGACAGTAAAGAATGCATTTTGGAATATTATCTTCTTAAAGAGCCAAACAGTTAATAGCATCTTTGGAAAAATAAGCACCATTTTTATAGAATTCATACAAAAGAAGACATGCTAATGCAGTAGAACCTCAATAAAGAAAGGATACTCCTGCTAGAAGACACCTCAATTTAAACAATATTTTCAATCACCAAATTGTCATTTTTATTGTCTCAAAAATTTTAATTATTTTATGAACAGATTTACAATTTTGTTCATTATATTTTGCTATTCTATAAACTTCCCTCTATACCTCTCTGGTATTTTATAAATAATATTTTGTTTTTTTATACGTCAAAATAAATTGCTGTGACATTTTGATGTTTGTCTTTCCTAATTTATTGATGTGTATTTCAGGATAGAACCCTATATAGTGTGACATTCTAGCTGATCAATTTCAAAAGGCGTTCATGTCTTTCCTCTCTTTCTGTATGTTTATTCAAATTCAGTAGAACCTCCCTCTAGCGGACATCTCTCTACAAAGGACAGTTTCCATTTGCACAATACCATTTTACAATTTAGCAACTCTCTGGTAAGCAGAACACCTCTCCCTAAAGGGACACTTGGCTTTCCAATTAGGAGTCATTTACAGGGAGTTTCTACTGTAGTAAAATGTTACTAAGACACCTCATTGTTTACACCAGTGAGTAGCGGCCACTTTAAATTGGACCTAAGTGGTCCAAAACAAACAAAACTCTTGGAATTTCAGCACAATATTTGTGACACAAAGTATCACTTTTAAACATGGTGCCCATACACTAACTATGGCCATTGTGCCCATGTGTGAATTATTGTATTTAAACAAGAAGTGTTAAAAAAATATATTTTAATAATTAGCTCTGAATTATATTGTGGAATTAAGATGGGTATTTGATAGCCTGGGGTTGTGGATGAAATCATGGTAGGAATTATCAGCAATTACCCTGTATAGCTTTAATATTATTTTAATGAGATAATTTTTACCAAATTTCAGCAACATGCTGTAGTACACATATACAAGTGTTAAATTACAGAAAGTATGATATACATGTGGAATAAAAGACACCTCTCCCTTTTAAAAAAAGGTTAAATTTAAAGAGAGATGTTTCCATGTTGGCACAACCATATTTTATTCATACAATCATACAAGTGATTAGAAATAAACCCCATTCTGATCAACATGGTCCAGAACAATACCATTAGGAAATTACAATGGATATTTCATGATGCTATGATGATAAATTAAGTTAAAGGCATCTCTCTTATCGTGGCTACTGAAAGTTGCTGATGGCTTGCGACATCTATCGGAATAATATCAATTATTCTGTTGATTTTTATTATTCCAGATTGGCCAAATACCCATACTTGATTAAATAAGAAAAGCTAAACATGGTAACACATCAAGAATGGGTATTTGGCCAATTTTGGAATATTTAAAAATCAACGAATAGTTGAAATTTATTCTGATAGATGGCGCAAGCCATCAGCAACTTTCAGTTGCATGATAAGTAGATGCCTGTTACTTAATTTATGAACCTTATCCTAGTACAATGTCACATTTGTACTATTTTTCAGCTATGATGGTAGAGAGTTTTATATAAAAGTGGGATATTATAAAAATATAATCAAATAGGGTAACAGATATTTATCATAAAAATATATATCTAAAAACAATATTTTGCTACAAGGTAAAAATATATCTTAGCCTCTCTGTTCTTTGATGTAAAGAGGGTTTAATTGTGGGGATGAATTGCTTATCATCCTGAACTTTCCAATGTTTCTATGTCAGACAATATGATTTATTATCATAAGGAATAAATTCAGCCATTTGAACTACAATAGAATTTGGATAACTTATTTAATTAGAATATTTATCTTGGTCTCTAGAATTTCCTATAAATAGAATTTCCTTTTTAATTTTTGGATAATTCAAAATTATTTTTGGTCCTTTGGGTTTTGAATTATGGAAGTTCAACTGTATAAATATAAAAAATGTGTTTGTTGAAATGTATCCTGGAAGATAGGGTCAGGAACAGTAGTTATATATACAGTGGATATAAAATGATAAAATATAAGGAGAGGAGATTATAAAATGACAATGGAGAATATTTGTAGATTTGACATAGTGATCCTAATTATATCTGTGGGTTTTTTAAACTGATAGTAATTATGATATTTATTTCTTGATAGAAAATATATCACTGTGGTTTACACAAATCTATATGTATTTCAATTCTATAGGATTTCAATAAAATATTTTCTAAAAGTCTCAGTGTCTATCTGGTAGCGGCAGGTTTGACCTACCAACACAGAGTTGATAACTACTCCACCAGTGTTACAATCAAACACTTCCAAATACAATATTTATATTGGGCCAGGGTATTGACACCTCCACCTCTCTGATGAAATGACACCTCAACTTCATTCTTCTCTCCTCTAAATTTCTGCTTGAACCTAACATTGTACCCAGTACCATCTATATTCTGAACTATCTCTCTGATCTATCTTGGTATAATTCAGCCCATTTACACCATTTATATGACAAGAAGGATTCAATTTATCTCTGTGATCTCCATATCCATACAGATATTTCATGATGTTATTCCTCCGCGTATAAAATCTCTCACCAATAGGAAACCAGTTCTGGACACCAAGTGTAAGGTCAAGCCACACCTCTGCCATTTTCACAGGATTCTCCAAATCTTGACATTTGACATCACAGCAGGTGGTGGCAGTAGCTTGGAGCACAGTGCCGGTTCTTCTTAGTACCTTGTAGTTCTGTTTTTACACTTGCTAGTTCTTCTTTAATATCTTGTAGATCCTTCTTCAAAGAATCCATTTTTTTGTCTTTAACATCTACACCTTTTTTAACAATTTCTAGTTCTTCTTTTTATGCATTAGTTCTATTTTTATAGCTTCCAGTTCTTTTTTATCAACTTGTTGTTTTGTCTGTGTGGTTTCTAGTTCTTTTTTAGTAACATTCAGTTCTGAATTCAGAGCATTCAGTTCTCCTTTAGTGTCTTGAAATCCTGTCTTCAGAGTAGCAAGTTCTTCCTTTGTGTTTTTTAAATCTCTCTCCAATACTTGTAGATGATCTTCAACAAGTGAGGTTGTGGTTGGGCCAGTGGCAATTCTGACTTCACACCCTCTAGTTCAGTCCTGATGTATCCGAGGTCAACAAGATGTTGGTTTGATATATCCTCAATCTTATTGGACAACATGGCAGTCAAGTTCTGGACTCCTGCTAGAGAGGACCCAGTGGACCTCTGGTTGACCAATAATTGGCTGAGGGAAGCCTGAGAGGCTTCTAGCTGCCGGGTCATAACTGCCAGAGGCCTGACATCTCCCTCTGCCAGGCTTTAAGATCTTCCTTCTCTCCAGATTGAGCCTTTATACTGGAACTGATTTCTTGAAGGAGCTGAATGATAGGAGATTCCAGACTCTCTTCCTTGAACTCATTCCTGACTTTGATGTGGTCCAGGTTTTCTTTCAGCAGGTTTTTACACTGTGACATTTCCAGTGAAAGGTCCCTCAATGAATCACATAAAGAGGGAGGTATACATTCAGTAATTTATCTTTTTGACAAACTTCTGCCTCATTTCTACATCCCTGGTCCAGCAGCCCACATGACTGAGGATTCTTACTGTCAGAGTGGACACTCTGCCCAGGGCTGACACCAATTTGGCCACACAGAGCCTCATGTTGCTGGAGAGAATCCCGAGTTAGGACTGCCCACAAAACTGACAACTTCCAAATAGACGCTGGCAAGCTAAGGACAGTGAGTTGATAGATCTTTTCTCAGTATTTTTGTTCCGCAGGACTGTGGGCAGTCCACCAGGCAAAATTGGCACAAGGTACTGTGCAACATGGCCTCCAATGTATTGCTGAAGGTCTGGGAACATCCCTGGAATGGGCAGGTGTTCTCCATGTTCTGGAACATGATCCACACAGTTGGAGAACATTTCTAAGCTTACAAGTTGAACATGGGTAATCAAAAAATTTTGTAGCAAAGAGATAATATATTTTATTATTCTTTGTAAGGGCAAAAACCAGAAGGCCAAATGTAGTGACTTCACTAAAGTGGAATCTGAATGAAAGGTCACTCTCACTAGAGGTCACCTCTCTATAAAGGACAGCTTTTATCAGTATAATTACAATTGTCACTAATTACCAACTCTCTTTCCAACAGCTTTAGTTCTGAATAGACGAAGAAGAGAATTTCTGTTCAAATTTACATAAATAGGTACAGCTATTTCTTTGGCATATTGAGCAGCTGGAGTTCCATTAAAATATGGTCAGGGCTGTCGTAATTGGACAATTTCTATATGTCTTCACAAATTTTGTGATTACTTTTCAATATACTTTCTGACACAATGTAGAAGTCTAAATTTGGTATTCACAAATACAACCCAAGTGTACAAAATATACAATTTCTAGATGTCAGCTTTGGTCTGGAATACACTATAGAATTGAATTTGTATTTATCAAGTGGAGAAAATAGACTCAATCATTTGTGGTGTAATGAACAGCTGGCCTTTCATACAAATGTTGTTGTTTGTGTCTTATCTCATTATGTAAAGTTTACACAAATTCCATGAGTTCATGCTCCTTGAGCTTTCATGGAATGGGTGTAGCTTTCATTAATCATGGCAACATGATACAGGCACAATTTTGTGAAATTCTGGCTTTGCCCGTAATTTTGAGGCCGTTCCTAACATGGAAGGCATAAGATTCTAAACATGAATAAAGTACAGCTCCTCGGGTCCTTGGAGTGGGACCCTTGCTGAGGTCTATCAACCGGTCTGTTGAACTCAGGATTTTTGAAGAGGTTTCTCTCATATATACCCAACATGGTGCTGTTGGTCCGCGACTCCTTATTCATCAGAGTTAATCTGCCTTGTTTCACAGCTGGACTTCCATATCCCCTATCTGCCACCTGGGGACGCGCCCTGTAGCAGTCAGCTCTCCAGAGGGTCCATACAAAAATATCAGTAGTATTACCAAGATATAATTAATAGTGTGAATATTGTGATAGAAATACAGAATAACCTCGTTAATTCAACACATGATATTCAACACTTGCAACTATTCGCCAATATTCTCAGTACAAAATTCAAGTCTATTCAATAATAAATGTTAGAAATACAGTATAACCTTGTTAATTCAACCACACTATAATCAACACTTGCAACTATTCGACGATATTATCATGTCCACAATTCAAGTCTTTCAAATAATAAACATTAAATCAACCAAACAAAAAATCCGACAAAATGATTCAATAGATTTTTACCTTAAATTTCAAAATCAAGAATTATTATTGTTAATGATAAGCCACAATTTTGATTTTAGATTATAAACACAAGGTAATAAAAACCAAAACAAATTTTAAAAAATCCAAATAACAAATTTTAAAAAAATACTATTTTTTTATTTGGATTTAGTCTTATTACCTTGTGTTTATTCTTGTTTAAATAATAATTTATTGCTAAAACAACAGTTTTGACTCATAGTGCACTGCGGCTGTAATTAGTGTATGTGCACCTATTCTAAACCTTAACTGGACGGGTGAAATTTTTCTTACATAACTGGACGGGTTGGGTAGATTCAACCCACTTATGTTTACTTTATGAAATAAGTGCTAAAATAATGATTGATATCAATATTAAAAAATATATATTAATTAATATATAGTTAATATACAAATTTTGACTTTTAAAAATTCTGAATATAATCTATTTACAGTTTTCACAAATTTTTATGAAACGTTTTTGCCCACGCTTAGTTGACATACAGAGCAAAGGTTTTTATTTTTTACTGAGTTTTTTATGGACATTTGTAGCACTTTTTTGGAGTATCAGATTGTTGTGGCATCGCAGTTTCAATTTGGTTTACTTGAACATCATTCTTCTTGAATTGTTGTCTGTAATTCCAGTGGGAGAGAATTGAGATTACGCGTGGACAGGTGTTCATCAGTCAATGCTCTCCCAAGATCAACAATAAAATGACTTCTTTCTTTTTTTACCCTTTTTATCAATCTGAAAACCGATTTTTTTTTTGGGAACATAGGAGACTAAAGTGGTTGTTCCAGAGAAACCAAAAATAGATGTTTTTGATTCTCTATTAGGGGCGGTTGAAATTGTGGTGAATCTAAGGTTTGTTCTTTCTCATCGTTCCTAAATATGTAAGGCCATATTCTTTCAACTTATCAACTAATTCTACTGAAGTGAATCAAATGTCTGCTGAATATTTCGTCCAAAGTGCGGTCGACTAATCTCTAAAACATATATATTTTTGGTTGGCAGGGATAGTTCTCTCTGTTGACTTGATTGATAATTCTACTTATCCACAGAAAGAAGTGTTATTTTATAAAAAGGGAAGCTAAAAAGAGTGGAAGATAGAGACTCAAGTATGGGCCACGAGCTAACACTGACACAAAAATTATCACGCTTCTGGTCGGCTGGGCGGGAATCCGCCCACACATGCAAATTTAACCTCCTCCCTAAACTGAAATTTATAAACGATGGATGGAAAATGTTTGTTTCACTGTAAAATTAGAATACACGAAAGCTGGTAGCTCTAGATAAACGAAAAATATATTTTTTTCCTCTATTAACCTGTAAGCGGTCGCAATGGGTAAATTTTACCCAGAAGGAACTTTTAGAAAATATTTCTAAATTTAAAAAAATAAATATTTATAATATATTCTCAGTACCTTTCTAAATCTATTTAAAGATAATTATAATAAACCTATAATTTTAATTTTATGACATTTATTCATTTTATCAGCATGTTTAGATCAATTTTACCCTGCGCGACCTTTATCGCTTTTGGTTTTGGTTTGTGCAATTAAGTTTCGGGTTACTTTCTGGCTTCTTGTTGTTTGGTTTTGCTGCCCCAAGTGCAATAATACAATCTATTCTTCCAACAATAAGGTATGGTTTATAATTTCATTTTCTTTTTTTTTTACATAAAATGCTTTCATACGCTGATTTCTTCGTGATGATAATATTCCCAAATCCCGATGATGAGGTATCAGAAACTGATGATAATATAAAAAAGAGGAATTGGAGTACAGACACTGAAAAGTATAAATTATCAGAAGAAGAAAACAATGAGGATCCAAACTTCAATTATTATATAGGAAAGGACCAAAAGACTAAATGGAAGAAAGCTCTTCCCCCAAAAAATGTTCGAACTCGCAGTGAAAATATTATCACCCATCTACCAGGGGTAAAGGATGAAGCAAAAAATGCTAAATCGATATTATATTGTTGGAATCTCTTTATAGATGACAATAATACTTGAATGCATAGTTACAAATACAAACATTTACATTAGAAATATTCAGCAGAACTATAGCAGAGAAAGAGATGCTAATTTGACAAACCTACATGAAATTAAAGCTTTATTGGGAATTATTTACTCTCTTGGGGTCATGAAAGCAAATAAATTGAATTCAGATGATGCAAGAGATAGTACTGGATTGTGTAGAATAGCTATGTCTGAAAACAGACTCAGATTTCTTCTCAGAGTAATTCGTTTTGATGACAAAGCTACAAGAAATGAAAGACTTCGTCAAGATAAATTAGCAACTGTGAGATTGATTCTTGATACTTTTGTAAAAAATTGCCAAAAGCCTTATTCTCTTTCGGAATATATAACGGTGGATGAAAAACTTGACGCTTTCAGAGGGAAATGCAACTTTAGGTAGTATATTCCGAGTAAACACAATAAATATGGAATAAAATTATTTGCTCTCGTGGATTCAAAAATGGTTTATACTTGTAACTTGGAGATTTATTCAGGAAAAAACCCTGAAGGTCCTTACAATGTCAGCAACTGTCCAAGTGATGTTGTGGAACGATTGTGTGAGCCAATCAAGGGAACTGGCCGCAATGTAACAATGGATAACTGGTTCACCAGTTATTCCTTAGCTCTAAAACTTTTACACCAATATAGACTAACAATTGTTGGTACTTTAAAAAGAAATAAAAGGAAATCGCCTCGGAGTTTGTCATCATCAGAGGTAGAAATGTGCACACTGGTATTTTTGGCTTTCAAAGTGAAATGACACTTCTTTCATACAAGCCAAAAGAGAATAAAGTTGTACTTATGCGTTCAACTCTGCACCACGATGCAAATTTAGATGATTCAACAGGAGAATTGAAAATGAAAATGTTTTATAATATGACAAAGGGTGGTGTAGAAGTGATGGACGAAATGACAGCTACATATAACTGTGCTAGAAATTCAAGAAGATGGCCCATGGTTAATTTTATTCACTTTTAAATATTGGGGCAATACATTACCAGATAATTCATTTTGCAAATGGTAACACATCATAGGTTAAATCAAGACATCATTTTTTGAAACCCTTATCTTTATATCTCATTGAAGAGATGGTCAGAGTTCGCACAGTAAGCGGGAAGAGTGCCATGTGAAATAAAAGAAAAGGCATCAGATATTTTTAATTTTTTAGAGCCTGGTCCATCTAAAAAGTCAAAATAGGTGAAAATCATCGATGCAAGAAATGCCAGAAAGAAAAGAAGGACAGATAAACTATTCAATATTGCCAGTACTGTTTTGCTTTTTTGTGTAAGGAACACTCTGTAATAATTTGTCAAGAATGTCATAAAGGACGAAACAAGACCTAATTTCTATGAAAGGGAGTAATAAATTTCATACAAATTTATATTTTATAACCTAACTTCAATATATATTTTTATTTTATAAAATTGTCAAATATATCATAAATATTTGATATTTTGATTTATTAATAAAATATATGATTTTTATATCTCAGGATTTTATGTAAAGTTATTTAATAGACAAATCATTATTCTAACATAGAATACCATAAAAATATTGAAAAGAATATTCGATGTATTTAGGTTTTTAAAAGTGAGTAAATTTTACCCACCGTGGCCTTTCAGGCTATAAAAGAAGGCGCGACCGCTGCCGGGTTAAGTTTATGCATGGGCAGAATCTACTCAACCCGTCCAGTTAAGGGTTAAAAGTGTTACAATGAGAATCAAATTTCCACGCCAACTAGCTGCCATTTTTGTCCCTCCTGGACACAATTTAAGCCTAACTTAAGCACCTGCTAGTCACCAGCATGAGTTGTTTTGTAACATTTGTTATTTGAAATAAAATACAGAAAAGGCAAGACGTACATGGCTAGGAAATTTGATCAGCTAGAATGCACACTAAATAGGGTTCTAGCTAAAAGTAAACAACCACTAAATATTCATTTAAAAGATAATGATTTATAAATATATTTTTTAGTTTTTTCTTTATTTTCAAACTCTATTTGCTCTTTACCTGTTTAATTTATTCATCTATATTAAAATAGCAATTGTAATTTCACCTTTGTTCAAAAATTTACTAATGCACTTTTATCCATTATGTTAAATAGCAAAATACAAGGACATTGTAAGAAAATAACCCAAAGTATGTCTCACTCTCCAAGAGGTTAAATTTAATTTCTGTTAATTACAAATGTTTCTATATTTATTTTGTGTACAAAGGGTTCAATGTTAACTCATTTAATTAGCTTACAATATTCCATATTGCCTAAAATACTTTATTGCACTTATTATATTTATAAATGGTTATATTTCACAAATATATTACATCCATAACTTCCCCTATTAATTTTCTAATGTTAAAAATTTATTGTCAAACTTTCTATGATTAAAGCGATTTAGTTACTTGCCATTGGGTTTGTTTATAAAAATTATAATTTGATTCAAAATATATTCGTAAATTTTATAGTTAAAATTATTAGAACAAAATATTTAAAAGGCTGAGTATTGTAAAACTTGACGGGGAAATATACATATATATAAACGCTAACATCTTACCTGATTATACTTGATGGCAAACCAAAAGTGAAATAATTACAACGCAGTTTCCTGCAGTACGTGGACACCTATCGCCATCTATCATCCAATTTTGTAAACTATTTATTATTTTTGTTTAAGTTACTTTGATTAAAATACAATTGTGCTCCTCAACTTGTTGAATATTTGTATAAAAATTTAATATCACTTTGAAGTTTAATTAATTCTCTCATTTAATTATCAAAATTTGTTGAAAACGTTTGTGTATTCAATTAGAAATCATATTTTATGGCTAGATATTATGTCAGGCGTCGATGTTATTTCATATACATTTTAAAACGAGTGAATAATATTTAGGCAAATATTTGTGCACAAATTAAACTATTTAATTTATTATTTTTTATAATGCCAAAAAAAAAACCTAAAAAAATATTTTTCCTTGGGTTTTAAAATGTGTTTAGAAAGCACCTAATAGAGAAATATTTCGAAGTAATTTGATAAATAAAATTAGAGAAAATGAAATAAAGTTACTGTTTACATCAAATTTCACAATAGCAAAAATATACTATTATTGTGCCTTCTACATGCTTAGGACAAGCATTTTAAGGCATGACTCATGTTTGGGAGTCTCCAAGCGCCCACGGCTGTGGGGGGCCAAGGAGAAGGGCGGGGAGGCGCAGGTAGGACAGGTGAGCACACCGGGGAAGAAGAGGGCGAGCACGCGGTTAAAGAGGGAACCAAGGAAGTACCAAGCACAGCGCCAGACTCCAAGTAAGTCTGGTTGATAACAAATTTACCTTTTTTTTTTTTTTTTTAGGAGTAAACACAAAAGTACAAAGCAAAGGTAGGTAACAGGGGGAAGGGAATACAAACAAGGGAGCAGGGAGCACGGGCAAGCAGCAAAGACGAAAACAAGGGCGAAAAAGCAAAGGAAAGGGGTATGTACAGAAGGAGAGGCAAAGCAAACAAGTGAGAGGTCAAAGGAAGGGGTAAAAGAGGGCAAAAAGGGCAAAGAGGGCAAAAGGCTATGTACAAGGAGAGAAAAAACAAAAGGAAAAACAAAAAGAAAAAAAAAGTGGTAAAAATCCACAGTTCAAAGAGTTGTGTGTGGTGATTTGGCAGCAGTCCAAAGGTTGAGGGGTGATGGTAGGGAGGAGGTGAGGGTGAGTGAGGGGTGTGAGGGGGAGGTTGAGTTAAGTGGAGGTGTCAGAGTCGGAGCTGGAATGTGGGATGTTGGATGGGACGAACCTATTTGAGTGGGTGGCAAAATCAAGGGTGAGGGCCCAGGCTTCCCTAGAGGAGAAGAGTTGAGGGAGAGAAGTAGGGATGTGACCGAGAACGGAGAGGCAATTGGTAAAAAAGGTAGCGCGAAGGGAGTCAAGGTTAGGGCAGTCGAAAAAAATATGTTCGATTGTTTCGGGGCAAGGTCACAGTGAGGGCAGGTGGGATCAAAGGGGGGAGGGGTTTTCTTATAAGGGAAAGCGGCAATAGCAAAAACAGAAAGTTATATAAAGAAGGAAAGAAACGTACATTAGTGCTGCCATCTATCAATAAATTTTGAAATTATTTATAGTTTCTAATTTTTCAACTTAAGTCTAGCAGATATAATTTGGACCTGAATGTAAGTTTCTAAAGTTGTATTTACTAAATATTTTGAAAATAAATCTTTCCATTTCTTTTATATTTTAATAATGTAATTTTTATTTTCTCAGAGCATATCATATAAAGCTAATTTGATTTATTTTTGAGGTTTGTAAAATTCTAAACAATTCTGGACGTTTATTACCACAAAAAGAAATCATAGGAAAGAATTATGTGGTAAGCCCACCCAGCATTTAGCCAGATTTGATTCTACCAGACTGCCCTACTATTGTTACATGGTTGTTGGGTTCAAGGTAATAATGTTTTTTCATTCCTAGTACACGTGGTACAGGACAAGAAATTCATAGTGGGTAGAATTTGGCAACTTCTTTTACTGTAAGTGCACCATATGTCTGCACATGTGAAAAGCAGTTTGACTTTCCACTTATAAATGTGCCAGAGCCCCATTTGGTTACTTGCACTCTTGGTGTGGTTGGACTTTTGCTAGACTCGGGGCTATTGGAGCATAATTTTTAATTATAAAAAGAGTGCCCAATGTGGGATTGGATCCCGGGTCGTAGCGGTATAAAAGTAACGGTTTAGACCACCCTTCCACCGACCCCCAGGAAATAAAGGTAATTATTGAACTAAGGTTTGAAACAGTGGGATTGTCTCTCAATGATTTCTAATTGTAGTAGAAACACCCCAATACAATAGTATTGGACTGATGAGCCAGGCATTTCCAACAATTTACTACCCATTGTGGTGGGAAGAGTAGGAAAATGATAAGAAACTCCACCAAATTGTTCCATTGGTTAGAGATGGCCTTCTGACACCTTGTATTTGTTGTGTTCAGTTTTGTTCATTGTTGGGCTCATTTGGACAAAATGGAAAGGGATGTAAGAAGTGACTTAGTAAAAATTTCCTTACTAAAATATACAAGTGTGACGTTTCGGTAACAGCGTCGTTACCATCATAGGAATAGTGTGTGATATAGAGGTAGACAAATATAGAACTTAAGCAGCTAAAATTATATTTGGGAAGATAGAATATCAAATAATATATAGGGTATAGAAGCATTTTGAGGATTACATAGTGTCCGAGTACGCCAAACTTTCTCCCAAGTCACCGTGGGAGAGATCCCTGAGAGGCGCAGATATGGGGGGGTTGTTGACAGATTCCGCCGGGGTTTCAAGTGGCTGGAACGTACTAACGAGGCCTCTGGTATGTGGAATTCCAACGTCCATCCCTCCCAGGGGTATTAACTGTCCTTTGAAGAGAGACGAAAGAAAAAGAAAAAAAAAAAAAGGGGAGCCCCTCCTGGCCCTGTGTAAGGGAGCTAATTCCATAATTCGGATCTTATATGGAAACTCCCTAGCATTGTAGCCACATCAAGAAACAGGCCATAAGCAACTTTTTTTTGACTCACAATCAGGAGATGCCCTTTCTTGATTTTATCTACGTGAATCCAGTACAAATTTACCCTTTTTACCATTTTTCTCTTAATATATGTGTCTGATACTGACCTCTATTTGAATTTATTCTTTGTCATTTGTGGTATATACTATGTAACATCCATGAAATCATTAATAAATTAGATAATCTATAAAAACACCTTCTGGAGATTTAGCAACCCACTGAAGACGCTGAGAACTATTTCAGAAAAGAAAATATAGCAATAGAATTCTATAATTTCTATAGATCAATTGTAAATATAGATTCATACACAAAAGAGATAGTGAGGAAAGCTTTAGAACAGATGTGTAAGTAAATCCCTTTTTAAACAAAGGCCCACGTGTACATGGGGAAAAGAAAGGGGATTTGCTGTATTATTTTGCTGTTTTATGGCGAATCCATACAGGGCAATGGGCCCTAATAAAAGCCCTTTGTTGTTGTTGTTGTATTAAATTAGATCATTTATAAAATAATGGTCGGCTCTCCCATCAAAATAGACGATAGAATTGAGCGCCATCTATTGACCGTCTCTACAAACTAGAGGACTCGGGTCGGTGACAAGCCGAGCTTTACCAATTAAGAAGCGCCCACCTAGAAGCGACCCCCGTGTGTGGGCCTGGGACAATGCTGATATTATGGATCAAATACAGAATACGTTTAACAAACTCTCTGAATCTACCAAGATATATATATACCTTTGTGGTCCCACGGTGGGAGAGAAACTATACAGGGCAAGAGGCCCTAATTAAATAACCTTTAAAATTGCAAGAAACAAGTACATTGACGCTATCAAAGGACCAAAAAAAAAAGATAAAAGTTGGAGAATATTCCTTGAGGAAAATGAATCAGACAACCCATTTGGGAGCGCCTATAAAACTTTTAAAACTCTGAGATCATCCAACAACAATAGAGGATGTCCAATGATCGATAATATGCTGGATACTTAAAAAAAAGGGGGAAAAATTGAAAAGTCTCTTGAATCATTTATTTCCAGATGATGATGTACACTCGGGTAAAGAGGAGCATGTTATTATTAGAAACTATAAACCTGAATATAAGACCAAAATAACATTTTTATAGAAATAAAAGATGTTGAAAATATTATTTCAAATTTAAATATCAAGAAAGCACCAGGTCCAGATTTTATCAGTAATAATATGATCAAACATGCAGGTACACTTTTAATCCCGATTTTACAGCAAATATTCAACAAATGCATTGAATTAGGTTACTCTCCGGATGTATGGAAAGACTCTACTGTAAAGATCATTCCAAAACCTAATAAAATAAACTATGAAGCAAGCAAAGGCTATAGACCTATATCATTGACATCAAACATTTCTAAATTATTTGAAAAAAACATTTAAAAAAAAAATCAATAAATATTATGGAGAGAACAATCTAATGAGTCCAAGGCAATATGGATTTTACTAAACATAAGTCAACGAACAGTGCAAGGGTAGATATAATGGAAACCATATTGACACAGACAAGGAGAACAGACTTCTTTGATTACAGTGGATATGGAAGGCGCTTTCGACAACGTATGGTGGCCAGCAATTATTAGAAGACTCGATTTGGATAACATTCCCTCCAAATTAATAAGAATTATACAATCTTTTATTTAAACAGTGAAAGAAGGGCAAATTCCACATATGTAAATACAAATGTTACAAAAAATCTGACAAAGGAATGCCCTCAAGGCGGCCCTAATAAAGTTGTTTTGTCGCTGTTGCTGTATTAGTGTATCACAGCAAAAGTAGAGTACACAACTCCATTCCACCGGAGAAGGTAGTTTTATGTTCCAATACAATTTATAATAACAAGATGTAAGGGTAGCACCATAAACAAAAGAATGAAATATGTATGAGAGGACACAAAGAAAAATTCTTCCATATAAGCTATATATATACTAGATATTTATTCAAAACAGACAAGGCGGGATGTACTATTCATATAGTCTATCTAGATAGAGGTGACATGTAGGTACAAAAATTGCTTTAAAAAGGGGGAAGCCCTAAATCTCTATCTATTCTAGCGAGACAAATAAAGGTCTCTATCATAATTACGTCCCTTAGAGCCCTTTAGGGCCCATGCAAATTTATGTCCGCTCCTACTCAAAAGAAAGACTAGCCATAATGGCAAAGGGGCTTACCTTTTTCCGAAAGCGTCGGAGGAAATCTGATCTCCTCCCGTCCACGTCTCGAGCCTGACTCCTGACTACCGACCGCTGACTGCCTTTTTTTTTAGCAAAGAAACTCTCTTTTATCCTTGCCTCTTTCCATTTTGATTCGCTGCTCGTGCTAAATTTTTTTTATTGGTTGGCATTTTCATTCGTCAAAAAACACGCACGTGATCGTGACCACGCCTCCAATTCACCGTGTTGCCGAGAGAGAAAAAAAAAAAACATTGTAGATTGAGAAAACAAATTAATTTCTTTAAGAAATTAAATAATATATAGTCCGTGTATTATTAAAATTATTGATTTAAATCCTTACATGATAAATTATTTTCTTTCTTTATTCTATTCCTAAATCCTTTTTTTAAAATACTAATTTAACTGGGGCTACTGTAGATATTCGACTTGTTAAGAGTTTATAATTTATTATAAATTTCCGGATATTAAATTCGATGCTGAAATTTAATAATTTCTTTTAGTCACCTCTATCTAAATATTAAATGAGGGGCATATATATACATATGGTACAAGAGCTTCCAGCACGGATGTCTCTGGATGTCACTTGTGTCTTCTTCTCCACCAGGCATCAGCTCTCGGCATGGAAGTCTGGTGCCTTCTTCTCCACCAGGCATCAGCTCTCGACATGGATGTCTGGTGTCTTCAAGTGGCTAGGTTTCTGGGCAAAAAAGAATCTATAAGTCTTCATGGGGGGGAAGCCATGTATCCAATTGATGTTGACAGCATACATCTTCTGTTGGGGTATGATTACAAAACGTACCCCAACATATTTAATGACCTATCTTTTGGCCAACTTTATATTTTAGGTAGATCAACATTGTGGGAAGATTCTTGTACCAGAAGGAGGCTCCTCTCCCTTTATATTTGTGTTGTTGTGGGAAGAGATGATAAGTATATAGTTGTTTTAATGTATTTCTATTGTTTATAAGAGCCGCAAAAACACCAATATGCAGACTGCTTATCACGAAACTCTCTTCTAGAAACAAGTGAAAACAAAATGCCAGAGTTGATTTCAATTAACAACGTGAGGAAAAACAAGAAAAGGACGACCAAATAACAAAAATGTCCGAACAAAGCCAATCTAAAGGTCATGGAGTATTTAGAGTAATTGAAGGTATTCTTTACCGCAAGAAATACGATCCCATGGGCGAAATGTGTCTTCTAGTGGTTCCTTAGAAGATGAGAATTGACATCTTGAGGGAAGCTCATGATTCACAGATGGCAGGACATTTGGGGCTTGCTAAAACCTACCATCGAGTTAAGAAAAAATACTGTTGGCCCGGCCTGTACATATATGTGAAACAGTACCTCTCTTCATTGCATTGAATGCCACAAAAAGGATCGATGGGCATCCACTTTGATAACTCGTACGAATCCTACCTGTAGCTCGGCCTTTTCAGAGGGTAGGAATAGATCTGTTGGGAAGATTTCCTGTCTCTAACATTGGCAACAACTGGATCGAGGTCGCGACAGCTTATCTATCAAGGTAGGCAATGACCAGAGCAACATCTGAGGGAAGTGCAGAGGAAGTTGCCATGGCAGAAGACATATTACTTAAGCATGGAGCTCCTTGAGAGTCAATTTAGTTCTAGGTTGAACCTTTATATCACAAACATTAATGGAAATCAACGAACACTGCCGGACCGTACATCGATTTATCTCAGCCTACCATCCACAGACCAACGGCTTAACCGAGTTACTCAACAAGACTCTCGCTGACACAATGCCCATGTATGTCGATGTCAAGAAAAGAAACTGGGATGCATGTTCCTCTATGTAACCTATTACACCTCCCAACAAGAAACCGCTGGGTTTAGCCGTTTCTATCTCAAACATGGACGAGATGTCGAGATGTTGGGGCACGTTTTTGTAACCATACCCCAACAGAAGGCGTATGTATAATCAAATCAAATGGATACATGGCTTCCCTCCCACATAGACTTACAGACCAATTTTTTGCCCAGAAACTTAGACACTTGGTGACACCAGACTTCCATGCCGAAAGCTGATGCCTGGTAAAGAAGAAGACATCCAGAGACATCCGAGCTGGAAACTGTTGTTTCATATGTACATATATTCCCCTCACCAAAAATTTAGGTAAAGGTGACCAGAAAAAAAAATGGAGAAGGAAGATCTCTAAAGGACTGAACCTTATAAAATATCCTTCCCGAGAAAGGAAAGCGTTATATTACAGTTCAAGTGAAAAGGGGCCTGTGTCGATTTATAGCTAAGACGGAGGGGGGCGATATATATATATCGTCCCGAGAAAAAGGGAGGATGGTTTTTCAGTCCATGTGGAAGGGGGGGGCTGGCGTCTGAAATTTTACACTATCGCCGTAGCTGTTGCTCTCTTTAGATTTTTTTGTTTTGGTAATACTATATGTTCTATTTTGATGGAAGAGGCCTGGAGTCTGAAATCTTACACTAGTGCCGTGGCTGTTTCTCTCTTTAGATTTTTTGTTTTGGTAATACTATATGTTCTATTTTGATGAGGCCTGGGGCGTCTATGAAATTGATACTGGAGCCGTTGGCCATTTTGATTGGTGTTTCTTTCGGCGAATGAAAATGGAGAGAGGCATGAATAAAAGAAGGTTCTTTGCCAAAAGGCGAGATTCGATCGGAGTCGCTCAGTGAAAGGACTGTCTGCAGACAGGAGACCAGACCTTTGCCGGCACTTTCGAGAAAAGGTAAGCCATTTGTCATTATGACTTAGCGCCTTCCCCCCCCCCTTTTGTGTAGTAGCCAACCTAGATTTCGCATGGGCCCTAAAGGGCTATAAAGTAACTTCAGGTCACCTCTATCTAAATTTTACTATGTAAATAGCATATCTCGTCAGTATAGACATGTTCCCAAATTTTAAGATATTTAAATAAATATCTAGAGAAATTTTCTTGTTTCCTCTGTTACCTATTTCATACATAATTTGCCTTATGGAGCTATTCCCACTGTTTAAATGAAATGTTGTATGTTTCTTACCTATTTGAAGGGAATGTTACTAATAATCAAGTCTCCCATAAATTACCGGCCACATACATTGCCGCGAGTGTCTGTGTTTCAGTGTTTTATAGATTGCCCAATTTAATAACGATTTCATGGGTTGTCTGATGAAATTGTATAATAGTGTCGCGGCTGTTTCCATCTTTAGACCATTGTTCTGACAATATTATATGCTCGATCCTTGCTTTGGCTCAACTCTTAATCAATTACAGAGTTTTTCCCCCCTTTTCTTTTTTATTTATTTTATTTATCCTGTTTGCACAAATTGCATTACATGTGATGATGTAAAGACATATGCCGATAGTGCATCACTGACAGCTGTGCTGCTATTATACAACATTAAGGTCTTGCTGCGGGTTATATACATGGGGTTGTTGGCCTAAATTGCTATATATATATATATACTTAAGTAAGGAAACTTTAATAAGTCACATCGTGTATCCTCCCTTTTCAACTATCCAAACCGGGAACCCAACAGAGACTCCACTTGACATCATCTTAACCTATAGAGAGAACACCAGTCTGGAAGACTACGTGAAGAGTATGGTGGCTAATGCCAGTTGGGTCGGTTGAACATTTTACGATCATAAGAAAGAGAAATATCTTGATATGACCAGAACCACAGTCCATTATCAGACAGGAGACCTGGTGTGGGTGTTCACGCCTGTCCGTAGACAAGGGTTGGCGGAGAAGCTCCTAAAGAGAAACTTCGGCCCTTATAGGGTGAACAGACAACTCTCCAAGGTAATCTATGAGGTGGAGAATTTGGAGAAATAACCACAAAACAGAAAACCAAAGATATCGTCCATGTCCAGCGGATGAAGCCATATCGGAGAACCCAGAAGAACAAATTCACGACAGAGAGAAAATAGAGGGATCGAGGGGAGAGAAGCGAAGTTGGATATTTTAATTTTGTTTTTACTTTTAGTCTTTTTTTTTTGCTTCTTCCTGTGTGTACATCAGGTAAATTTTGCGGCTAAGAAACAATTTTATAATGTATTTAATTATTTAATTAATAAATCAATGAAAAATACACAACAGAATATAAATTTATATTTATGAAATCATACAGCGTTTTGTTGTTAAATATTTTCTAGCTGAAAATAATTAGTTTTGTAACAATCCCAGGTTCCAACGGACGACCTGACACTTAGTTAGGAACTCATCACCCAACAGCCGCCTTCCTGCAAGGACTAGGGGTTCTACTCCACCAACTCCCCATGTGTAAATAGCCAGGACAGCTGTGCTCCAATGTAACACCTGTAAGCTATATAAAAATAAATAAATAAAATAATTATTTTAGTTTTAATTGTAATGGCATAGCCCAGGGGTCAGCAAACTTTTGAGTCAGAAGAGCCAAAAAATAAATTAAAAGAATTCAAAGTTTTTAAAGGGCCAAAATTTTTTACCTTGCCGACAATGAATAGTACTTGCATAAATAATATTTGTGTATAGAATTAAATAAAGAGCCGCAGATTCACATCCAAAGAGCCGCAGTTTGCCGACCCCTGGCCTAGCCTCTTGTATTGCCGTAATAAATAAATAAACTTTCACCTGATCATTCTGATCTGTCATCTATTACTACGCTACACCGGGTTGCTGCTTAATAAGATCCTCCTCACTCATGTCTTCACAACTACCTTTCCCGAGTGAGTTTCCATTTTCAAGTACAAGGAAGATAATGATTAAAAATTACCTTGAAAAATAGTTATTTTATTTATTTTCTTGAACAATGCAATCTGGTCCAGAAGTCTTTGCTTCCGTTATTCTAATCAACCCTTGTTCTCTCCACTCGCCAACCTTCCAAGAGATGTGAAGTCGTGATACAGTCTTGCTGAATATAAATAATTACAATGTATTCTGTCAAAATATATATCAGTGAAAATATAACCAATTTTTACAATGACAAAATAATTTTAAAAATTAAAAGATAAAATATTGCTGTAAAAAATTAAAAGGCCCCTATTTTAACTATTAGTTAACCTAAAGAAATCCTTTAATGTGAAGGCGAGTGTATATTGATTTTCATCCTCAAAGACCTGGGTTCAAATCCCGCGTTGGACACTTATTTATTTTTTTTATTTTATAATTTCATATAATTTAATATATATATGTAGTAAACCCGATGTGGAATGTGCTGGGCAGTCGTGGTAGTGGGTGCGTGATGGGATTCCCGCACTGGGACAGCAAGAGACAGAGGCAGGTCTAGATGGTAACTCCAAGATGAAGAGATAGACCACGGACGAAGGCAGCGGACCACGGGCGCCACGGATGCCCTAAGTCTACATCGCGGATAGGGGTGAGAGATCCGACCGACCGTAACGGGATCGCTCTGAAAAACAACTAACTGAATAACTCTCTTTGTCCCATTTCTGGGCTCTTTATATACTCTGGGACGCTCGCATATGTGGCGATTCCTCATTGGCTACTGTAATCACGTTACTTTATGGCGCCAGGTTGTTTTTCGTCTGGCCTTTGTCATCTCTGGTCTACCTCTTTCTTTGTTTTATTTGCTTCCATTGTTCGATACATATTTTAATATATAGATATGGGGTTATATAATGAATATCAGAAGAAGGTTGTGAACCATATAACTCAAAATATACTACAGAATGTGCCCCCGGTGATGAAGGTTTGGTTGGGGGAATGACATGTAATGAATGATAACCTAACAAACCTATTATAAAAAATAAAAGAAATAATTTGTATACAAATTAGTTAAAATTATTATAAAGTTACAAGTTAAAAAGAGAAAGATGTTGTAATGGTGGTGTATCAATGAGAAAAAAAATCAAGGTTATAAAAATAAAAACGCACAAAATGAATGATAAAAGATTAAGAAAAAGTATATAATACAACATGGTAAGTATGGTAAAATGATTCGTACCAGTAAAATAATATCTTATTGCATAAAATGTGAGCGGAGAAAAAGTTAGTTTATTGGTTGAACATATAATGTGACGCTAAGGTTAAAAAGGGAAAGGGGGTATCTGAGCATGTTTCTGCAAGGTAGAATCCCAAGCATTCTGCAATGCAATGCGAACTTGTTTAAGTGAGGCATTGTTTTCATTAACAGAAGGCCCAAGATATTCCGTCTGCATCGTTAGCTCAGACAGTGAGAAGAAGTGGGAAGATTGATGGGGTAAAAGGTAGAGGTAGGAGGGTAAGAGGGATCCCTGTTGTCCATAATGATTGTGCCCGGTTGAATTATGAGAAAAAAAATGAAAAGTTGAAAAAATGGTGAATTGATATGATGAGTCGGGCGATGAGAAAAAAAAAATAAAAATATCGCGCTGGATATCCTGAACTCATTATGGGGAATGGGTATAACGAGGAAGGATTGTTCCAGTCGGATTAATCAATGAAAAAAACAAAAATGTTCGGCAAACTGGAATCCCTTGGAAGGTAGTTGGAGGTTTGAAGGATGTGGGAAAGGAGAGGTGGATGTAAGAGATTTATTGCTGTCATTTTGATTGTGTCCGGCTTGTGTGATGAAAAGAAATGTTGAAAAATGAAAAAATGATGAGCCGGACGATGAGAGGAAAAAAAAATAAAAATCTAACAGGGTCTCCTGAGCTCACTGTGGGGAAATGTACAGCGAGGAAGGGTCTTCTAGTTAGTTTAATCAATAAAAAAAAAGAAAATGGCTGACGAACAATAAACTCTTGATGGATGTAAAAGGTTGGGAGGAAAGGTTCATGGGATAGAGTTAGAGGTTGTAAGGGAAGCGTCAAAAATAACATTTTGAAAATCTATTAAGAAAAATAAAATGATAAATGTTTTATCTGTTTAAGAAATATTATAAATATTGTTAGTTGTAGGTTCTTTAAAATGGTGCCTAAATTATTTGAAGTTGTAAAATGCTAGGTCTAAAAATAAAAATATTAAAGGTAATAATATATAAAGGGTTGGTTGGTAGTTGAAGGCATTAATATACAAAATGATATTATCGATTAATAGTGAAATGTTTTATCCACATCTGTAAGTAAAAATAAAAAACAAAGTCCAACACCACAAAACTAGGTAAACTGTAAGTCTATTCACAAATAAATGAGAGAAAAGTTAGCAAATCTATTAAATGGGAAATAATTTGGGGCACAAAAATTAGTTACTAGAATAAAAATAAAGATAAAGGGGAGTAGTGGTGACACATTGATATAATATTATAAAACTACAAAAAATATATAAGAGGAGTACATAGGAAGGATAAATTTAAAGTAAACACACACAATAGCGAGAATAAATATTTGGGAAAGTTGGTATACTAGTTTCAGTTTTTTGTTACTTAAGGTGCCTTAAGTATTTACAACATAGTTTCAGGGATGTAATACAGGAAGGAGGGGAAGTAGAGATAATAAAGTAAAATAAAATATAAAAGAAAATTGACTTAAGCAAAAGGTTTGCGATAGGTAGTGACGCAGTGAGGAATAAAGGAAGAAGGTCTTAATTGGTTTCTGCAAAGGACATATCAGGAGTCCTGCCCTGCAATACGAGCTTAGAAGCGAAGTATTGTTTTCAGGGTTCAGCAATCTCAAGATGTTCAGTAAGTAGCATTAGATCAGATGGGGAAGGTAGGTAAGTTGAAAGAGTAGAAATGGGAAAGGTGGAGTCAAGAGTTGTCTGTTGCCAATGATGATTGAGCTCGGATTAAAAGTTAAAAAAAAAAAGTAATAAAATGGTAAAATGATGGTTGTGATGATGATCCGAGCGTTGAGAAAAAAAAAACAAAAAAAAACTCGAACTGGTCGCCTGAACTCATTGTTGGGAAATGTACAGTGAGGAAGGTAGAGCCAACTGGTTGAATCAAAATAAAAAAAATAAAAGTTTGTTTGGCGAGCAGGAGACTCTTGACTGCGGGAAATATGGAAGGTAAAGAAGGTAAAGGGTACTGTTGCCAATGATGATTGAACAACCCGACATAGTTGAATGTAATGAATGATGTTGTCGGTGATGGATAAAAAAAAAAAAGAAATAATCTTTGGATTTCCTGAACTCGTTATCGGGAATTGTATACCGAGGAAGGATGGTCCAATAGATGAATTAATAATAAAAAAATAAAATGGGTGGCAACAGGAACCCTATGGGAGACTATGAGGTTGAGAGGAGGTGGGTTAAGGAGGTGTGAATAAGTGGTATAGGATGGGAAGATAGGATCGAGAGAGAGAGGCGTCAATATGAGAAAATAATAATAATCTAATAAAAACAATGATATCAGAAATAAGACGATCTTAAGGTATTTTTTTAAAAATATTTAATGTTATATAAAAACTCAAATGGTGTTTAAAAAGCGTGAATTTGTAACGTTTTAGAATCTATATATGCTGACAGATGAAAAAATAGTCGAATAGTAGTTTTCCAAATGATTGCTGATGGTCGAATATTCTAAGATATAAAATGGCACACATCAAGGATCGTAAAAATATAAATGAATAAGATTTTAAAATATAGTAAGTATTTAGGTTAGTGTGTTCCCCACGTGATACAATACTTATAAACGCAAATTAGACGATGTTTGGAATAGTGTCGTGGCGATGGACGCCATTTTGGGGATTTAATTTTTAAACGGGTTGATAAAACAATAAACTATTCTATAACATTATAAAAATAAGATTCGCCATAAAAGGGATTTTATATAATTTTCCTATCCGTTTTAATCTGGCAGGTTGTTTGGTGGACACGAAGTCTAGAATACCGGTGTGCCACTATCACGTGTTTCAAGTACAGGTGAACTGAAATTGGAGAGGTCAACATGGCCGCCCCAATCCTTTGTTGCCGACTGACGCTGCTGGTGTTATTTGTTTTTACTGTCAGTCGATCCCATGTCTGGCCACGTCCCGAGTTAGGTTATGTCTTTTTCTGATTGGGCGCTTACACAATGTAACAGGACGTTTTAGGTTATTCAATTGGTTATTTGAAAGATATCGTTTTCTACTTTCTATTATATTGGGGTTTAGGTGGTTATTTAAGTCTAAGGGGATTATTAGCGGTGATTAGGTTTAGAAAAATTATAAAATAATGAATTTACGAAATTTTTCTAAGAGAAACGGTTATGGCGTGGGTACAACATTCGATAGAGATTCGTAATTAACAATTTAATACAGGCAGGAATGAATTGCAATGGGGTATGGAAATTTTATGGTATGATATTAAGTTTTAGCATTTACATTTATAGTTGTATTTGTAATTATGGGAAAAATGGGAGGCACATTATGAGATGAGATGATTTAAAATTGATATTTATAAAAATACAAATCTAGGACTAGTTTTGAAAACTTTTAAATAATGAGAAATATAAATTGGAATAGTAATAGGTCAAGTAAAATAAAGAGCGTAATAAATTTAATTATTAATACTATGGCCATAAATAAGGTATTAAAAAAATAACACAAATGAGTTTAGAAAATATGATTCGAGTAATTAAAATATAATATGCTTTTTTATGTAAAATTGAAAGTTGCATATTTGGATAATGCCATTTTAGGTGAATTTAAGAAAGGTATGTAAGATTAGTAAATTGGCAAAAATGCGTGATTGAATATTTTTAATAATAAAGTTGAAAATGATGAATTAAAGTTTATAATTTGATTAAAATAAGGTAAAAATGATAAATGAGAGTGTAAAAGTTTTAAAAATTGAATAAAAATGCTATAAAAAAGGTTATAATTGATTTTAAAATGCTTAAGGTGAAAATATAAGAATAAAATTTATGGGGAAAATGGTAGAAACAAAGTTTAAAGTACCTTGAAATGGCTGATGCTGGCTGGAGTTGATCTCTGGAGATGGCTGTATGGAAGAAGGCTGATTGTTGCGTGGGATACGTCGAAAAGGGAGATGATGGCTTCCTCCACACGAGGCACGGCTAGTCCCCGAATGGCGTCTGCTAGGCGGCTTACTAATTCGTCGCAGTGGGGCTGCATGTTGGTGAGGGCATCCGCGACGTGTTCGTCTTCGACCTTCGTCATCCTCTGCTTGTCCTCAGTCATCCTGTCGACTTTAATGGATTCTGTAGTAAACCCGATGTGGAATGTGCTGGGCAGTCGTGGTAGTGGGTGCGTGATGGGATTCCCGCACTGGGACAGCAAGAGACAGAGGCAGGTCTAGATGGTAACTCCAAGAGGAAGAGATAGACCACGGACGAAGGCAGCGGACCACGGGCGCCACGGATGCCCTAAGTCTACATCGCGGATAGGGGTGAGAGATCCGACCGACCGTAACGGGATCGCTCTGAAAAACAACTAACTGAATAACTCTCTTTGTCCCATTTCTGGGCTCTTTATATACTCTGGGACGCTCGCATATGTGGCGATTCCTCATTGGCTACTGTAATCACGTTACTTTATGGCGCCAGGTTGTTTTTCGTCTGGCCTTTGTCATCTCTGGTCTACCTCTTTCTTTGTTTTATTTGCTTCCATTGTTCGATACATATTTTAATATATAGATATGGGGTTATATAATGAATATCAGAAGAAGGTTGTGAACCATATAACTCAAAATATACTACATATATGTCATATATAATATTACTCTTCCAGGAATAAAGTAAACCTAGAGTCAGCCCAGAGAGAGACAGCAGCTAAAGTCCAGTTATTTGAGACACCAGCGACATTCCAGGGGGCGACCACAGGGGCGTTACTTGGAACCTCAGGACTAATTAAGACAGTTAGAGGATTGTTTGCGACACGAACGGCCGGCCGCTCAGCGGCGGGCAGGCCGGCTGTTCCCCATCTCTCTCTCTGGTTGTCTGGGTTCTTTTTCCAAATTTGTGGTGTCCTTATTTCTCTTTCCCCACCACATTATTATCACTATATTGCCACATAAAAAGTCGACAGGATCTTATCACAGAAGAGTCGACAGGATAAGACCTGGCCGGGAAGCAAATCCCTCATATACCAGAGTATGAAGAAAAAAGAAGCTACACCACAATGATCGGACAAACCCACAATCAAGTTCCACAAGACTCAACGACCTACTCTACTGTAGCCGCTTCTCTTCGAGCTCTCACCCTCTGTCTCGACCAACTTTTGAACCGTGATCCCGAAGAACTAATCACATACGACGGTGATGAACCTGCCGCACACTTCTCCCAGCACTTGATCTGCCCAAGAACGATCACCGCGCCAGAGCAGGACACCTTCCATCATCATGGACAAGACTCCGCCATATCCCTGACACTACTGTGGCGGACAACACTGTCCCGTACAATATCAGCAGAAAGAACCCTCCCTCAATGAACTTAATGAATCTACTTGCGCCCTCAACCAGCATAACCTGTGAGTCTAATTGTTTCCACCCCAACCATTCATTCTTCAAAAAAGTCATTCCTTGTAAACTCTGATGCCAATATTTTCTATAATTAGTTTAGTTCAATTTATTCTCTCCACGCCTATTAACAATGATTTTATTCTCAATACTATTTATCTAGATATTTGTAACCCATTAAATTTGTACCTTACCAATCGAATTAATAATAGACATTTTAATGAAATATTTTTATTTTAAAGTCACATCCCTTAAAAATGGACTTCTACCTATTCATACTTTACGATTTTTAAGATTAACAATATATTTTCATAATCAAGTTATGGACATGGAAAATGCTCAACATTGTACATTGGCAGCAAAATGATATCTTGCTATTGTATGGACGACCACTCCTTCCTGAAATGTGCAGCGGATGCTAGTCCCAGAATTAGGTCCTTTGAGGCGACACTTTCCTTTGCAGATGACATAAAGACGCATGACAAAACAGCACATGAGCATTTAAACTAGCTTCAATTCCTGCCATTAATTAATTTAGTTGACCAATAGCTATAGAACCGCTGGAGACCTCCATACCCTGTGTGAATATTTTAGTGAGAAATGAGCGATTCAATTCTATGAGCCATGAGGTATCCTGTAAGATCAGAGATGTACCCCATTCAATTTTTTTTATAGTAGCCAGTGCGAGATATTTCCAGAATGTTTTTTTTTTTTAACTGTCATATAATTCGGAAACTAGAAAACTACACTATTTTGATACAGTTTACATCTAGCATCCATGTGAACTCAATATGACTATTGAACGTAGATTGAAGATTAATGAGCGAGCCAACCTAAAGAGAACGAGTTTAATAGGCTTACAATCAGTAGTTGAAACAGACTATTCGCACAATTTTGTTATGTTCTCCCTCTAGCTGATCTATGACATTATAGATTTTTTTTTTCAAGGTGACTACCCGTCGAGTGTATATGAAGGTATAAAGGTTTAAAGGTCATAGGCTGTTGGAATAATAATACACTAGTAATAATTATAGTTCATTCTGATGTACAGTAGAGGCAGTGAGAACAGCGCCTCTACCATCATGGCTAGTTAGTTTCAATACACCCAGAAAGAGCATTGATCTAAGATTACTATCCACCCACATGGATGAACATGTACCTCTCCCATTTCCTTTCCCTTTTGGGCCATGAACCCATCTTTCACCCCTCGGTTCCCTGCCCCCATTAATACATGAGATTCTCTTCTCCAATCCCCACTACTAATCTGGAATATTTCAGACAGCAGACTGAGAGAGAACCATGCACCCTGGAGATGACCCCTCACCCAGCCAGACGCCGTTGCCGTCTGCGCTATACCATTTGGAGAAGTTTGAGGGAAATGGGCTCATACCATTCGACAAGTTCATCCGGGACTTCGAATTGGTCTACGATGTGAAAGCCCTGGATGATTCTAGGAGGAGGATCCTCCTGGACAATCACCTTCGAGGAGCTGCGAGAGAGTTCGCCCTCCAGGCCTCCCAGATCAAACTGGGATACAACGAATTAAAGGAAAACCTGAAACAGAGATTCTCCAGGAGGGCCCCCAAGAGAGAAGCCAGGAAGAAGTTCTTCTCCTGTAGACAAAGGCCCGGAGAAAAGGTTAAGGAATACGCGAACAGAGTGCGGAGCCTTGCCTCAGAAGCCGAGTCAGATGGTCTGAGGATCGACATCACTGAGGTCGCTGATATCTTCCTCACTGGACTCTGTCCAAACCTGTGGCAGAGAGCCCACCAACTCCAGAATGAGTCATGGGAGGTAATTGTGAGCAGTCTCCACCAGATCGAAGAAAGGGATGACGAGTACTCCAGATGCCAAATGGAAGATGAAGAGGGGAGTGCCAGGAAGTTGAGGGAGTTGACGAGCCAGATGGCCCGGCTGGAATTCAAGTTAAAGAACCTGGAGACGGAAAACCAGGACCTGAGGAGGACCCACAGGGAGCAACCCAGGATGAATATGGGAAACAGGTGGGACACCAACCAGGCCAGAGGTTTCCAGCGGAGAGGAGGTTCCGCTCAGAACAACCAGCCCACTATACAAGGGACCAGGCAGGAGAGACCCCAACAGAACCCCAACGGTAGAGCCCCACAAGAACAGCGCAAGGAAGGCCCTCCAGCAACAACCAAGGGAGGAGCGCCAAGGGGGTATGAGGGCCCCGAAGCAACGCGGACACCCATCAGGTGCTTCAGATGCGGGGAGACAGGCCACATGGCAAGAATTTGCACAGCCATGACAAAAAAATAGGTCCGGCTTGCCTCAAAGCAGGGAATGGGGGAACTCTAGCCGGCCTACCTGTAATCACTTGTACATTTGTAGATAAAGGTTGGTCTCTGAGCAATAGGACTATCAGACTAATTATCGATACAGGCTCAGAGGCCAACATTGTAAATATAGATTCCTTGGATATTAGCGCTGAAGGTTTGGGTAAACCCACCTTCCTTAAGGGGATTAGTGGGAGTGAATTAAGGTCACTGGGGAGTGAGTTAATAGAGGTTAGGGCCTATATCAGGGGAAAACCCATCAGGGAAGTAAAAACAACATTTGAATACTGCCATCTAGGTGGGCTAGGCTTTGATGGAATCCTAGGTATGCCAGGATTCAAGGCTCTAAGACTCACTCTCAACCATGATGGAAGCGTCAGATCAGACTTTGAGCAGGACGAAGAACCGACTAAGTCGGCCTTCCTGTCCTCGTTACAGGCCAGTGAGGTGCCTGTCAGACCACCCAGTATACCTCTACATAAAATCAGGACAGGGGAAGACGTCCTTAGGGCATATAGTCACTGTTTCTGTGACGACATCTCCGATATGGGCGATGGGTCAACCATCATTGCCCCTAAGTTAAAGATACTGACTGGAAAGCCAGTCTATAGACGTCAGTATCCGATCCCAAATAAGCTGGTCTCAAAGGTGAAGGCCTTAGTAGACGAATTGGAAGAAGCTGGAATTATCGAGGGGAGTACATCCTTATGGAATTCTCCCCTATTCCCTGTTGCTAAAACAGACGGCAGCGTCCGCATTACAATGGACCTGCGATTAATTAATGAGGTGACAGAATTCTTCCCGTTCCCAATACCTCGTGTTGAAGACAATCTGCGTGCTTTTGCAGGCGCAAAGGTCTTCAGCACATTAGACTTGACCTCTGGATTTTTCCAGATTCGCATCCCGGAGGGTGATAGAGATTATTTCACTTTCTCTCTGCCCTGGGGGAGATATCGTTTCACACGTCTACCACAAGGAGCGAAGAACTCAGCTCAGATCTTCCAATGGGCCATGAATTTGGTCCTAGGGGATTTGTTGTATAAATGCGTTCGTTTGTACATCGATGATGTCATCGTCTACAGCGACTCTCATGAGCAGCATGTGGCGGACCTTGCCGCTGTACTCGAACGCCTGAGTCGCTTTAATCTAAAGGCTAGGCGTGGGAAGAGTTATTTCTTCAAGGGCTCTGTAGATTACCTCGGTCATGTAATTGATCAGGATGGGATAAAACCCATGTGGGATAATGTCGCGGCTCTCAGGGATTTGAAACGTCCCCACAACATCAGGGGGGTCAGAAGTCTTTTGGGTACTGTAAACTACTACAGGCGCTTCATACCCAACGCAGGTGAACTCCTAGCTCCACTAAGTAACTTATTGAGAAAGGGGCGAAGATTCACTTGGGGTACAATAGAGCAGACAGCCTTTGAGACCATAAAACAAGTATTAACCAGTGAGCCTTTACTGGCTCATCCAATGATAGGGCGACCATTTATCCTCAATACAGACGCCAGTGGAATAGCGGTTGGCGCTTGTCTCCAACAGGAGATAGACGGGGTTGTCAAGCCAATAGCTTACTATAGCAAACGGTTGATAGGCCCCGAAACTCGCTACTCCACAATCGAAAAGGAGGCTTATGCCGTAGTGTTGTCTCTGCAGCACTTTAAACACCTCCTGGCGGGCAGTAAGGTTGAGGTGCATACCGATCACAAACCGATCACTTATAACAAGGGGTCTGATTATAAGAACGCTCGATTGTCTAGATGGGCAGAGATCATCCAAGACTTCAATGTGACATTTGTGTATGTCCCGGGGAAAGAAAACACGGTAGCCGACTTCCTCAGTAGGTTCCCGTGTGAGGATGATCCTGAACCATCACGAGATAAGAGAGTTGTGGCCGCAGTAATTAAAAATCGTGGGCCCCCCTTGATAGATAGTGATCGGACGTGGGAAGGTTTGCTTAAGGACAAGAAATGGGCCCCCTTATTGAAACTAATAGGTGACAGACGGTCTACCGAGACTGTAACTTACAAAAATAAGGATTATAAAATGCACGAGGGTTACCTTGTGTCTAAGAACAGTGGGGGTATCTGGGTGAAGGTGGTTCCGTCAGACATTAGGGAGATGGTGATTAAATATCACCACGACGTTCCGACGGGAGGTCATTTTGGGGTCAAGAAGGTAATGAGAAGGCTGAAGGACGATTATTATTGGCCGGGTATGAGGACACAGGTCCGAAACTATATATACAGATGCGAGGGTTGCCAGCTCTCAAATCAAGGTGTAACCAAGGCTGGTAATGCTCCCCACTTCAGGCCTGGAAAACCATTTGAGCATCTTGCTCTAGACTTCATAGGACCCTTAGAGAAGACTTCCAAAGGACATTCTAGCATCCTGACCATAGTCGATTTATTTACCAAATTCCCTATTTTAATACCTACAAGAGACCAGTGTGCCAGTACAGTGGTTAAAGCGCTGTTGGAAAGCGTAATTACTATCTTTGGAGTACCGAAAACTATACTTTCGGACCGGGGTTCGGCATTCATTAGCTGTATTTTTAAAGGGATTTGCAAGGCCATGGGGGTAAGTGCAGTGAACACCACTGCTTGGAGACCTCAAAGTAATGGCGCTGTAGAAAGGCTCAACAGAACAGTAATTGAATCTTTGCGTAGGTGTGAAGCAGGTTCTAATTGGGATGACATCCTACCCATGGTAGCTTTAGCTATCAGGACCACTGAACATTCTAGTACAGGATTTACGCCAGCGAAACTCGTCTTCGGACATGAGCTGAGGCTCCCGCAACCCTTTCAGGAAGCGGGACAAAGTCCTGTAAGCGAAGATTTGATTGCTCAAACGGCAGCCTTCTACGAGCGGGAACTAACAGAGGAGGTCGAGAAGATAAGAGAGGTGGTAAGGCAAACCTACTTGAGTGAACAGGAAGAAGCTAGGACTAAGTTTGAAAACAAAAGGCTGAGAACTTTTAATAATGGGGATTTAGTCCTAGTGGAGAGAATGCATGAGACGAAGGGGCGTCACAAATTTGAGCCAAGGTATGGGGGTCCATATGAGGTACTAAAAAGAGCTGGTGATACTGTATATCTCTTGAATCTAGAAACTGGGAATTTGGATAAATACCATATAGATAGGTTAAAGCAATACCATATACCAATTAGGATTTTCCCCACAGAGGAGGAGGAGACTAGTGATGGTAATTCAAGTCAAGGTTCCAGTGATGAAGATCATTGGATTCATCTTACAGGTCCAGCTTATCTCCCTAAATGGTCCGTTAATGTAGTGGTTCCACAAGGGGTGACAACCAGAGCGAACTCAGAAGTAATGAGACGAGGGGAAGTTGACAGAGTTAGTGTGAACAGTTTAACTTTACGCAGGTCTACAAGGGTGAAAAGGCCCACACAGTGTAAATTCTGCTTAGACTGTCGCCTCTAACTAGGATTTTGGAGTGTGTACGGAGAATCAGCTCGATAGAATGAGAAGTTTAGAGATTTCAACCTTTTTTTTTTTAAACCTTTTTTTTTTTAAAGTAGAACTTCATTAGGATTCCTTTTTTTTTAATACAAACTATTTCTTGTTAAAAACCCGAGTTTCAAAGACCAATGAGAATAATGTATACCATTGTGAATTAACTATTTAGTGTAAATCTGAAATTTTAGTTATTATCAGGAGTAATAGGTGAAGGAAGGTGTAGGAAATCACAACTTAGAGGGGGGCTATGTCTAAAACAACAAACCTAATAGGCATCCTATGGCTTGTGTTGGGTAATTCAGAAACCCTATAATCCCTGGCCTTCAGGTAGTAGCTTTTAAATAGGTTTCTAATGAGGACATGAAAGGTCAATCTTTCAGAGTAAAGTTGCGAAGTATAGGGACCCTAAGCCAGGGGTAGAAGTTAAGTAGGCCCAGACTGTAGTTGATCCTTGGAAAGCACTTGAGAATGTTAGTGTTGGGTAGTGAATCATAAACCCTATAAATCCATCTTTCAATAGAGTGCTGAGGTCGGACTACTGAAAAGGGGGCAGACGTACGACGAAGTAAGAGGAAAGTGACTTCACCCACAGTGGCTAGGGGAATGAATCAATCCGCTTTTATGAGGTGTCACGTTTAATGGTTCTTTAATCGCCCTTATATTCTGTGTGTGTCTTCATAGAATTGTCGTGAATAGTCGCTTAGTGTCAAGGCAAGGGCAGTTTTGAAATTACATTTTTTAAAGATAGGTTAGCTTCCAGATTATTTAGAATTGTTAACAATTATTGTTAACAATCATTTATTGAGTATAAAGTATTAATATATATAGAGCTTGTACAGAGGCATTTCTTTTGAGTAACATAAGGGCTTTAGTTCCCAATTTGTTTTAATTTTATTATTTTATTTGATTTCACATTGTGTCCTGAAATATGTTATTATTTGTTAGGATCTATTGATATTGATAAATGAGTATTTTGGCCTTTGTAGCAGCTTTTAACTTTAGTTTGTATGCACACCGTGAATGATAGGGGGGAGGGTGTATGAATGAATTGGTGTAATGAATGTGTAAAAAGGTTAAAAACTATTATATTGTGAGCCCAAAATACATTAGAATAGGGTTAAGGACTTCAATAGGATCGATTTTTATTTTATTTTATTTTTTATTTCGAATTTTGTTAGGACCGAGAAGCCTCAAACAGGACAACTACAACTCTATCTATTGTTAGGAAAATATTCGCTCCACTTTGTTAGGTCTCCTTTTAGAGGAGTGCAAATATTGATTTCTTTTATTAGGGTAATCAGTTACTCTATTTCATTATATCAACTTGAATTTTAAGAGTCGTAGATAATGATCATATCTTGATTCTCAGACTGGAAGGTTGTGGGAGGTTATGATCAGACCAGGAAACCCACAAAACTTCTCCTCATTAGAGGAAACGAAGAGGTATAGATTGAATTTTATGCAGGATGGGGGATTTGTTTTAGCCATGCCGTATAGCCTGGGGTATAACGGCGCGACCTTGGGTAACCGATCTGACACCGTAGTTTCGACGCTTTTAGCGTGGCTGGAGCGAGGGTATTCCAGACGGGAGGTCCTGTAAGATTGGCAAGTAGGCAGAGATTGCCCAATTATTCTAGACGAAGTGTTTCCGTCTATTGAATTTTTTTTTCGGTACCAGTTTGATCCCCCATAGCTAGCGGAAGTTTCTTCTAATAAAGGATTCGCCCTGCCATACGTTTTTGTTGGAATGAATTCGAGCATAAGACCGATTCGAGAGGCAGAATAAGTAATCATTAGGACCTTCAACGAGTTTAAACTCGTTCCATGTTAGGATAAAATTTTAAAGTATTAGTTAACTATAATGACCGCGAACGAGACGCCAGAACAAGCCAGTGAGTCAAAGTTTTAGAAGTGTTGTATTGAGGACAGTAGAATTAAGAGCAGTTATACAGGGAGTAGAGTTCTGAAGGAATTTGTAAAAGGAACCAAAATTTCAGATTGATAAAATTCAAACTTATAAGATGTAGATTTATAGGATTCAAGTCAATGGATAGAGAGTATATTAGTAGATGAAAGTAATATGAATTTCTTGGAAGGGGGAGGTAGCTGAACTGTACACACCCCAGAGGCAAGGTAAACGGAGTCACAAACAAAATGGGAGAAGTTGATTAGTTTCTCTGTCAAACAGAGAGCTTTCTTCATACGGTTGTCACCCTAGATTTAAATGGACTGTGTAGTTTAATAGAGGTCTGGGCTATGCTCCATTTGCCCAAGATTCTAAATGACGTTCCCATCTGGGTTGAGAGAGTATTGTAATTTGAGGAATCTAACACACAAGAGAGAACCCACCCTCCAGTAGGATCGGGATAGACGAATATTACCCAGTGACCAACTCGTGATTCCAGACTGGATAAGATTGAAACTTAACTGAGATACTAAACCTTGAACCTTCAGCGCACAAATATATATTATGTTTACATTTTCTTTTTCAATATGTTATTATTTTTATATCATATATATTATATTATAGTCATATACTATTCATTTCAACAATTTTATTTTGACATTCATGATATTAATATTTATATTAAATATTTAATTATATATATTTTGTCACCACATATAATCTTGTAGTAGTTTTCTTTTGTCATCTATCATGGGATGATTTTTATCACTTATATCTTAACATATTTAATCACTATCTACATGATATGTTTTACTTCAATATATATGTTATACTCATCATATAACATGGAAGGATTCATTTTATCATTACATATTTCGTGCCTTATTTAATGATTACTTACATAATTTGTTTTCTGTAATTTTTTATTTAGCAAAAGTCATCATGTCATAGGCTAATCATTATATACCAAGATATTTCTTTCAGCTAACTATAATTATCCTTTCCTTTGATTGTATATATATATAACTATACCACACGAATGTCTTGATTGGTACGAAAATAAAGATGCTGGCATGTTTTAGGAGTTGGACTAGTCAGTTATTTCTAAACGACTTCTTGGCGCCCAATTTTTTATATATAATATGTAATAGGGAAATGTCCTAACTGTATTGTTAGCAGAAAGAAGGTAGCAATGAAACCAGCACACCAGAGGCAAGGATGGGGTTGAGAGGACCTACCACAAGGAAGGCCTACTCCTCAAGGCCAAAGAAGAAAGTGGAAGGGTGGTATATATACCCATGAATGGTAAGACAGATGACCTTGCTTACTTCCATACATATGATATGACTGTCCCCCATAACCTATTTTGATAACAGTGTGCTGACAGAATAATAACACATAAAAACCCCTTTGCCAGGATGCGCAATGCCCACTAATGTTCGGAATAATAAACATCTAGAATGGCATACCATCGTTTTGACTAGCCTTATCTTCCCTATAGGTTTCGGTACACCTGGCTTCACCTAGTAATGGAAAATGCATTTTGCTAGAAATGGGCCTGCTTTCATAGTAACTGATGAAAGACAGATGAATAATGAATAGCACAAAGGCATTTGTCCATTACTTGGCAGGGGGAGGATTGTTGGGGCACGTTTTTGTAACCATACCCCAACAGAAGGCGTATGTATAATCAAATCAAATGGATACATGGCTTCCCTCCCACATAGACTTACAGACCAATTTTTTGCCCAGAAACTTAGACACTTGGTGACACCAGACTTCCATGCCGAAAGCTGATGCCTGGTAAAGAAGAAGACATCCAGAGACATCCGAGCTGGAAACTGTTGTTTCATATGTACATATATTCCCCTCACCAAAAATTTAGGTAAAGGTGACCAGAAAAAAAAAATGGAGAAGGAAGATCTCTAAAGGACTGAACCTTATAAAATATCCTTCCCGAGAAAGGAAAGCGTTATATTACAGTTCAAGTGAAAAGGGGCCTGTGTCGATTTATAGCTAAGACGGAGGGGGGCGATATATATATATCGTCCCGAGAAAAAGGGAGGATGGTTTTTCAGTCCATGTGGAAGGGGGGGGCTGGCGTCTGAAATTTTACACTATCGCCGTAGCTGTTGCTCTCTTTAGATTTTTTTGTTTTGGTAATACTATATGTTCTATTTTGATGGAAGAGGCCTGGAGTCTGAAATCTTACACTAGTGCCGTGGCTGTTTCTCTCTTTAGATTTTTTGTTTTGGTAATACTATATGTTCTATTTTGATGAGGCCTGGGGCGTCTATGAAATTGATACTGGAGCCGTTGGCCATTTTGATTGGTGTTTCTTTCGGCGAATGAAAATGGAGAGAGGCATGAATAAAAGAAGGTTCTTTGCCAAAAGGCGAGATTCGATCGGAGTCGCTCAGTGAAAGGACTGTCTGCAGACAGGAGACCAGACCTTTGCCGGCACTTTCGAGAAAAGGTAAGCCATTTGTCATTATGACTTAGCGCCTTCCCCCCCCCCTTTTGTGCAGTAGCCAACCTAGATTTCGCATGGGCCCTAAAGGGCTATAAAGTAACTTCAGGTCACCTCTATCTAAATTTTACTATGTAAATAGCATATCTCGTCAGTATAGACATGTTCCCAAATTTTAAGATATTTAAATAAATATCTAGAGAAATTTTCTTGTTTCCTCTGTTACCTATTTCATACATAATTTGCCTTATGGAGCTATTCCCACTGTTTAAATGAAATGTTGTATGTTTCTTACCTATTTGAAGGGAATGTTACTAATAATCAAGTCTCCCATAAATTACCGGCCACATACATTGCCGCGAGTGTCTGTGTTTCAGTGTTTTATAGATTGCCCAATTTAATAACGATTTCATGGGTTGTCTGATGAAATTGTATAATAGTGTCGCGGCTGTTTCCATCTTTAGACCATTGTTCTGACAATATTATATGCTCGATCCTTGCTTTGGCTCAACTCTTAATCAATTACAGAGTTTTTCCCCCCTTTTCTTTTTTATTTATTTTATTTATCCTGTTTGCACAAATTGCATTACATGTGATGATGTAAAGACATATGCCGATAGTGCATCACTGACAGCTGTGCTGCTATTATACAACATTAAGGTCTTGCTGCGGGTTATATACATGGGGTTGTTGGCCTAAATTGCTATATATATATATATATACTTAAGTAAGGAAACTTTAATAAGTCACATCGTGTATCCTCCCTTTTCAACTATCCAAACCGGGAACCCAACAGAGACTCCACTTGACATCATCTTAACCTATAGAGAGAACACCAGTCTGGAAGACTACGTGAAGAGTATGGTGGCTAATGCCAGTTGGGTCGGTTGAACATTTTACGATCATAAGAAAGAGAAATATCTTGATATGACCAGAACCACAGTCCATTATCAGACAGGAGACCTGGTGTGGGTGTTCACGCCTGTCCGTAGACAAGGGTTGGCGGAGAAGCTCCTAAAGAGAAACTTCGGCCCTTATAGGGTGAACAGACAACTCTCCAAGGTAATCTATGAGGTGGAGAATTTGGAGAAATAACCACAAAACAGAAAACCAAAGATATCGTCCATGTCCAGCGGATGAAGCCATATCGGAGAACCCAGAAGAACAAATTCACGACAGAGAGAAAATAGAGGGATCGAGGGGAGAGAAGCGAAGTTGGATATTTTAATTTTGTTTTTACTTTTAGTCTTTTTTTTTTGCTTCTTCCTGTGTGTACATCAGGTAAATTTTGCGGCTAAGAAACAATTTTATAATGTATTTAATTATTTAATTAATAAATCAATGAAAAATACACAACAGAATATAAATTTATATTTATGAAATCATACAGCGTTTTGTTGTTAAATATTTTCTAGCTGAAAATAATTAGTTTTGTAACAATCCCAGGTTCCAACGGACGACCTGACACTTAGTTAGGAACTCATCACCCAACAGCCGCCTTCCTGCAAGGACTAGGGGTTCTACTCCACCAACTCCCCATGTGTAAATAGCCAGGACAGCTGTGCTCCAATGTAACACCTGTAAGCTATATAAAAATAAATAAATAAAATAATTATTTTAGTTTTAATTGTAATGGCATAGCCCAGGGGTCAGCAAACTTTTGAGTCGGAAGAGCCAAAAAATAAATTAAAAGAATTCAAAGTTTTTAAAGGGCCAAAATTTTTTACCTTGCCGACAATGAATAGTACTTGCATAAATAATATTTGTGTATAGAATTAAATAAAGAGCCGCAGATTCACATCCAAAGAGCCGCAGTTTGCCGACCCCTGGCCTAGCCTCTTGTATTGCCGTAATAAATAAATAAACTTTCACCTGATCATTGTGATCTGTCATCTATTACTACGCTACACCGGGTTGCTGCTTAATAAGATCCTCCTCACTCATGTCTTCACAACTACCTTTCCCGAGTGAGTTTCCATTTTCAAGTACAAGGAAGATAATGATTAAAAATTACCTTGAAAAATAGTTATTTTATTTATTTTCTTGAACAATGCAATCTGGTCCAGAAGTCTTTGCTTCCGTTATTCTAATCAACCCTTGTTCTCTCCACTCGCCAACCTTCCAAGAGATGTGAAGTCGTGATACAGTCTTGCTGAATATAAATAATTACAATGTATTCTGTCAAAATATATATCAGTGAAAATATAACCAATTTTTACAATGACAAAATAATTTTAAAAATTAAAAGATAAAATATTGCTGTAAAAAATTAAAAGGCCCCTATTTTAACTATTAGTTAACCTAAAGAAATCCTTTAATGTGAAGGCGAGTGTATATTGATTTTCATCCTCAAAGACCTGGGTTCAAATCCCGCGTTGGACACTTATTTATTTTTTTTATTTTATAATTTCATATAATTTAATATATATATAGAGAGATTCATTAGCGAATAAAGACAGTTATAATCTTCTCGGTTTATTTATGCGATAAAAGGGAATAAAAGAAGAAAAGTTTCTTTATTAGACAATTATAACGGTGCGAGCTTTCGGGCAAAATACCCTTCTACAGGCGTGGTAGACGTGACACTATAACGTAGGTAATGTGGCTAGAAAGAGAGTATATACACATGATTATTTACATATTAGCGGAATGTGCTATGCAAATGGGGATTTTTCATTTGTTATGAATATTGTAATTAAAGAGATAGTAGGCAAATAGGGCATTTGTATATTTGGAGTTTGAGTCTATAGAGGAATATGTTAACGTAAATTATAGGATATGCGATATTTCGAAGAATTTTAGGAAATGTTGATATCGGGCTATCGTGTTATGGTTATTACTGCAAGGCCAGGAGAGCACGATAGGCATCAGGAAGATCTATTTTACGGTTGATGCTGTTATGTCTGTGGGATTCTATGGATTCGAGAACTAATCGCTGGTGCTGGTTATGAATGCGTCTGTAATGTATGGTGGGGTGGTTGGTGTTGAATGTATGGCCAGTATTGAGTGTGTGCTGGTAAAGGAGGGACCTGGTGTCTTGGTTGGAGATGTTTCTAGAATGCTCAGACATTCTGATGGCGACGGATCTACCTGTCTCGCCAACGTATGTGGCAGAGCATTGTTCACACGAGACAGAGTAGACCGCGCCAACAGAATGGAGGGGATCAGGGGGGGGCATGCGATTTAGTATATGGGTGACGGAGGGATGTGAGCAGGTTGGAGGAGTTTTTATATAAGGTGCGGATACCGTATGCTTTAAGGCTTCTGGCTATGTCGGCTGAGGAGGGGGAGTAGGGAAGGAAACATAATGATCTGTAAATTTTAGGTTGGTTGGAGGGGCCAGGTGTATATGAATGTCTATTGATGAATTCAAGCGGAAACGATGCTATGGAGAGGTGCGATATGATGAGATTTTTCTCAATTTCTTTAAATATATCGAGCGAACAGTTGGTATAGATTCTTTTAGTGAGAGCTTTTACTATGTTGATTTTGTGGGAAATGGGGCAGTGTGAATTGAAATGGGTATAACTGGGGGGACACTGTTTTTTGTAGTAGACTGTGGTATGGAATGAGGATGCGGTACGTATTATTAGGATGTCTAGGAATGGGATGACCTGGTTTGATTCTATTTCCAAAGTAAAGGAGATGTTGGGGTTAAAACTATTGAGGGCTGCAAGTATGGTGCTCTCCTGGCCGTGTCTGCATAAGCAAAAGACGTCATCAATATAACGGCGCCATATTTGTATATCTATAGGGAGGGTACGGGTGATCCAGTTGTCTATTTCGGACATAGCGACTTCTGCGACAATAGAGGAAAGAGGGCTACCCATTGGCGAACCCTTAATTTGTCTGTAATGATTTTCTAGGAATGTGAAGCAGTTCATGTTCAAGCAGAGCTTGGTAAGTTGTATTATGGATGAAGCTGTATGGGGACCAGAGGAAACTACTCTTCTGGCAAAAGAAATTTTCATACCTCTCCTTGCCTCCTACAATCAGAAGCAGCAGTTGTCAAATGTAGTCAACTTGTCACACCGTACCCTATCTCCCTCAGAAATATCACTATTAGAGAAGGGCCTCAAGTTCCGCATCCCCTCCAAGCCCAATATCCCTGAGGTCATTAGCTCCGTCGAATCTACCATCAAACAGTACAGCCTGCAAGACAAACATTCCGTGAGAACATTGGTTGCCAAGACTCTATCTAAACCTTATACCCCTCCTCCCAACTACCGTGCAGACCTAAGAACACTCAAAAGACTTAAGCAGAGTAAATCCATAGTCATCACCCGATCCGACAAGGGCTCAAATACCGTCATCATGAACCAAGAGGATTACCGAGCCAAGATGCACGATCTACTCGGAGATGATACCACCTTCTCCCCTATCTCAGACAAGGTTAGCCTCTCTCTAGTTAAAGTTTTCAGAACCTCCCTACTACAGTTGAAAAAATCTAAGCACATTACCCCCGATGATTACAAGATATTTATTTCCAACCTTTCCAATAGAGCATACATCTACGGCCTGCCAAAAATCCATAAACCGGACGTACCACTCCGTCCGATTATCGCCTACCATCTTTCACCAGCTTATCCATTGGCCAAATTCCTCTCTAACTACCTTTCCCCTCTGTTACACAACCACAGGAATATATACTCCATACGTAGCACCCCCCACTTTATCAGTGAGTTAACTGCCTTAAAACCCGCCCCACATTTTATAATGTGTTCCTTCGATGTAACCTCCCTCTACCTCAGTCTTCCCCACAATCTCATCATAGATAGTCTGGAGCGGTTCCTTGGCTCACATAGTGTAGATCCCCATACAGCTTCATCCATAATACAACTTACCAAGCTCTGCTTGAACATGAACTGCTTCACATTCCTAGAAAATCATTACAGACAAATTAAGGGTTCGCCAATGGGTAGCCCTCTTTCCTCTATTGTCGCAGAAGTCGCTATGTCCGAAATAGACAACTGGATCACCCGTACCCTCCCTATAGATATACAAATATGGCGCCGTTATATTGATGACGTCTTTTGCTTATGCAGACACGGCCAGGAGAGCACCATACTTGCAGCCCTCAATAGTTTTAACCCCAACATCTCCTTTACTTTGGAAATAGAATCAAACCAGGTCATCCCATTCCTAGACATCCTAATAATACGTACCGCATCCTCATTCCATACCACAGTCTACTACAAAAAACAGTGTCCCCCCAGTTATACCCATTTCAATTCACACTGCCCCATTTCCCACAAAATCAACATAGTAAAAGCTCTCACTAAAAGAATCTATACCCACTGTTCGCTCGATATATTTAAAGAAATTGAGAAAAATCTCATCATATCGCACCTCTCCATAGCATCGTTTCCGCTTGAATTCATCAATAGACATTCATATACACCTGGCCCCTCCAACCAACCTAAAATTTACAGATCATTATGTTTCCTTCCCTACTCCCCCTCCTCAGCCGACATAGCCAGAAGCCTTAAAGCATACGGTATCCGCACCTTATATAAAAACTCCTCCAACCTGCTCACATCCCTCCGTCACCCATATACTAAATCGCATGCCCCCCCTGATCCCCTCCATTCTGTTGGCGCGGTCTACTCTGTCTCGTGTGAACAATGCTCTGCCACATACGTTGGCGAGACAGGTAGATCCGTCGCCATCAGAATGTCTGAGCATTCTAGAAACATCTCCAACCAAGACACCAGGTCCCTCCTTTACCAGCACACACTCAATACTGGCCATACATTCAACACCAACCACCCCACCATACATTACAGACGCATTCATAACCAGCACCAGCGATTAGTTCTCGAATCCATAGAATCCCACAGACATAACAGCATCAACCGTAAAATAGATCTTCCTGATGCCTATCGTGCTCTCCTGGCCTTGCAGTAATAACCATAACACGATAGCCCGATATCAACATTTCCTAAAATTCTTCGAAATACCGCATATCCTATAATTTACGTTAACATATTCCTCTATAGACTCAAACTCCAAATATACAAATGCCCTATTTGCCTACTATCTCTTTAATTACAATATTCATAACAAATGAAAAATCCCCATTTGCATAGCACATTCCGCTAATATGTAAATAATCATGTGTATATACTCTCTTTCTAGCCACATTACCTACGTTATAGTGTCACGTCTACCACGCCTGTAGAAGGGTATTTTGCCCGAAAGCTCGCACCGTTATAATTGTCTAATAAAGAAACTTTTCTTCTTTTATTCCCTTTTATCGCATAAATATATATATGTCATATATAATATTACTCTTCCAGGAATAAAGTAAACCTAGAGTCAGCCCAGAGAGAGACAGCAGCTAAAGTCCAGTTATTTGAGACACCAGCGACATTCCAGGGGGCGACCACAGGGGCGTTACTTGGAACCTCAGGACTAATTAAGACAGTTAGAGGATTGTTTGCGACACGAACGGCCGGCCGCTCAGCGGCGGGCAGGCCGGCTGTACCCCATCTCTCTCTCTGGTTGTCTGGGTTCTTTTTCCAAATTTGTGGTGTCCTTATTTCTCTTTCCCCACCACATTATTATCACTATATTGCCACATAAAAAGTCGACAGGATCTTATCACAGAAGAGTCGACAGGATAAGACCTGGCCGGGAAGCAAATCCCTCATATACCAGAGTATGAAGAAAAAAGAAGCTACACCACAATGATCGGACAAACCCACAATCAAGTTCCACAAGACTCAACGACCTACTCTACTGTAGCCGCTTCTCTTCGAGCTCTCACCCTCTGTCTCGACCAACTTTTGAACCGTGATCCCGAAGAACTAATCACATACGACGGTGATGAACCTGCCGCACACTTCTCCCAGCACTTGATCTGCCCAAGAACGATCACCGCGCCAGAGCAGGACACCTTCCATCATCATGGACAAGACTCCGCCATATCCCTGACACTACTGTGGCGGACAACACTGTCCCGTACAATATCAGCAGAAAGAACCCTCCCTCAATGAACTTAATGAATCTACTTGCGCCCTCAACCAGCATAACCTGTGAGTCTAATTGTTTCCACCCCAACCATTCATTCTTCAAAAAAGTCATTCCTTGTAAACTCTGATGCCAATATTTTCTATAATTAGTTTAGTTCAATTTATTCTCTCCACGCCTATTAACAATGATTTTATTCTCAATACTATTTATCTAGATATTTGTAACCCATTAAATTTGTACCTTACCAATCGAATTAATAATAGACATTTTAATGAAATATTTTTATTTTAAAGTCACATCCCTTAAAAATGGACTTCTACCTATTCATACTTTAGGATTTTTAAGATTAACAATATATTTTCATAATCAAGTTATGTATAAAAATAGTGTTCCTCTACCTAACCATTTGTTCCACTTTGTATATGACTTCTTCTAATTGTAAGCACGGCTCACGAAAAATAATTTCTTTCCCTAACCGACCCAAAATTCACTCTGTAATTCAGGTGTCGAAGAATTCCAACCACCACGTGAGCCTTGCTTACAACCAACCCTTGGTGACTCTTATCTATCTTCCCCTTAATGTCCCACTCATTCTTACAACTTTGTCAACCTTATAGCAGCTCATGACCTTTTATAGAATTATTGATTAACCAATTATCGAACTTCTATATTGCCATTTCAAAATTCTAATCTTCGCCCTTCATTTATGATAATATATTTCGTAGTTCATCTCTAGCATATCCACCGACCCACACCATCTAGCCAATGGTGTGTTCGTCACAGGATGCAGATTGACTAACTGCTAGATGTTTATCAACTCCTTTTTGTTCGCACTTGAACAATCTGCATCGAGCGGCACAGTTCGCTCCTTCTTCTCGCACCACACGTTCGCCACACGGACCCTGTCTTCAAATCTATGTTTGTCCTTTGTCCAAACCAGCACGATATAATCTACTTCCGATGTTTCCCACGGATGTACTTTAAACATCGTCTCTGATTTTGTCCGGTCCGTCATTATTTCGCGCAGACATGGGTTTTACGTTCAACCCACCGCGAAATCATCGCCTCGCACAAGCTCCCACGACGTTTCAAACTCCTCGTGTCCGAGCAGCATGTCACTTGTAAAGGACAACGCCGTCCTCGTCCCAATTTTTGGCACTGTGCGCGCACACTTTCTTTCAATTACCTAAAACTACTAAAGTCTCTTAGTATCGAAATAATTAAGGTAGAAAGGCCCAAAGCAAGTTTCCCCTCGCTCTGTTCGTCTATATTCTACCTTCGAATCTCGAACTATTTTATTTTCTCAAATTAACTATAAGTCCATGCGACTTCCTCACCTACACACTGGACTTTTCCCCTCTGACTCGCTACACGAGTAACTGCATAGATAAGGTAGAATAGCCCAAAGGAATTTCCCCTCGCTCTGTTCGCCAAAATTCTAACATTGTATGTAGTTCTATATTTACCTCAGTCCTGAGCTCACACAATTTCCAACCTCAATCTCATTTCTCGTACTCTACACCTATAGCATAGAAAGCCCATGCCAAGTTTCCTCTAGCAATGTCGGCTTGAAAAATATCTTAAAGTGTAGAGTTCCCCAGTCTTAATGACCTTCATAATTTCACCATGTGTATGTGACTCCCCTTTTCGTTGTTCACACTCCTCAATATCATTTCCCTTATAATACATTAGATGTTATTGTATATAGCCTTTTATAACTTTGAAATTATCAAAAATTCCCTAAAATATCAAACTCTCCAGTGTTGTAAAACTGCTTGTAAATAATATTTACTTGTGTACTATACAATATTTTATTTACATAAAACTATGTCACCATTACCTTAATTAATTTCAACTGTAAAATTATTTTCTCTATTCCTGGCTTCTCCAGCTTTAAGTATACTCAAACCATGTTCAGCCTTCTTCAACGGGGGCCATATGTCATAATATTACTTTTCCAGGAATAATAAAGTAAACCTAGAGTCAGCCCAGAGAGAGACAGCAGCTAAAGTCCAGTCATTTGAGACACCAGCGACATTCCAGGGGGCGACCACAGGGGCGTTACTTGGAACCTCAGGACTAATTAAGACAGTTAGAGGATTGTTTGCGACACGAACGGCCGGCCGCTCAGCGGCGGGCAGGCCGGCTGTACCCCATCTCTCTCTCTGGTTGTCTGGGTTCTTTTTCCAAATTTGTGGTGTCCTTATTTCTCTTTCCCCACCACATTATTATCACTATATTGCCACATAAAAAGTCGACAGGATCTTATCACATATATTTTTTATATTTTCTCAAATATCAATTGAAAAAATTAAAATGGCCACTAATTTAACCATCAGTTCGCCTAAAGGACTTCTTTAATGTGAAAGCGAGTGTATATTGATTTTCAACCGCCAAGACCTGGGTTCAAATCCCTGAATTGACACTTTTTATAAAATTTTATTTTTTAAAATATACTTTTATTTATTTTTATTAAAAACAAAATTCCTTTTTGGCGAACCCTTTTTTTATTATCATTATTTTTTTTAAGCGAACACGACCTTAAGAGGCTTCTTGCCACGCTATTTTTCAAAGAAGTATAAAAGGATAAGAAAAAAACACCGTCTTCAACGACCATAACAGGTATTCGACTACGACTCTGTATTAATAAACTCATCTTGTTAGAACTGATACGCGCTAGAACACCCAGCAATCTGTAGATGGACTCGGACGCTAACATTGATGGCCCGGTTCCAGCGAATTTTATCAGCAGACCCTCGCGCGTCTCGGGAGTTTCAAATTCTTAAACTGGCAAAACTTTCGACCTTCCTCTCTGGGCTCGGTCGAATATTCGCTGAGCTGCGATTGAATAGTCCTATTTATGTCTAGTACACATCAAAAATGCCGAAGAAAGTCTTAAACATGAGAATAGGAGCTAGCGCGAGACCCTTTTAGAGGCTCTGGCTAACGCCGTGTGCCTCCATTACTTTTACCTGCACCCAAGGACGCGAACTCAGTTCCTGGACACATTAGTTAGTATTCCTTCGTGTCGTGGAAGATTTTCACGAGGGTTTAAACAGCAGTTGCACCCCGGCATCCAACAATGGTCTCTAGGTTGTCGCTCACTAATTTCTTAAAACCTGGTGTTTCGGCTTTGTCACAGACCAGAGGCCCCTAGTTTGCGTCGACCGTCAATAGATGGCGTCTAGTTTTGATATCTTATTTAAGGTGCGTCTTTTATTTCGAAAGAGTCTTAATTTCTGTAACTAATGAGCCATCAGAGAAGAAAGTAAAGGCGAGATGATGTCAGCGGAAAAGAAAACGAGCAAAAAATGTATATATTTATTTAAATATCTACTTGGTTTTCTCCTTTAGGAAGCTGTAAAAGCCTTCGCCATGATCAGGGAGCCTGGTGAAAGCACTAAGTCCTCGCTTTGGTTGCGATTTGAGGTCTGGAATGAGCGCTCCTTATTCGGAGGGGTGCCTTAAGCAACCCCTGAAGTTAGCCCTTCCTGGGCTTGTATGGAAGTTAGCGAAAGGCTTTTTCCTAGTATGATGGGTTTCAACGGGTTCTAACAACCCTAAAATGGCGGTTGGGATAGACGAGTCCCACCTCTTGTTACTCATCACCATTAGGTTGACTTCTGATAAGGCACAAACGCACGCTGCGTCTTTATGCAAACTCGCATGCCTTTATTTGGGTCATCCACCCTTTTGAATAACCAGAGTGCCTCTGGGCCCGCTCATCAATGTACATCTTTTTGAATATCATATACAAATTAATCCCTATTTGAACCCTCTTGTTCCAAACTAAATGTATGGAGTAGAAATAACGACAAAGATGAACTTTTATATGTCGCAATGGGTAAAAATAATTTATTGAACTTTAGATTATTTGGCCGCTGGTTTCTACGGAAAAGAAATAACGAAGGTGCAAACAGAGCGCAGCATTGATGAGCTTTTGAGTTGACCCTGAACATCTGGCAACCTGTTCACAAAAGTCCATAACTATCATTGACGCGCATGATTCTTTTTTTTTTTTTTTTAACAATTTCTACTTGCCTCATCGCAATGAAAAATTCATGGGAAGGCCAGGCTCATCAACCCATAGCGGTTTCGCCAGTTTAATCTACCAATGTTATATTACATTTTTTGGTGTTCCTCATATAGACTCTTGGAATGGGTATTCTGAATGAACTATGTATATAAGCTTATCAAGCATATTGTGTACTTATTATTGTATGTGTTTCTACTGTCCTTAAAAGCCTATGTCCATCGTTCATTCAAAATACCCATTCCAAGAGTCCAGCATCAGTAATTAAAGGAACACCAAATAGAGTAATATAACAGCGGTATGGTAGATTAAACTGGCGAAACCGCTGGGAGGGTTCACCACTGATCAGCCAGGCTCTCCCATTAATTTTTCTTTGCAGTAAGGACAGTAGATAAATTGTTCAATTTTTAAAAAGAATCATCCGCGTCTATAATAATTTCGAGTTTTCATAACAGAAGGCGCGCTGATGCATCATGATGTGTAGATGTAAAGTTCCTGCTTGGATGTTATGAACTTTAAGAATATTTTTCCGCATTTTTGTGCTGTACTTATCAGCACATAAAGGAAGTTAATTATTAGGTTCTCAGATGGCGAAATACATCCTACTTTAATTTTAGATTAGCTCTGATACTTGAAATTGGAAAGCGTAAACATATGGCTCATCAGTTTACGAAGCTAATTTGAGTTATGAATAAGACGTCTGGTGATAAGTCGTTCATTAACAATTGATCAAATAGTGTTTACAAATAGCTTCATCTCTTTTGATATTGCTCGGTCTTAAATGGAATGTCTTACAAAATTTCTTCCGAAGAAAATTTATCAAATTGAGCCACTGCGATGTTGCTAGAGCAACAATTCAATCAGATAATGAGTAGATGGTTGTCATTCAATCAGGGGGGGGGGGCTCATCATTTGACAAAACAGCTCCAAATTGAATCAAATACACGATTTTTTTCTTCCTTTCAAAAGTCTTCGCGCCGCAAATTCAAAGGTATATTTCGAGGCAGAGCTTCTCATCGACTTTATCGAAATGCATAAATTATCCTTACAGATGCGCAAAGTTCAAATATTCTTCAAACTTGAAATGAGAGTTATCGAAATCTCTCAAAAATTTTAGAAATACAGTAAACTCTCCTATAACGCGATAAATGTGTTCTGTGTTGTATGAAATCGCGTTATAGGAATTTGCGTTGTACGAAATAAAACTTGTATAACGCGAATGTTGATAGGGTAAATTGTTAGTGACAAATATCATGTAAAAATGTATTGTATAAAATGATGTATATAGGAAAAATAATTACATACTAAAACATAACTAAATGTTATATTATTTTATATGCAAATATATATATATATATATAATTGTCAATATGGAAATTTCCGCATTTTATTTTTTAACGCGTTATACGAAAATTCGCGTTGTATAAATAAATTTGTCGCAAATTTTTTATCGCGTTGTACGAAATCGAGTTGTAAAAACTCGCGTTATAGGAGAGTCTACTGTATTTGAATTTGGACATAGAGGTCGAAATCTGCCATAATCTTTGTAATCGGATTTACCCGGCTTTGGAATGATCAGCGCCCCTGCTCTTTTCCATTCATCAGGAAAGTAACTCATATGTCCAGAAACTACTGATAAATTTTAGTTTTTAGTAGTACCGCGAATTGTTTTGCGTGTATTATCATATTATTAGAAATGTTATCTATTCCTGGATATTTCTTCGGATTCAATTTATCAATAATAGCGTTTACTTCATTGATTGTGATTATCAAAAGCTATTGTAAAATTTATGTTATTGAATGTTATCGGAATACATTATGTTCCCAAAATATTTTTTTTTCATCGCAGTAAGGACAGTAGAAGTTTATATCTATTATATCTATACCAGGTCTATTAGTATGAAACGCGAAAATGGGCGCCAGAGGCCGCTGTGCAACTTTATTTGAGCCGACGGTGGCGCTGTTGTAGGCGTTTTGTTCTTTGACTCATGTGGCATCAGCATGCGTGCAGTTTTAGAAAAATTCAAATCGCGAAAAATTTCTGGAGCCCGTGGAAAATGGCGATTTCCGAGTCAAAAAGTGCCCATTAGCGGGAAGTTTTGTTGTTCGCCTTCAACAGGAAGAAAAGTGCCACTGAAGCCCACCGAATGCTCGAGGAAGTTTACAGCGACCACGCTCTGAGCAAATCACAGTGTTACAGGTGGTTTAAAAAATTCCAAAGTGGCGATTTTGAACTTGATAATGAACCACATGGAAAACCGCCCCAAAAGTTCGAGGACGCTGAACTGCAAGCTTTGTTGGATGAGGACAGTACCCAAATGCAGGAGAAACTCGCAAAACAGCTCCAGGTGTCTCAAGATGCTGTTTCTCTACGTTTAAACAGCCTCGGAATGACCCAAAAGCTTTCCAGATGGGTCCCCCACGAGTTGAGCGAAAGGCAGCAATAACGGCGTCTGGTAACCTGCGAAGGGCTGCCCGCCAGGCATGAAAAGAAGTCATTTTTGCACCGAATCGTAACTTCTGATGATAAATGGATCCACTTCAGCAATCCTACGCGCCAAAAGTCGTGGGGCCTGCCCGGCCAATTTCCAAAACAGACGCCTAGGCCCAAAGGCTTCGGAAAAAAGGCAATGCTTTGCATATGGTGGGACCAGACCGGCGTAGTATATTTCGAGGTCCTGAAACCTGGCAAAATGGTCAATACTAGTCGCTAAGAACAACAAATGCACAGTTTGAGAGAGGCGTTGAATGAAAAAAGACCGGAATGGCGTGAAAAGCACAACAACCTGATACTGCAGCATGACAACGCTCCAGCCCACAACGCTACGATGGTCAAAAACACCATAAAAGACTTGGGCTGGGATCTCTTACCCCACCCGCCGTACTCACCAGACTTAGCGCCGTCGAACTACCACCTTTTCACATCTTTAGGACACGCCCTAAAAAACCAGGAATTTTCGAACTCAGACATACTCCGAAAATAACTTGTTGACTGGTTCGACTCAAAAGGAATAGAAATTTTCAGACAAGGAATTCGAAAATTGCCTGAAAAGTGATCCGAGTGTATAGCTAATCAGGGCAGTTACTTTGAATAAAAAATCTTTTGTTGTATGGAATTGGTGAACTTTTGAATTCACTGAAAATTTTCGCGTTTCATACTAATAGACCTGGTATATAATATCTATTATAGCAGAGTCAAGTCATGCCTCTTATGTAAAGGTGGACATTTTTTGTTAAAATGTCCTAAGTTTAATGGTATGATGTTACCTGAAAGATGGACATTTGTAAAAGATAATCGTCTATGTTACAACTGTCTAAGATCTAACCATAGAGTATCATCATGCGTCTTCACGCAAAATTGCAAATCATGTAATAAGAGACATCATACTCTTTTGCATCAGTTCAAACCGGAAATATTAAGTCCTGTTGCGGAGATATCTCCATTGACCCATGCCAGTGTCTCATGTTTTGCAGACAACAAAAGTCATGATCGGATATTACTCTCTACGGCTTTAATAAAGGTCAAATCGGAAAACGGGGTTCTTCAAACATAAGAGCCCTCATAGATACAGGCTCTCAAAGGTGTCTTATAACAAATAGTTGTCGAAAGAAATTAAATATTCCTCTTGGTGAATGTAAAATTACAGTTTTTGGTTTGGGAAACAAACTTGTAGAACAATCAATGGGTGAGGTCTCTCTCCAATTTAACCCACATTTCTCAAACCTAATATTCAACGCCAATCCTATAGTCATTGATAAGATCACATCAGAATTGCCCAATTTCTTTATAGAAATGGTTAATTGGCCTTATTTGAAAAATCTTCTGATGGCTGACCCCAATTTTGACAAATCTAGCCAGATTGATTTGGTGATAGCAGCAGAGCTTGCTCCATGCTTATTTAACGGGAAGGTTAGATTCTAAAATTTATCTGGACCCACTGCGTGCGGATACAAATTGGGATGGTTACTTACAGGTAAAATATTACTGTCAGGTGAAAATTCCAATCAAGATATAACTATGTTCGCGTCGGAGGAACAAGATGATTTTCTAAAAATATTCTGGGAGCTGGAGTCAGTACCCTCTGCCAAATTTTTAACCAGAGAAGAAATTTCGTGTGAAGAAATATATATTAATAGCATCAAAATTCTGGAAGATGGAAGGTACTCTAATGGGCTGCCATTTAGAACATTGCTAACTCTTGGCGAATATAGGATCAATGCTCTGAAACGATTTCTATCACTTGAAAGAAAATTACAAAAATCTCCAAGTATCCTAAAACAATATTGTGATTTCATGGAGGAATATATTTTAATCAATCATATGGAGCTTATTCCCAGTGATGAGCTGGATACACCTTCAGGACAATGTTATTATATACCTCATCATTGTGTTTTTAAGGAGCAAAGCACTACCACTAAATTGAGAGTTGTTTTTGATGCATCTTGCAAAACTAGCAATGGCAAATCTCTAAATGACTTTCTTCATGTAGGACCAAAACTACAACAGGATATCTTCAACATTCTGATAAGATTACGAACACGCCAATAGCTTTTTCAGGAGATATAGAGAAAATGTATCGCCAAGTAAGAATCGATTCTAGGGATTGTGATTTCCAGAGAATTTTATGGAGAAAAAAACCCATCAGAACCTTTTTTGGATTATAGACTACTGACTGTGACATATGGATTGTCTTGTGCGCCATATCTCGCCATGCGCACCCTACATCAACTTGCAAGGGACAAGGTGTCAACTTTCCCAGTGGCCTCAAAAATAGTACAAACCGATTTTTATGTTGATGACTTGCTTTCTGGTGCAGACAAAATTGAAGAAGCTACATGTCATATTCCTGAAGTCAATAATCTTCTTTCTTCAGCCGGATTTTCTCTTAGGAAATGGAGATCAAACGTCCCGGAGGTCCTTTCTGGATTTTCAGAACAGGTTGAAGATAGGCATAATCTTCGGGATTTTGAGAGTGATTCATGTGTCCAAATACTTGGTATTTGTTGGAATCCTTCCTTGGACATTTTTCAGATTCTTGTTAATGACATTCCAGAACAAAGGAATTCTAAAAGACATTTGTTGTCCCACATCTCCAGAATCTTTGATCCTATAGGCTGGCTGTCCCCGGTTATTATTCGTCTTAAAATTTTGCCTAAATCACTTTGGAAACAGAAGTTGAATTGGGATGATCCCTTGCCTGATACTTTGTGCTCTCAATGGAAGAAAATTGAAAAGGAATTATCCGTATTTAATAAAATTCAAATTCCTAGATACTTCTCGTGCAGGGGAGCCTTACTTTCTGATGAACTTCATGGTTTTTGTGGCTCTTCAGAAGTTGCATATGCGGCATTGTTTTATATAAGATCTCATTTTAAATCGGGCCAAGTGAAAGTTTCTCTGATTGCTTCCAAGACGAGGGTAGCTCCTCTGAAAATGATTTCCATACCACGGCTGGAGCTGTGCGCTACTCTTCTTCTCGCAACTTTATATGATACTATTCGCAATTCTTTATACTTACAAATTGATAGAGTATTTTTATGGACTGATTCCAAAATTGTTCTTAGCTGGATTAAATCTGAATCTAGACATTGGAAACCATTTGTCGAAAATAGGATTGCTGAAGTTCAAAGATTGACTTTACATTCTTCCTGGCATTATGTCATTTCGAAAGATAATCCTGCAGACTGCGCTTCCAGAGGTATAACTCCTTCAGAGCTGGTGGATCACTCTCTTTGGTGGCGAGGACCAACTTGGCTCTCGGAGTGAACTTTGAAGATCCAATTCAAACTCAATATGATTTTTCGAAAGAAATTTCAGGTGAAAAACGAAAACCTTTCTCTGTTTTTCATTCCACTAATCTTCTTTTCCCAGACTTCATTTTCAAATACTCAAATATCAACGAACTTGTTATAATTACAGCATGGATTTATAGATTTGTATTCAATGTCCAATGTTCTTTCAATGAAAGAAAGAAAGGACATCTATCTTCAAGCGAATTAACAAGTTCAATTCACGATCTCTTTCGTTTCATTCAAAGTTCTGAATTTCAATCAGAAATTACCTGTTGCAAACAAAATAAATCTTTACCAACTAACTCAAGGATTTTATCTTTGAATCCTTTCATTGATGAATCTGGACTAATATGGGTTGGAGGAAGATTACGTCATTCAAATCTGCAATTTGATGAAAAGCATCCAATAATATTACCAAGAGATCATTTTATCACGGAATTAATAGTGCGACAGTGTCATCTGGATCATTTACATTATAGTCTTCAACTGACCATGTCAGCACTACGATTATGATATTGGATTCCTGCAGGCAGAAGTTTGGTCAAGAAAATAATCCACCAATGCATGGTGTGTTTCAGGGCTAAACGCCAAGTTACCAAGCAAATCATGGGAGATCTGCCTATGCACCGAATTGTGAAATCAAATCCGTTCACTAAAACTGGAATCGACCTCTCAGGACCGTTTTTGATGAAACCAAACATCAAAAGATCCAAAGTAAAATTAAAATCATATGTTGCTTTATTTGTATGTTTCTGCACAAAAGCAATTCATATAGAAATTGTATCAGACCTATCTTCAGCGGCTTTCCTCGCTGCTCTCAAGCGGTTTATTTCTCGTCGAGGAAAGCCTTCTGATATATTTAGTGATAACGGGACCAACTTTAGGGGAGCTAACAACATTCTCCGAGAGCAGTTTGATATATTAAAAGCTTCAAAAATTCATATCTAATGAACGAATCAACTGGCATTTTATACCTCCTTCCGCCCCAAATTTCGGAGGTATCTGGGAGGCTGGAATAAAATCTTTCAAATTTCATCTTCTCAGATGCTTAAAGTCTCAGATACTCACATTTGAAGAGCTGAGTACTCTGAAAACTCAAATAGAAGCTTGTTTAAATTCACGACCTATTTGTCCTCTAAGTTCAGATTCAGACGATTTTAATCCTCTCACACCAGGACACTTCTTAATGGGGAGACCCTTAACTGACCCTCCAGAATCTAATGATGATGATGATGTTCCGATAAGCTACCTCAATCGCTGGAGCCTGAATTAAAAAATTAAAAATGTATTTTGGAAACGTTGGAATCGAGAAAACCTCAACAATTTGCAACAACGCCTAAAATGGCAAAAATCCTCACCCAACATTAAGGAAGGTGACCTCATCTTGCTCAAGGATGCCATATCACCACCAGCAATGTATTGGAGCCTTGGTCGCATCACCAAAGTCTTTCCGGGAGCGGACGGAAAAGTTCGAGTCGTCGAGGTGAAGACCAAGCACCAAGAACGCCTTACTAGAACTTTCTCTAAAATAGTACCATTACCTTTTGCTGAGGACTAAGTTAGTCCACCGGGGTGGAGTATGTTAGGTTTTATTATTATTATTATTATTATTGTTATTTATTAATTAATTATAATTCATTTTCATAGAATTTTATTGTTACTTATCATTATTTGTTTGTTGTTTTTTTTCCTTCTGTTTTCTTTTGTGTTATAAATACAACTAAATCGCATCAAATCGTAGTGTAATTCTCTTTTGTTGTGTGAAATAAAACGAATTGAATCGAATTGAGTCAGCTCGTTCTTTCTAGAAATAACTTCAAAGAAAACGTGCTAACAAGCGTTTTAGACGGCAGAGCGCCATTTGTACATCCTCGTGAATTGATACGCGAGCTACTCAGAACAATCTTATCCTTGAAGAAGTTTGGCGAGTTACCATACGAAATATTGGAAAATAATATATTTATATAGTCTGTTAAACCTGTCTATAGCGCCCCCTCTAAATAGCGCCCGATTTTAAGTACGTAGTACGATGCGATTTACTTTAAAAGTGACCTGTCTATAGCACCCCCTCTCTACAGCACCCTATTTTGATGAGTCCTAAAAGGGGGCACTATAGACAGTTTTAACTGTATATTATCCAAAATAAGAATTTATAAATAATAAATATATGTCGACTATGCACGTCCTCAATACATAACTAATCTGCTTTAAATTTTAACAGTATATAGAGTTAAGACTTGAAGAGGTTTTTTGTCATATTTCAATCAAGAAAAATAAACCAAGTACTGATATCTATATATATATAAATGAATGTATGTGTGTCTGTCTGTCCTTTATGCCTGACCAAACTACTCATTGGAACGCCATGAAACTTTGGGAAGTTATTTATTATAGTACTGGGAAGGTTTCTAGCAAATCAAATCTTTGAAATAACTTTTCGCCTAAAAATAATCAAGATAAATATTCTAATTTATCTGTTATAATTCAACAATCTGCTCTAAATATTATCATGCATATAGAAAAATGATTATATGCCTCTTCTTTATGCCGGACCAAACTACTCATTTCATCGCAATTTAACTTTGAGAAATTGTTTAATATACTACCAGAAAGGTTTCTATCTAATCATTAGTTTGAAAAACCTTTTTTTTTTGGAAAAAATAAGGATAAATATTAATTAATCTGTTATATTTTCAGCACTCTGATTTATTTTCTCTGTATTATCTTTATATCTATATTAATAAAATGCAAATTTCATAAGTGTTGTTCACTAAAAACTTTCGTTACAATGCATCAATTTCGACCAAATTTTCAACATTTATGTAAAACGAGATGGAGCAGGTTTTGCTTAACATCAAAATATTTTCCCCTAACATTAACATGCGTAACTTCGCTCTTATCGATTAAATACAAAAAAAATCAACAGAGTTAATTTTATTTATATATAAATACAAAATTAAATTTCAACACAGTTAATTTTTTACATACTAGCTAATAATCTCAATCTAAAAAATATTCAAAACAAGCAATTTTAAGATAACACCATATGTAAAACAGTCGGCCAAGAAAACAAATAACGTGTAATATATATATAATAAATCTATATTAATAAAATGCAAATTTCATAAGTGGTGTTCGCTAAAAACTTTCGTTACAATGCATCAATTTCGACCAAATTTTCAACATTTATGTAAAACGAGATGGAGCAGGCTTTGCTTAACATCAAAATATTTTTCCTAACATTAACATGCGTAACTTCGGTGTTATCGATTAAATACAAAAAAAAAATCAACTGAGTTAATTTTATTTATATATAAATACAAAAAAAAAATTCAACAGAGTTAATTTTTTTACATACTAGCTAATAATCTCAATCTAAAAAAATATTCAAAACAAGCAATTTTAAGATAACACCATATGTAAAACAGTCGGCCAAGAAAACAACAACGATATTACATCTTTCTCACATATTCACACACAATCTTGATTAATAATTAAAACTAATCTTTAACATTGTTTATTATACTTCATAATATATAATATTCGTTAGGCAAACTTTCACTCGGATAAAACCCGGGCGAAGCCGGGTACACATCCGCTAGTATAATATATATAATATAACGGTATAATAACGGTATAAAGAAATAATGAGCCTATCGTTCAAATTTATAATTGTAACGAATAGTATTTTAATTAAAACATTTTAAAAACACACAGTTTGGAACGGGACGTTTCACAAGAGTGACATCCATGGCGCCAATTTATAATTGTAACGAATAGTATTTGAATTAAAACGTTTCTAAAATATATACGCACTCGGGTAAAACCCGGGCGTTGCCCGGGCCATTCGTATTATATAAATATATAATAAAAAATATAATGTAATGAATATTATTATCATTATTATCATAATAGTCTATGTTCCGGAAAATTATTTTCAATAATATTCGTTAGGCAAACTTTCACTCAGATAAAACCCGGGCGAAGCCGGGTACACATCCGCTAGTATATATATATATATAAATCAAAATTTGTCTGTCTGTTTATCGATAAACTCATAAACTACTTAACCAAATGTCACCAAATTTTCCACATATCTACCAATGACCCTGATGATGAAGAATTTACAATGCATTAAAATTAAGTAAAAAGATTTATTTTAAAATATATATTTTATCTTTGTGTATAACTTTATTTATATAGCCACTTGCTATATATTTGACCATTTAAAACTTTGGGGAAAGTTATAAAGCTATTTTTTGTCAGATTTATTTTTTTCGTTTCGTTTTATTTCACAAATTCCATTAAAACTTTTATTAAAAATTATCATCATTATTAAGCAGGTTTTCAATGTGTCTGTATTCAAATTATTAATGACATTTTTGAAAGTAAAACAGTGTAAACGGTATTAAATATGTATAATGAAATAATGGCTTAAAATATAATAGAAAGTAAACTGAATGAAGACAAAAAAAAAGTTAAGAATTCCCTATGAATTGAAATCAAGTGATTTTGCCTATAAAATATAAAAAATAGACTAGATTGATACACATTTAAAATGGTTAAAATGGCATTTATTAAGTCAAACAGTGTGAAAAAGTAGACACAGCAGAGCTTGCTTTGAGAGGATGCCTAAAATCGTAGCTTAACCCGTCTCTCCAAGAGGCAGTCTCTTATTAAAGGTCTATTATAGATTATTTAATATCAATTAGAATCTCCAATGAGAGACCACCTACAGGAGAAACAAGTTGAGTCATGTTTTTAGGTGGTCTTTCTTAAGATACTCTATTTACATATATTAAAATCAACATTTTCTTACTATTACGTTTAATTACTGCTAATCTATATATATAAAAATGAATGTATGTCTGTCTATCTGTCTGTGTGTGTCTGTCCTTTATGCCTGACCAATCCACTCATCAGATCGCCATGAAACTTTGGGAAGTCGTTCAGTATACTGAATTTAACTTTAACTTCCAGTATACCAGGAAGGTTTCTGTCTGGAATTTAATTTGAAATAAATATCCGTTTTAATTTTATTTACCAATTTGTTTAACTACTCGCCACAGTTACGGCAGCGCCTCACGGCGGAAATTGGTGGAATTATATTTGTAATTCACATTCTCAATGCCTAAGCAACTCTAAATTTATATGATTTATTAAGTTCAGTTTTTAAATAATGAAATTTCAATATAGAAATGTCGTTTAAATTACTAATATAAATAATAAAGGAAAATATTTAAAAATATAATAATAATTTAAATAAACAATTTCGAGCGTAAATTATGAAAATTTATAATGTAACATTTAATTTACTTATCGCTGCGTTATTTTTTAATTTTAAATAATTTGTTACTCTGTACGATGATTCAGAAATATGTCAAGTCACCTCTTTAGTTTTGAAAATTACTTTTGATATATTTTATAGTTGTTATCTGAAGCTTGAAAATAAATTATTTTTATTTTATCTTATTGATAAAGTTTGCACACGACGGTTAATTTTTTTATATACCAAAAGAATCTTCGGTAGTTATGCCTCCCAAGCGTAAATCGATTGGTCGATCTACCTCTCAAGCACGATCGAAAAAGATATCACGAGCTTCAGAATCAGTTCAACAACGAGATGCAAGGTTGGAAGCCGATCGAATACAAACTGCTCAAGCTCGCTCGAATGAGACAGTTCAACAACGAAAAGCAAGGTTGGAAGATATCGAATACAAACTGCTCAGGGTCGCTCAAATGAATCAATTGCCCAGTGGGAAACACGGTTGGGAACCAATCGAGAACGCAATGTTCGCTCCAGACGAACACTACATGCTTACTTGAACCTGGCCGCGTTCCATTATGATGCTGAATATGATTACAGTCTGCATCCAAGTGTTGTTATTGATAAAATGGACAAGTTATGCAAATTTTGTGATGCGTTTAAATTCAAGAATGAGACTCCAGGAATGTGCTGCGCAGGTGGTAAAGTGAAATTGCCCGAATTGCATTTACCTCCTGAACCTTTATCAACGTTGATATCAGGTGCAACAAGCCAATCAAAGCATTTCTTGAGAAACATTCGAAAGTACAATTCATGCTTTCAAATTACATCGTTCGGTGCAACAGAAATCATTCGGGACAATTACATGCCAACGTTTAAAGTGCAAGGGCAAATTTGCCATCGTGTTGGATCTCTTCTACCTCTGCCGGATTCAGATCACAAATTTCTGCAAAATTATTTCATGGGAACCACCGATGACCAAGTAAATCAACGCTGTAGATTCAATAGCAGCACAAATCAAGAAATTGTGTCTTCATTACAAAATTTGTTAGATCAACACAACGACTGTTCAAGACAGCCATCGAGCGAATGCCAACTGATGATTACGTAGTTGTCATTAGAGCTGACCAAACACCAGCAGGTCAACACGAAAGGTGATTCAATGCACCAACAATAGATGAAGTGGCAATCCTCATAGTTGGCGAAGAATTTAATTCCCGCGATATAGTAATTCATCGCAGAGATGATAACGTTCAACGAGTATCTGAAACTCATCGCTCATATGATGCCTTACAATATCCCATTTTGTTCTGACAAGGAGAAGATGGATATCACTTCAATATTAAGATGAGAGATCCAAAAACAGGTGCCGAGATCGATAAAAAAATCAGTGCAATGAATTTCTATTAATATCGGTTGATGAGTCGTGCCAACAGAGACAATCACATTTTGAAATGTCGAACATTGTTCCAGCAATAAATTGTCGATATGTATGTAAAATTCGAGACCGAACGACTACTTTTCATTCGATTGAATCAAACCAAACTCCGCTCTGAAAAATATATTCATCTACTTGATGCAATTGCTACTGATGGGAATCCCAATGATCTGGGGAAAATGATCATACTGCCAGCTACATTCGCAAAAAGCCCACGGCACATGCATGAATATGCACAAGATGTAATGACATGTTCCTGTATACGGCCGTCCAGATTTATTCATAACATTTACATGCAATCCTAGGTGGGAAGAAATTAGAGAACTTATGTTGCCTGGACAATCACCTTCGGATCGGCCTGATATCATCGCCCGTGTGTTCAACCAGAAATTGAGAGCTCTTATGCATTTCATTGTCAAATATCGTGTTTTTGGAGGATCAGTCCTTGCAGCTGGATTATGTAAGAATAAGAAAATCAGTACTCTACTCTCACTATAAATACTTTCATTCATCACCTACAATGGAATGCTATCTGAATGACAATATCCCCCTAACCTTAAAGAGAATCATTGTACAAGTAAGAAGCCTTTTTGTAGTACAGAGAATTAATCATGTTTCACTATTGAAAACTAAGACCATAAAATGCACCTTATGCAACGGTGAATTTAGTATCGATTTTCCACACTACATGTTCTACTGTACGGCAATGGAAGAAGAAAGAGAAATTCTTCGTCAAGAGACCGGCTATAATAGCAAATCGCCTTATGTTTTAATGGCAAAAGTCGTAAAATCTAGACCCTTTGCATTCGCTTTTTATAAATACTGGAAATCAGCTCAATCAAAATATTTAGCACAGACACCGGATCCAACTCGATAATTGTTCGAGGTCAATACCCAATATTTGTATATAACTACGATGCTAATTTGTTATTTATTTATTTTGTCCTACAGAGAGAATCCTGTATGGCACGTGTGCCCAATAAAGGCTATTGTTGTTTTTGGAGCGTCACAATGCTGGATGTATTCTATTGAATGGCAGAAGAGAGGCTTACCACATGCACATATTTTGATTTGGCTAATCGACAAGATCACACCAGACCAAATTGACCAGGTCATCTCAGCAGAAATCCCAGACATCGCCATTGATCCAGATTTATTCGAAGTTGTAGCCAAAAACATGATTCACGGTCCGTGTGGCGCGATAAACAACAATTCTCCGTGCATGAAGGATGGAAAATGTACTAAGCGCTATCCAAGAGATTTACACGCCGAAACTATCACTGGAGTTGTGGATATCCACAATATCGTCGGCGCTCAACTCAAGATGGCGGTAAATGCATCATTATAAAAGTTCACAACATTGATATCGAAGTTGATAATCGTTGGATTGTGCCTTATTCACCATTACTCTCTAGGACTTTCAAAGCACACATCAATGTTGAATATTGCAATTCAGTTAAGTCAATCAAATACATTTGCAAATATGTCAACATAGGAAGCGATATAGCAGTTTTTGGAGTTAAAAATTCATCTGCACCAATCGATGAAGTACAACGCTATCAATTGGGACGCTACATCTGTAGCAATGAGGCAGTTTGGCGTATTCTATCATTTTCAATTCATGAACGTTATCCTACAGTTGTTCATTTGGCAGTACATCTTGAAAATGGGCAGCGAGTGTATTTTACAGCGGAAAACAACGTTAACTGCGTTCTTCTCATTGTGCAGAGGTGATTTGTTCGCAAAAACTCTACGTTACTCAGATGTTCCGAAATACTACACCTGGAATGCACCAGAAAAAAAGTTTCAACGACGTAAACAAGGCAAACCAGTTGAAGGACATCCGAATATATATTCGTCCGACGCTTTAGGTCGTCTGTATACAGTTCATCCAAGCAATCAAGAATGCTTTTACTTAAGATTACTATTAGTTAACGTATGTGGACCAGAATCCTTCCAAGAACTGAGAACAGTAAATGGCAAAGTATGTTCCACCTATCGAGAAGCTTGCCAAGAATTATACCTTCTTGAAAACGATGCACATTGGGACACAACACTTGCGGATGCATCAAGTACTGCTCAACCACATCAAATTCGCATGTTATTTGCAATACTATTGACAACATGTTTCCCATCCAAGCCAATGGATCTTTGGGAGAAATACAAAGATTCCATGAGTGAAGATATCCTACATCATTTACGAGCAGCGAATCTGGACTTTCAATTCACACCAGAGATATATAATAGGGCGTTGGTTTTGTTCGAAGATATTTGCTTGGCAATCGCTAATAAGAAATTGGGACAGATGGGATTATGTGCACCGAATAGATCTGCGAATGACTCCTATGATCGTGATTTGCAACGTGAAGCCCACTTTGATGTCGATGATTTGAGTGTGTTTGTTGAAAGGAATTTATCGAAACTGGTTCCAGAACAGCGAATTGCATATGACACATTGATGCAAGCAATCTCCGATCAAAGGGGCGGATTGTACTTTTTAGATGCGCCCGGAGGCACAGGCAAAACCTTTCTCATAAATCTCATCTTGGCAACCATTCGATCACGGAATGAAATCGCAGTGGCAATCGCTTCATCTGGAATTGCTGCAACACTTTTGGATGGTGGCCGAGCAGCGCATTCAGCACTAAAATTGCCGCTGAATTTGCACACAATTGAAACGCCAACATGTAATATCTCGAAAAATTCCGGAATGGGCAAGGTTCTTCAAACGTGCAAACTAATAATATGGGACGAATGTACAATGGCTCACAAAAAAGGATTGGAAGCCCTCGATCGTACGCTTAAAGATTTGAGGGCAAATGGGAATTCCTTTTGTGGCGCCCTCATTCTACTGTCTGGTGATTTTCGTCAAACTTTACCTGTTATACCTCGCTTAACGCCAGCAGATGAATTGAATGCATGTCTCAAGTCATCTGTTTTATGGCCTCAGGTAAAGAAGTTGATGTTGAAAACCAATATGCGTGTTAATCTGCAAAATGATGCATCCGCAGAACGCTTCGCTAAGCAACTACTAAATATTGGAAATGGGAAAATGACAATCGACCCAACTTCGCAATGCATTACATTGCCCACAAGCTTTTGCACACTAACATAAAGCAAAGAAGAACTGATTCAGAAAGCTTTCCCAAATATAGCCCAAAATTACCGAAATCTTTAGTGGCTTAGTGAAACAAACTTCAGTGTACAAAATTGGGTTCCGGGTGAAGAGAGAACGTATACATCAATTCATACGGTGTTAAATGAAGATGAAGCGGTGAACTATCCGACTTATTTTCTGAACTGCCTAGACTTGCCAGGATTTCCACCGCATGTTCTACAATTGAAAACTGGAGTGCCAATCATTTTGCTGCGGAACATCAACCCGCCCAAACTCTGTAACGGTACTCGACTTTCCGTAAAAACTATGATGAATAATATCATCGAAGCAACCATATTAAATGGGAAATTCAAAGGGCAAGATGTACTGTTGACCCGTATTCCCCTTTTCCCACCTGATCTGCCATTTGAATTTAAGCGATTACAGTTTCATGTGCGAACTGCTTTTTCAATGAATATCAACAAAGCGCAAGGACAATCCTTGAAAGTATGTGGACTTAATTTGGAAGTTCCATGTTTCTCACATGGGCAGCTCTATGTAGCTAGCTCACGTGTAGGAAACCCTTCAAACTTATATGTATATACACCTGATAAAACAGGTAAAACAAAAAATGTTGTATATTTAAAAGCATTAGATTATAATTATAGTTCTAGTATAAATAAAGTGTAAATTGTGTAGTACACCATGGAAGAGTTTGTTTTTATTTCCTTTTTTCTGAAATCACAACAAAATAGTCTAATTATATCCCAGAGATCGCAGCGACGCGCGAAGCTAGGTATTTCAGAGTCTGTATATAATAATTATTATAATTTCTTAACTCTCAAAAAGGGAAAGAATGATTTATTTATTGTATACTTTTAATCTTTGAATGGTTTGTATATTGTAGCGAAATATTTATCATTTATGTACACAGATTATTAATTCTGATATTAATATTTTGCTACACTGTTAAATTCCCTCTTTGCTTCCCTTTTTTATTTTATACATTTTAATTACGCCCCAGGAGTATGGGTTAACCAAATAAATAATATATTTTAATTTGTTGTCGCCTTAAATAAATTGCCGTGTCTTCCTGAAGTTTGTATTTCCTAATTTTCTACATGACAATCTCAATCTATATATTCTGGTACCTACACCTGCAACAGTTTCAATGGTTTATTCAGGTACCTACACCTGCAACAGTTCCAATGGTTTATTCAGGTACATACACCTGCAACAGTTCCAATGGTTTATTCAGGTACCTACACCTGCAACAGTTCCAATGGTTTATTCAGGTACCTACACCAGCAACAGTTCCAATGGTTTATTCAGGTACCTACACCTGCAGCAGTTCCAATGGTTTATTCAGGTACCTACACCTGCAACAGTTCTAATGGTTTATTCAGGTACCTACACCTGCAACAGTTCCAATGGTTTATTCAGGTACCTACACCTGCAACAGTTCCAATGGTTTATGCAGGTACCTACACCTGCAACAGTTCCAATGGTTTATTCAGGTACCTACACCTGCAACAGTTCCAATGGTTTATGCAGGTACCTACACCTGCAACAGTTCCAATGGTTTATTCAGGTACCTACACCTGCAACAGTTCCAATGGTTTATTCAGGTACCTACACCTGCAACAGTTCCAATGGTTTATTCAGGTACCTACACCTGCAACAGTTCCAATGGTTTATGCAGGTACCTACTTGCAAAATTTCCTATGTTTAATAGAGGTTTTGGCGGAGAAGGGTAACAAAAATTATTTATCTTAGCTAGAATAGTTTCAGTCGGAAGTTGATGTTTCCCCGCCAAAATATTATTTCAACAAACGTTCGTTTGGCAAACTTTCACTTGGGTAAAAGCCGGGCGAAGCCGGGTACGTCCGCTAGTCAATTATATTTGTTATAGGATGTAAAACTGTATTTTATTACAATATTTTCGTTATTTAATAACATCATCACAAAAATATTTTCCTCAAAGATTTTTTCATAAATGCGGATATCAGGGAATTATTATTTTTTCTTTATAAAGGTAGTATGTTTTTATGACAATTGACAATTTAAAAACGTTTTTTTTTTATTTTACATTTAGTCAATAGTAAATCAAAATAAATAAAAATTATAAATGATAATATATAAAATAAGATGATGATATATATTTACAAATTTCTTCAGCAAGGAAGGCTTCCCCACCTTGAGAGAGTTCTCCTCCAGACAAGGTCTTCACTCCTCAATTCTACACACGCTAAAGAAATCATTGTAGATACATATCTTGGCAGACGTCATGACGGCCAGGGTCGTCATCTAAGCCTCGCCAGAAGACACAGCCCTGCAGGTCAGGGGCTGCCTGATATGTATTTATTTATATCATATATTTGAAAAACATTCAGAAATTATCCCAAGATCATTCCAAGAAATGAAACTATATATCGGCACGATCTTTTATAAACGCTTACCACTGTCCATACTGCAATAGTAAATCCCCTTACAGAGATTTTGCGAGTTTAATCATTCATACTATATATCGGCACGATATTTTATAAACGCTTAATACTGTCCGTACTGCAATAGTAAATCCCCTTACAGAGATTTTGCTAGTTTAGTCATTCATACTATATATCGGCACGATATTTTATAAACGCTTACTACTGTCCGTACTGCAATAGTAAATCCCCTTACAGAGATTTTGCTAGTTTAATCATTCATACTATATATAGGCACGATATTTTATAAACGCTTACCACTGTCCGTACTGCAATAGTAAATCCCCTTACAGAGATTTTGCTAGTTTAATCATTCATACTATATATCGGCACGATATTTTATAAACGCTTACTACTGTCCGTACTGCAATAGTAAATCCCCTTACAGAGATTTTGCTAGTTTAATCCTTCATACCGCTATGATATTGCATACTTCATCTAATCTGATTAAATTGGTAAAACAGCTGTTAGGCCTTACCACTGATGAGTCAGGTCCATTCCTAATGTTTCTCTATTGCAGTAAGGACACAGTAGTATAGGTATTTCATTTGTAATGGAAACTATCGTGTTGATATAGTTTCATTTCTTAAATAGAGATGACGCGCTATTGCCTTGTGTTTAAATGAACCTTTTACGAATCATTTTGAAATACCTTTTCAGGGATTTACACTTAAGGCTCCCCCTGATGATGCTTCTTTGATATCAATTCGAATGTGATGTCGGTTATAGGATTGTGTGAAGATTGTGCTGGGCTGTGGAGGTGCTGAAGCTGTACGCCTGGAAATTTCCTCTCTTTCATGAAACAAATCATTGATATCAAGGAAGCTGAAGTCCAACTCCTCAAGATTTTCGCCTATCTCAATGCTTCCATCTCATTCATCTGGGGATTCTCTCCTTATCTGGTAAGTCTTCACCAATGTGTTGCCTCCTTCATCTGAAAAGTCTGTATTCAACATTTCTTTCATCTATGGGGATTCTATCCTTATCTGGTAAGTCTTCATCAATGTCCTCTTCATCTGGTAAGTTCTGTTTACAACATCTCTTTCATTTGGAACTTATTTGCACATCCTGATAAGTTCTGTATTCAACATTTCTTTCATCTATGGGGATTTTATCCCTATCTAGTAAGTCTTCACCAATGTCTCCTTTATCTGGTGAGTTCTGTATTCAACATCTATTTCATCTGGAACTTCTATCCCACATCCTGATAAGTCTGTATTTAACAATTCTTTCATCTATGGGGATTCTCTCCCTATCTGGAAAGTCTTCATCAATGTGCTGCCTCCTTCATCCGGTGAGTTCTGTATTCAACATCTATTTCATCTGGGACTTCTATTCCACATCCTGATAAGTCTGTATTCAACATTTCTTTCATCTATGGGGATTCTCTCCCTATCTGGAAAGTCTTCAACAATGTGTTGCCGCATACATCTGGTAAGTCTGTAATCAACATTTCTTTCATCAGGGTCAGGTGTTGATATTAAAATAAAAAATGGCATTTCCTGACCTCTCACATGAGCATGTTAGATGGTGGATATAGTGGAATCCAGCGTTCTGCCATATAAAATACTCGTGAGCGGTCAGGATAAATATGGAAAATCAAGGATTATACATTTCTTTAGCAACTCCTAATCCAAATAAAGATCAACCTTTGCCAGGAACTAGTTGGGAAAGTGACGCCCTTACGTCCCAGGAGATTCTAGTCTCTCAAGTATAGATGCGAATGAAACCTAAGAGAACGTAGAAGGAAGATTATGTATATATAGAAGAGACCTGTGTATATTGTGTAGTAAGAGATGTACTCTATGCTCACGGCGGACTGTACCATGTTCAGATAGCCCTCTGCAGTTTTGCCACCTATGTGATGATCAGTGAGTTCCACGTACTGGACGCCAGCAAGGCTTTCGTGTCTCTCACCCTCTTCAACATGCTTCGTTTCTCCATTATCATCATACCTGATCTAGTCTCCTACTTCGTCCAGGTAAGTCTTACCGTTATACCATAGTAAACACCAATCGTAGGCGTAATGTCATAAATAAAACTTAATGTAAGCGATTAGACCTCATATAACTGTAGTGAGTTACCATCAGTCGAAGTGGGAATGACAAGGATGGACACGAGGAGACAAGATCCAGGAGCAATACCCTGTGAGGGGTAGGCAGAGAGGAAAGTCTGAGGTCCTCCAAGTAAACGATTTAGGTGGAGAGGGCGTTGAAATTATCTGTCCCAAAATAGTAAAATCCTAAGTTTATAATACAATATAATGCGGCTTATTCTTGTAAAATGATGTTTGACAAGTTTTACCGCAAATGTTTCTTTTGGACGAAAAATCGTAATTTATTTTGAGAAGAAATAACAACTATTTTATTTTTTACGACACTTTATTTTACCGTTCATCATTCCTCTTCACAATTCATCCTTTCATACTTCAAGCCTAAGGATAGAAATAGTCGTTATTTCTCCTTAAAATAAATCACGATTTTTCGTCCAAAAGAAACATTTGCGGGACAACTTGTCAAACGTCGTTTTTCAAAATCCTAAATATTCTTTATTCTCCTTTCCAAGTTAGACAGCGACCCTAAGTTCTCAGAAATCAACGACAATTATGTAAGAAGACAACCTGGTGGTTGACTAGACCAGGAGTCGGCAAACTGCGGCTCGCCAGCCACATGCGGCTCTTTGGATGTGAAGCTCTTTTTATAGTTCTATACGTAAATATTATTTATGTGAGTACTATTTATTGATGGCAAGAAAAAATGTGTGGCTCTTTAAAAACTTTGATATTTTGTTAATTGTAATTTTTGACTCTTCCGTCTTAAAGGCTTGCCGACCCCTGGACTAGACAGTTTCTTACAAACTTACATTTTCTCTCTTTATACTTCCTTACTGGTTATTTTTATTTAAACCATCTTTTTAGGAGATATATTGTCTATATACGACTTCTTATTATATGGCATACATATGGTAATATTGCCTTACGATCATTTAAACTTGTGTTCTGAGGTAACATAAGCTATCCTTCTTTGGTTTTGTGGGCGCCAGTACATGATTGCTGACAAACTGTGACGTCATAGCTGGATTATCTGATAAGAAACTGGGGATCATATTTACTTACCAACTGGAATGTATTGGATTAATTCTAAGAAAGATTTAATAAATGCTTATTGTCCCCTGAATATGAACTATGATAATATCTGTGATTTCACAGATCCAAGTTTCATTCAAGAGAATCGACGATTTCCTCAACTGTGAAGAACTCGATGAGAACATCGTGGGTGACAGACCTAGGCCGGGTAAGTTTCTGACTTTGTCAAATGGATCATCTATCTTTTTTTTTAATTGCATAAAACGATGAATATGCATATGTTAATAAATATAGGTACAGTTGTCTATAGCGCCCTCTCTACATAGCGCCTTCATCTCTTTAGCGCCCGATTTTAAGCATTAAAATGTAAACATTATACATTAAAAGTGACCTGTCTATAGCACCCCTTCTCAATAGCACCCTAATTTGGTGAGTCTCAAGAGGGGGCGCTATAGACAGGCTTAACTGCAGTAATATAGATGTCAAAATACACTATATTGTCAATTATAATAATTATAATGAGTGTTGCACTCCCAAATATACATAAAATTCAACGCTCCAGTTTGGCGATCATGTAATCTTACATACGACAATAAAGTTTTAAAGAGAGTCAGCTACGACCCTGGTAAGACTTAAGTAAGAATTGACCAGATCACATAAGGCAAAATGGAAATTTCCTACATTATCACGTAGACCCTGAGTTTTACGACTGGATGACTGACATATCTTTTAGACACCCTCCTGGACCTTGTCCGTGTTGTCAGTCTCTGGCCTCTCTTAGGTGACATTCAACCAGGCTATTTATATTAACCCAGACGCCTGAGGCCACAAGGCTTATTACTGCTATTGTTTGTGGCACGCGACAATATATATATATATATATATATGTCATAATGTATGTTCTTCCAGGAATAATAAAGTAAACCTACAGTCAACGAGAGAGAGACGTAGATAGAAGGTAGCTAAAGTACGGCCATTTTGGGCCACTGGCCACATTCCGGGGGGGGGGGGGGGCTAGGAACCTCAGGACTATTTTTGGACAGTCGGGGGGTGGTGTGCGACACGAACGGTCGTTCAGCGGTGGTAGCCGCTCGCGCTCCCTCTCTCTCGCTGGTTGCCTGGAATTCCTTTTCCAAACTTGTGGTTTCCTTATTTCTCTCTCCCCACATTATTATCATATTGCCACATTGAAAGTCGACAGGATCATATCACAGAAAGAGTCGACAGGATAAGACCTGGCCGGGAAGCAAATCCCTCATATACCGGAGTATGAAGAAACAAGAAGCCAAGCCACGATGATCGGCCAAACCCAACTCAACTGTAACCACTCCTCTTCGAGCCCTCAACCCTTTCTTCGCCAACCTTTGAACCGTGATCCCGAAGAAGTATTCACCTACGACGGAGATGGAGCTGCCACGCACTTCTTCCAGCACTAGATCTGCCCAAGAACGATCGCCGTGCCAGAACAGGACACCTCCCACCATCATGGACAAGACTCCGCCATATCCCTGCCGCTACTGTTATGTAAAACACTGGTACGCACAGTGTCACAGACAGAACTATCCCGAAGCTCAGTGAACTTACCTGCTCTCTAAACCAGCATAACCTCTAAGTGGAATTGTTTTAACCCCTACCATTCATTCTTAAATAAGTCATTCCTTGTAAATTTTCCCAATATTTACATAATTAGCTCCATTTATTCTCTCCACGCCTATTAACAATGATTTTATTCTCCATACTATTTATCTAGATACTAGCGGATGTGCCCGGCTTCGCCCGGGTTTTACCCGAGTGAATGTAAATCATTATTAATGGACTATGGACTAGGCGTAATTCTGAGTCATAGAAATGATAGAAAGGAAGAATGCCCTATAGCTTTTGCTTCTAGAACATTAACTGAAGCGGATAAACGGTACTCTCAACTATAAAAGGAAGCGTTGAGCATAACTTATGGCGATGAGAAATCAAGACAATACTTACTGGGACGAAAATTCGTATTAGTCACAGACAACCGACCCTTAATTCATATATTTTCACCTCAGAAACCAATTCCCATATGTGCAGCATCCAGAATTAATAGATGGTCCTCAAAATTAGCTGCATTTAATTATACTGAGGAGTTTCGAAAAGGTAGTGATAATTCCAATGTTGACGCATTGTCACGTCTTCCTTTAGAATCGAGTGTCAGGGAGTTTCTTGATGAAGACCAGGTACTTCTTCTCAGGAAGTTGAATGAGGTACCGTTCTCTTTTAGGGAGGTGGCATATGAGACGTCCCGAGATAAAATACTGTCTATAGTATTAAGGAATGTTAGAGAAGGCAACTGGAAATTCACAAGGGTACTGAAGGAAAACCCACTAGCTCCTTATTATAAGATCAATGAGGAATTAAGTTTGGAGTTTGATTGTTTTCAATGGCGTGAAAGAGTGGTAATTCCCCAAAAATTAATATCTTTAATTTTAAATGACTTGCATGAAATACACATGGGGATTGTTAAAATGAAGATGATTGCCAGACTGTATTTTCTGGTGGCCAGGCATAGACAGTAACATCAAAGAGTTAACTAGAGAATGTAGAGTATGCCAAGAATCGGCAAGCATGCCCCCGGCTACCAATTAGGAATGGACTTGGCCCAAAAAACCGTGGCATCGACTTCATCTTGATCTAGCGAGTCCGTTCATGGGAAGAATGTTTTTGGTTCTCGTGGACGCATACTCAAAGTGGATAGAAATTTTTATCATCAAAGATATTACCAGAAAAACGATTATAAGTCATCTTAGTGAAATTCTCGCCAGAATTGGATTTCCCTAATATTTTGTTACAGATAACGGAAGACAGTTTGTCTCCGGTGAATTCGAGCAATTTACCAAAATGAATGGTATACGGCACACTAAGACCAGTCCGTATAATCCTAATACAAATGTTTTAGCTGAGAGATATGTAAGAGAGTTTGAAAACCTTTTGAGAAAGAATAATGGGAAGGATGATTTAGAGACGAATCTACAAAGTTTCCTATTTGCTCATAGAGCATTCTCCCAAACTGTAATAAAGGAATTCCCCGGCGGAACTGCTAATGAAGAGAAATTTAAGATCAAGATTCTCGAATTTAATACCTTGATGAGAAATCCGCGAGAGGTATTTCATGAGGCCGTAAGAAGGCAGGAGCAGTTTACTACAGGTTGCGAGGTTTATTTCCACAACTATGCAACTGGACCTAAACGGTAAAAAGGTACCATTTTGGAATTATTGAGCTACCGTCACTACCTTATAAGTTGCGAGGGCGTCGTGTATAAGAGGCATATCAATCAATTGCGACATATGAGAAATAAACAAGTGTACACAAGAAAGTTGATACTTCCTCGAACATCAGGAGAGAAGCCTGTAGGTGGAAGTCAGAAATAAAGTGAAGAGGAGGTTCCAGAGGTTACATCAGGAAACAAGGAGGAGACTGCTTCTGTGCACGTACCCTCTTGCACTCCTATACCAGGGCCTGTTGCTGTACACGTGCCCTCTTGCACTCCTAAACCGGAGGCTGCCGCTGTGCAAGTGCCCGTCCGCAGTCCTAGACCTCAGAGAGCCAGGAAACCCCCAGACCGACTGGAGTATTATTAAGGGGGGAGATGTGTTGTGTATGTAAATAGATTGAATATTATTTGCATTCTTTAAAGTCTCATTATGTAAGAATATATGTGTATATAAATTGGACATTTTTGTTGGCCAAACGAAAAGAATCTGAGGCTCTTTATTGGACACGACAAAAACAACAACGGCATTCCAGAGTAAAATAAATTATCAGAGATAGATAAATATTTTTCAAATGAATTAAAATAAATATAATCGATACTGAGAGAGAGTTGAATTTAAAAAAATAGAAAATTATTATTTTCGAAATATAAATAGCTGAGAGGATTCCAACAAACCGCATCTAAAATATCAGTTTTTTTTTTTTGCTACATGTTTTAATTTGCATATACCTATTTTACATATCTCAGATTGTATTTAAAAATCGTTAACCATTTCTTCAAACTTTTGGCGAAATGGTGTTTTATTAATTTATCATTTGATATTATTAGGGTTCTTTCCTGGTATTCAAAAAGTAAAAATACGGGTCGTTCAGTTATATTTTTCAATTTATCAAACAATTTGGCCGCTGAATCGCTGATTCTGGTAGGGCGCCATCTAGCGAATAAAGTTGCAACTAAAATCAATTTCGAATTTATTATTTTTTGCCATAAAAAATCCCATTGCATCCTGAACACAATGGTGTTTACCGCATTGCTCTAGCGCAAATATTCGCGGAGTTATTAATTTTTAAAGTTGTGCGGGACTTTTGGATCACCCTGTATATCGGGATTCAGACAATAACTCTGGAAGATATTACAATGACCTTTTTTGAAGACACACGAGATAACCAAATACACTCATGGACAAAACTTAAGGAAGTTGTACCTTTTACCAAGTATATCGAGATTCAGACAATACCTCTGAAAGATATTATAGTGATCTTTATTGAAGACACGCGAGATAACAAAATTGTCTTTGTATCCTTAAAAATAAATTAAAACGACCGGCGCGTCATTAAAATATGAAACTTCCTTAATTTTGGCCATAAATGTAAATCCGGCCTGCCAAAAAAAAAAAGGTTTTCTATTTTTATTATGCGTCCGAAAAATCAAAAAACTTTTTTTGAGCATAAAATATAATCGTTATCAAGTCTTGAACTCATATTATTTTCGCTCGTAAATATAAAATATTTTAATCAAACCATTGAGCTGAATTGGCACGTTGATTTGAAGACTAACTCAATGTCATCTTACCAACTTCCTTGCTGTGCTGAGATAAGATCGTATCCAGATATAAAGCCAGAATTATTGACAATTTCAAATAAACATCATCTATACTAAGAAGTAGAAACCTGCGGGTTGAATCAACTTCATTTTACAAGCGACCGATCGTAATAATTTCTATACAGTTAAACCTGTCTATAGCGCCCCTCTAAATAGCGCCTTCCTCTCTATAGCGCCCGATTTTAAATACGTAGTACGATGCGATTTACATTAAAAGTGACCTGTCTATAGCACCCCCTCTCTATAGTACCCTATTTTGGTGAGTCCCTAGAGGGGGCGCTATAGACAGGTTTAACTATATTTTTTAAACCGGGCCTTTTGAAACTAAAGAAGATATTTCATTTTGTACATTGAAAATCGTTTAAAATATTTTACCATGATGGACCTAAGATTTCAAAGTATGTTCTCCAGATGTGGTCATTATTCCTTACTGCTTCTTGTCATTCAGCTACGGCCACAAATATATGATAATCATTTGTATCCAAAACCTATACTGTAGAACTACCTCCCTGTAAAAGACAACATCTAATTGCAGTCAAAGTTGTCCTTCGACACAGAAAGGTGTCCTCTTATCAGAAAAGAGTTGCTAAATAGTAAAAATGTTAAAAAAACACTCAAAATGACGATGATGATAGTCATAATGATAATTGGAATCATTATGACTACTGATAAGAGGTTTAATGATGTAATATCATAATGCATATACCATTTGTTAATCTATTATATGTTAACCTATATATTCAGCTATCTCTCTACATTCAAAATTTCTCATTGGAGAAGAGTAACAAATATCAAAATTTATATTTAATTGAAAAGGCATATATTGGATCAAAATATCATTTTTTTTACTAATATTTCAGTTGGCTGAACACCAACCTTTATCAAGGTATTATAACATGTGTGTCAACAACAAACTCAGCGCCACATAACGTCAATAGAATTAATTCTATAGGAATAATAAAAACTTAATTCTATTGACGTTAGGTGGCGCTGAGTTTATTGTTGACACACATGTTATAATACCTTGATAAAGGTTGGCGTTCAGCCAACTGAAATATTGGTAAAATAAATGATATTTTGATCCAATAAATGCCTTTTTAATTCAAAATTCGAAACTATTATAGACGCGTATAATTATTTTTAAAAATAAACAATTTCTACTATCCTTACTGCAATGGGAAAAATTAATGAGAGGGCCTGGCTCATCAGTGGTGAACCCTCCCAGCGGTTTCGCCAGTTTAATCTACCATACCGCTGTTATATTGCATTTTTCTATCTTCATTTTATAGTGATACTGATGCTAGACTCTTTGAATGGGTATTTTAGATGAACTACGGACATAATCTTTGAGGACAGCAGAATTACATACATTTATAAATATATAAATTATAATATAATGCATCATAATATGCCTTTTCAATTAAAGATTTATTTATGAATTGCTCTATTTTCAAATTACAATATATCTTTACAATAATGGATTCAGTAGGGAGTAGATGTAAATATTATTCAATAAATATTCGTTATTGAGTAAAAGTAATCAGGGTTCCAGGGTCATTGGGCCTGATTGAATTAACTCAATATTAATACAAGTGATTAATTTATTGAAATATTCGTTAGGCAAATTTTCAATCGGTAAAAGGAAATATCTTTATTTACGGGGATGCTTACCAGAATGGATGATTTTTGAGACCCGATGGACGCATAAAGCGAAATATATACAAAGTACTATATACATTGCACTGTTGGAGGGATCTGGGGATGGGTGGCCAGGGGATCATCGCCAGGTGAGGCCAGGAGAGCCGAAATGTAGAGGAGGATCAGGTGGGCTGGGTGATAATCCGCGGAGATCAGGGAAGGCAGAGATAGGTCCAATAGTATCTGTATTGGGATTATATGACTCGGTTAAAACAAACCGGGCGAAGCCGGGTATATTCGCTAATTTAGAATATAAGTCGGTAGCACGTCCTTGCCTTCCGCATTCATATGACGTAAAAGTAGATAATCCACCTTTAGAACAGATTTTAAATTTAAGAGCAAATTAAAATGCTCTCCTCCTGATCATGATGAAGATTTATTCCAGTCTCTTCACGGACTCGTCCTAGCTCAGCCGCTCTAGGGCGTTGTTACCCTCCACCAAATAGAGTGGTCCCTTTCCTTGAAGATGTGGGACTCCATAGCAAGACATTTACCATACTCCTCCATGTTTTTTTTTTTTAATAATGTTCCTTTGTGGATCCACAGGTGATGCCATCTCCATCAATAAAGCCAGTTTCTCCCGGTCCGAAGACATCGAAGCCACACCCGCGTTAAAGAACCTCACCCTTAACATTCCCAAAGGATCCTTAGTGGGTGTCATAGGGAGAGTGGGTAGCGGCAAGTCCACTCTGCTATCAGTCATCTTGGGCGAAGTCACTAAGGTCTCAGGATCCATAGACCTCCAGGTAACACGGTAGATTCAGTATAAATGCTGTAGACTTACCTTGATGTCCCAGGGAGATATCGCCTATGCCTCACAAGAAGCTTGGATCCAGAATGCCACTGTCAAACAAAACATTCTCTTCCTGAAGAACTACGATTCCAAATTGTACCGAAGAGTACTTGAGAATTGCAGCCTGGAGTCGGACTTGGCCATTCTTCCTGGAGGGGATAATATGGAGATTGGAGAAGAGGTAGCTATATGTAATTTCATAATCCTCAAATCGTATTACATAGTACATCCAAAATACCTTTTCAAAGAGATTATCTTCAGTATCGGTATAAAAGTAAAACAGCTCAATACAATATTAGATAGGAATGATGGATTAAACTGGTGAAAAAGCTAGGAGGATTCACCACTGATGAACTTGGCCCTCCCATTTATCATTGCAGTAAGGAGGGAGGGGAGTAGAAAATTGTTTTAGTTTAAAAGAAGCATACGCGTCCACATGTTGTTTAAAATTCCAATAAAAGACAGTTTATCGTTAAATTTTTGTTATATATACGTAGGAATGTATTCCAATTTATATATTTTTGGGAGAACGTCATATATTGGATTCGAAAGAATTCATGGTACGTTTTTTTTTTTCGATTTTGTGAATAAAAGAATCATCTCATGTTCTATCAGGGTCATATTTACACTAATGGACAAAACTTGAGGAAGTGGAGAGTCTTTTTTTGTCGCTGGTCGTCTATTTTTCTTTTTTTTTTAAGGAGACAGGGACAATTTTGTTCACTCTTGGTTATCTCGTGTGTCTTCAATAAAGGTCACTGTAATATCTTTCAGAGTTATTGTTTGAATCCCGATATACATGCTGAAAGGTACAACTTCCTTAAGTTTCTATTTTAAGTTCCAAAATCACTCTATTAGGTACCGCTCTAAAAGAGCAACCTAGTCTATGATAATTGCAACAATGAATAATATGTGAAGGTTATTCACATATTAAACGAAATGTTAACACGGGATTCGATTCCGGTTCATGGCTGTCGGGAATCGAGGGTGGTACCTACTCGTCCACCGACTATTTATTTTAAAGTTTATATTCATATAAACACATATATATTACACTTTTTAAAAGGCGACAGTGGGTCTCCGGAACGTAAAAAGAACAATAAACTTTTATTAAAAGGTTGATGGAGTCTTCAAGTTGAATTAACTGAAGGATGTGACCTCAGGGAGTGAACCTGAGCGGCGGGCAGAAGCAGCGAGTCAGCCTAGCCCGGGCCGTCTACCAGAACAGAGACATCTACCTCCTGGACGATCCCCTGTGCGCTGTAGATGCCCACGTGGGTCGACACATCTTCCAGCACGTCATCGGTCCCAAGGGTATCCTCAAGCACAAGGTTAAATTTCCCCCGTGTGTCCCTGTGAGTGTGTCATAAAGGTGGTGTCAGACCCGTGTTCTGGTGACCCACGCCCTCTCCGTGCTGCCCGAGACGGACCTGGTGGTGGTAATGGAGGGAGAACAGGTCCGGGAGATGGGGACCTACCAGGACCTGTTGGCCAGGCCGGATGTGGCCCTCGCCCTGTTTATGGAGGAACACGCTCAGCAACTTCTTCAAGATCAGAAAAATGTTCCTTCAGAAAGTGAAGAAATCCAAAGGCAAGTTTACATACAATCGTCACCGCCAATTTACCAGCTTTAACACCTTTTTGACAAATTAAACCGATTACAAAAAATCATATAACGACGAAACTCTTTTTTATTCACCTGATCAAAGGAAGCTTTCGGACAAGCCCTTCTTCAGCTAACTAATAGCTTCCTTTGATCAGGTGAATAAAAAAAGAGTCGCGACGTTTTTGTGATTTTTTTTTTTTTTTTGTAATTTGTCGAAAAATCCGCAATACTGTAATAATGAATAACTGATTTCATTATATTCCTCTAGTAGGATGTTATGAAATCGTTACCGCCCCTATCAATAGATAAGGGCCATAACCCAATACCATAGTATACAGGGTGTTGACTTTGTGTCGAAATCTAACAAAACTGGTGTTGTCATTTATCATCACTAGTAAAGTGTTTACTAGAGTCATGCACAGTGCCACGAGTAGAGGTGAGGTCTATAGACCAACCCGGATAGTTGGCGACTTTAGTACACTCCAGGAATCTGGGTTACCTCAAGAAAGAGAGGCAGTGCCACCCTTCTGACGCATAATTAAAGGGAGAAATGCTCCTTTTGGTACCTGAGTATTATCCATCCACAACTTTATGTTGTATTCTAGCCTGAAAATTGGCCCTTGCTACGTCACTAGTTTAAACACCTTTTTGCAAATCCGAACGATTTCATTACTCTTCTCGCGAATGTTATGGAATCGAAACCACCCCTATCAATAGATGAGGGCCATAGCTTGATACCATGGTATACCGGTTGTTGACTTTTGTCCTGATTTTCCATAACTGGTATTGTTACTCAATCTTTATCACCAACCTCAGGGTTTAGTACTGGAATGCTAAACAAAACCCATTGTTTAAATGCATATTAAAAGAGAGGGGAGCAACTTTTGGTATTTGAATATCATCCTCCTGAGCAAATTTATGTTATTCTAGCCCAGGGATCGGCAATACACATACGGATACACATCGCGTATTCTCAAAATTAAAAATACATCAAATGTTTCCCACACATGTTGCTCATTAAACGAAGGTATGTTAAGTAGTGAATAGGACATTTAAATTAAGAGATCAGCCTTTTCTATGAAAAAAAAAAGGTTTAAATTATAAAAACTATAAAACCATATTTATTCTCTCTATACTTTGGTTTATTTGAATCTACAGCATCTTTCTCTATGTCAGTGATGTGAGATTTTACCCCGGATATCTAATTGGGAACTTAATTATAATTTTTCAGAAATGTTTGTTTTGGACTTCAAAGGAGGAACAAATTATAAATATAAATTTCCTATCTCGAACCCCACTTTGGAAACTTGAAAAAAAATCAATTAGTACTGATCTAAAATGTTTGAAATATCACTGTATCTATTTATATTTTCTTAACTCTAGTCTTTAAAAGTTCATGTTTACATTGTTTTAGAATAAGATATCTGAACTATATCAAGTAAATAGACATATTTTGATCAAATGGGGCACTGTTCAATTATTTAAAATATAACCAAATTGTGAAAAACTTACAAATTGAATTGTTTTTGAGATTGAGCAAGTGTAAAAATGCTGAATTGATCAAATTTATATAAACCGCTTTTATAGGATCTAAATAGCAATGTAAGGTGTCTCATCAAATATAGAGAGAAGAGATATTAAACGGAGCATACACAGACTGTCTTTTGGTTTATTAGGGTAATAATACATAGTATCTTTATATAGATAATACATTAACAGAGTTTCAAGTTGTAAAGTTGCAAGCCCTCCAAACATACTGAAATATATGCAGTGATCTATATACCAATTGTACGATTCACATCACTGTGAGATTGAATTTAGAAAAAAAAAATTATATGAGGAAAACGGATTGAAATCTGAAAAAAATATAATTAAAAACAAAAACTGCAATACTACCTACATAGGTGAGACGGGAATTAGACTGAATGTGGAACACAATATCAAAAGACTCCATGATCTATCAACATCAGACCGGTCATCAACAAAACACTACAAGAATATTGAGAATCAACGGTTACTTTTAGAATCATCTAATGGATATAATAGAGAGCATAAACAGGAAGATCACAATACCTTAGATATCTTAGAAGTCATCAATTTTATAGCTCCTGGTTGCCCTATAAACGTGAATAGACATATGCCATAACATTTAATTTATGTATGTAAATAGCATATCATATCAAAGTGATATTTACAATTTTTCAAATTTACATATCAATTTTAAAATTTTAGTTGTGAATATCCACGCTGCCCGTGTATGTATTTGTGAATATTTCTTGTAAGATATAGTCGATGTTTTTTATTAAGCCCTTTGAAGAGCAATTATCCCTTGAAAGCTAGCATTAATAAAATAAACTTATTATAACAAAATATATTGTATTGTTTAAATACTTTGTATTTTTTATTAATGATTACATATGGACGCTAAAATATAATCTTTAATAAATCTACAACTTTGTGTTTAAAATTTGTCTTCTGTATTACAATCCGTTTTTATCACGAGTATCTATATATTTCTCTGAATTCAATCTCAAATATGTAAATATCGTACATGTAGTAATGTGAATGGATATGGAAATGTCCACTCCAGAAGTCAGTGGCGACAAGATCACGTTTCCAGAAACAGACGTGTTGACATGACTCCAGTACTGTCCTGTACAGCTCCTTTGATCTCCCAACTGTCTTTAACCATCCATCGGCTCTGTTTTATAGCCGGAGTGAGAAATTGACAGAAACCCTGGACAGCAGCTTTACACACCCAAGATAGTGAAAATTTCTGTGGTAGAGATGAATGGAGACATCCGAGGCTCTTCATTGGACACGACAACAATGTTTAGATAGTATTATAGAATATACTTAGTATAGTGAATACACATAACATAATTAAAAGTGGTTAGAGAAACTATCAATTTCACAGTCTATAGTATTGATGCAATTTTACAAAAAACTGGAACGAAATAAATTCAATTAAGCTAACTTTTTGGACCAAATATCAGCTCGACGGTGGCGCTCGAGTGGCAGAAGTTGGAACTGAAATAATCTAATAATATTTTTACATATCCCGTTTGAAATGAGGTCACGTGAGTGTGTTGTTAATCATAAATAATCATAAAATTTTGATTCTATTTAATTGTTTCACTTTAAACGGGGCGTAAATATTCTAAAGTCAATTTTAGTTCTAACTTTGGCCACTCGAGCGCCACCGTCGAGCTGATATTTGGTCCATAAAGCTGACTTAGGCGAATCGTCTTTTGGTTTCTATATTTTTACTTAAATGATATTACCGTTATATATCGAACTGTTATATAGAATTTCTCTATATCAAATCTCTATTGAATATATTCAGAGAGAACTACATTTAAAAATATTTTTTACATATCGAAATATGTTGCATTAGCCCGCCATCTTTTATCAGAAATTCAAACTATTTATAATGTATAGATGGCGCGAGCCATCAGCAACTTTCAGTTGCACGATAAGGATATGCCTTTTTTCTTAATTTATGCACCTTATCCCAGTACAAATATCACATTTGCACTATTTTTTTTCATATTTATGTATCATTCTTTTAAATAAAACAGATTTTTCTACAATTCCCGCAAGGTCTTCCTATTATATTTATCATTGCAGTAAGGGATATGGAAAACTTATTTTATTTAAATGAATCATACGCGTAATAAATATTTCATATTTTCAATATCGCAAAATATCGATTTTTATTTTAAAACTAGCGGATGTGCCCGGCTTCGCCCGGGTTTTACCCGAGTGAATGTTTGTCTAACGAACATTTGTTAAAACAATTCTTTATAAACTTATAAAACGTACTCGGCTTCGCCCGGGGATTTACCCGAGTAAAGGTTTGTCTAGCGAACATTTGTTAAAACAATTCTCTAAAGACTTATTTAAAAAAAAAAAGATATATTTTGATAATTTGAAACTCGTAAATTTGAATCTCTCGATAAAGTGAACATTTTTTCCCGGTCCCTGTGTGCCGTGTCATCCTGAATTTTGTCTTTCCTAATTTTCTACATTAGAAAATCATAGTTTTATCTAGTGAACATTTTTTCCCGTGTCACATTGCCGTGTCATCCTGAGATAATCTTACTTTTGATAAATAATATTTAAGATAACAAACTTAGTGATAAGAAAACCTGTTATCATCGTCACAATGGGGGCGCTGCTTGCGAGTTAAATCTACAAATCTGCAAATAACTCTAAGGATATTCAAGATATTCATGAAATTATTTTTCAAAAACCTTCCCGGTGATATACCTAATAATATCCCAAAATTTCACGGCGATTGGATGTATGGTTTTTGATTCTATAGAGTACAGACAAACAGACAGACATTCAATTTTATATATATAGATAAATATATTTTTTCACAAAACGTTATAGAGAATATTGAGTTATAGTATTAAAATAAAAATTAGAGCATATATATAAGAAAAAAAGAAGAAAACAATGTGTTTTTTAATTGGTATTGTATTTGTCTAAGCTACTTATATGCTACCTTGTATTGAGAAAGCTTTCTTTAGGCTTATGTTACCTTATTTACACCCCTACATATAATTTGTTTAGTTTTTATAATATTAACTATTTTTCGCACATATATAAAATACAATGTGAAAAATCAATAGAAAAAATAAAAAATAATAAAAGGTCAGGTGTTTATATTAAAAAAAGGCATATCCTGACCAGGAAAACATGTGCTTTACAGAAGGCAGAGCGCCATCTGGTGGAACAGAAATCAACTAAACATTGATTTAACCTGTTCCCTGATATTTGGCCAACCCAATTTCTTGATAAATCAAGAAAAGCCATCCACGAACGCGTTTCGCGATGTTGACGCTCGTCAGCGTGGTTTTGTCAGAGTGTTGTATCCACATATGTTGTAAGGACTGATTAACTCTGTTTCATCGATAATTCCACTTGATGTATATATTTTATGGTGTCATTTAAAACTAAATTTTGTTTCTGACAAAATACCAACCTAACACATATTCAAATTTGTAATAAATATTTATTTTAAAACGACCACAGTATAAATATATTTGGAGATAATACGTTCCTGATGAATATTTTGGAATATATAAAATTATGTAAATAATAATAAATATAAATACAGGCTTAAATAAAAACGTTGACAATTTTTTTATTTGGACTGTTTTGTTAGTGTATATATTGTAGCCTGGATATTTATAATCGAGATTTTAACAACTTAATATATATGCTCCATCTAATATGTCAGCGGTCAGAAAATGCTTTTTTTTTATTTTCAATATTAGCACCTGACCTTTTTATTTTCATAATGTTTCACATGTTTAGCTCAATTACGCCAATTTGGCCTTAAATACCTATTTCTTGATTTCTCAGGAAGCCTCTTTGGACAAATATTTGGTTGTTGAGATACAGCCTGCAACATTCTGACTAGGGTCAACAGCCTTAAACGCGTACGTCGTTTATTTTCTTGATTCATCAAGAAAATAGGTTTACCAAATATTATGGTACAAACCTACATCACTGTAGAGTTTATATTTCTCACTTAATGGCGCCATCTGATATGTGAGAAGTCAGGAGAAATTTTAATTCCCTTAAATCCCATTCTTACCTCGCATATATTAACATTTGTTGTATATTTGTTCTTGTATTGTTTATATTGGAGATGTGAACATCGCGGTTTACAAAATAAACAGAATTCTTGTTCACCAAATGTTCCCCACACATGTTGCTCATAGAACGAAGGTATGTTAAGTAGTGAATAGGATATTTAAAATAAGACATCAGGCTTTTCAATGAAAAAAAGACAAAAAGTTAAATTATAAAAACTATAAAACCATATTTATTCTCTCTATACTTTGGTTTATTTGAATCTACAGCATGTTTCTCTATGTCAGTGATGTAAGATTTTACCCCGGATATCTAATTGGGAATTAACAGTTGAATTTATTTTAACACACAAAATGCGATATCCCGGCTGGGGATAATTGCGTCGATTTATATTTTCAAACAGAAATTGTTATAAACATATTATACAAGGAATAAATTAATAATGATAATTTAAAAAGGCGAAACAATTAGATATATTAGGAACCTGATCCTTACAGGTTAAAAATATATTTATAAATTTGTTTTGGACTTCAAAAAGGAGGAACAAATGATAAATTTCAATTTCCTATTTTAAACCCCTCTTCGTAAACTTGAGAAAAATCAACCAGAACTGATCTAAAATGTTTGAAATATCTCTGTATCTATTTATGTTTTCTTAATATTCTGAACGAGTCTTCAAGCATTCATAGTTCTTAAAATTGAAGATACTTCAGCCAGTAAATGTTTTATTATTTCGACGTTTCGACAAAAATCTTTTGTACTCGTCAGGAGCAAATGAAAATTAAAACATTTGGCAAGGTGTTAAAAAAGAAGAAGAATTTTTAACGCCTTGCCAAATGTTTTCATTTTTGTTTGCTCCTGACGAGGACAAAAGAATTTTGTTGAAACGTCGAGGTAGTAAAAATATTTACTGGCCGAAGTATTTTCAATTTTAAGAACTATGAATGCCGGCCAGGCAGCCTCTATCTTTACAAAGTCTTCAAAAGTTTAAGTTTTAAAATAAGCTCTGATCCACATCAAGTAAATATTTGAATCAAATACAGGCCACGGTTCTATTATTTTAAATATAAACCAAATTGTGAAAACATTGTTCCAAATTGAATTGTTTTTGCCATTGAGCGAGTGTAAAAAATAGTCAAATTCATATAAACCACTTTTATGTGTTTCAAATAGCAATGTAAGGTGTCTCATCAAATATAGAGAGAAGAGATATTATATGGAACATACACAGACTGTCTTTTGGTATATTAGGGTAATAAGACTGTCTAGTATATATATAGATACTACACTGAATTCGACTGAAACTGAAACACTGAA
>CP092872.1:69429989-69610975 GCA_030710605.1 Cordylochernes scorpioides
GCTTGTTGTATCGTCGAACGTCTTGAGTCCGATCGTTCTTAATTGCCCTTACAATATTTGGTAGTTCTGTTCCATTATTATTAGCTTCTTGTATGGCTTCCTTTTCTACGTCACGAATCATTTTATAAGACATTGCAAACTTATTTATGTTTGCTAACAGTTCTGCAAGTTTATTCAAAACATTCTCATCACATCCGTGGTTCTCAGGGATGGAAAGTCTTTCTCTTGTAGCCTCTGCTCTATCTAAAATATACAATTGGGCAAATTTTGGCGGCTGTTCCCCTACTGGGTGAAGTGTTCCAGTTCTATGATATATTTGACCGTGAATACGGAAGCAGTATGGTCCATATCCTGGAGGTGTAGCAATGTTTGCCCCCATGGATGCAAATGCCAATGAGCTATTGTAAGATCTAATATTTTCCATAAAACTTTTACTATTATGGTCAACGCCATTCATTAAGGTTTCCAGGTATTCTGGATAATCCTGCTCCGGTAAATCTATTTTGCCTTTATGGCAGCAGGCTGAGAATTTTCTATCTGGGGGTCTTTCTCCCATGAAATTTAAAGAATTGCAAAATTCGCATCTTTCATTCATTTGGCCACAGTAAAATTCAATAATTTATTTTTCATCTATATTAGTCAAATCAATTGCATTGTCGGTCGCCGATATCGCCTGTGAGCCTCAGCATCACGTTGATGTCTTGCAGCACGTTGGTCTGCTGTTTCACTATCTAGTTTTAGACGTTCAGCTTCACGTTGAAGTCTTGCAGCATGGTGTTCTGCTGTTTCATTGTCAATACGACTTCTAGAAGTTTCAGCTTTACGCAGAAGTCTTGCAGCACGTTGTTCTGCTGTTTCATTGTCAATACGACTTCTAGAAGTTTCAGCTTTACGAAGAAGTCTTGCAGCACGTTGTTCTGCTGTTTCATTGTCAATACGACTTCTAGAAGTTTCAGCTTCACGTTGAAGTCTTGCAGCATGGTGTTCTGCTGTTTCATTGTCAATACGACTTCTAGAAGTTTCAGCTTTACGAAGAAGTCTTGCAGCACGTTGTTCTGCTGTTTCATAACTTAGATGTAGACGTTTAGCTTCAGCATCTCGTTGGAGTCGTTCAGCGCGTTGATCAGCTGTTTCTTGTTGCCTTGCATTTTGCCTTCTTGCGGCAGCTGCGGCCTTTCTTTCCTCTTCAGAGGTATATTTCTTAGGAGGCATGTTTTTTTGCTGTATCAGCTGTCATCAATACAATGATTATTTTAGTAAATAGGTAATATTAAGTAAAAGCAGAATAATATGGGTAATTATTATTATTTATTTAAGTAACCCAGGTTCCTGGAGCGTACAGAAGTCGCCAACTACCCGGGATGTCCTTCTGACCTAAGTCTTCTTGGATTTATATACAATGCCAGTGGAAGTCCAATTATATTTATTTTTAAAATAAAGTTTCTAATTTTAAAATGTTTTTCTTTCTTTTTTTATATATAACTAGCTGATGTGTACCCGGCTTCGCCCGGGTTTTAACCGAGTGAAAGTTTGCCTAACGAATATTATTGATAATAATATTCGGGAACACACAGAATATTATGATAATATTGATAATATAATTCGTTACGTCATATATTTATATAATATATGAAATTTATTTTTCGAGCAAACATATCCACTCTCTACTGAATAGATTTTTAAAAAGATATACATAAATAAAAATATCTAGAGATATACTACATGATCTTAGCCAAAAGGCCGAGAAACGATATTTTATATATAGAGATGACCTGGCTTCGTGTGTCTTCTGCTCGAGTGAATGTTTCGCTTGTAGAATTTTGTTCCTGCCTACTATTAATCATTATCTGGCTTCGCCCGTGGTCTGCTTTAGTGAATATTCCCCGAAAGAATTTTTTAAAGCAATCAAGAATGATACGGCAATATTATCATCATCATTTCTGACTAAAAAATATTGTTGCTCAGTACTTGGTTAAATATAATTTTTCTTGATTAAAGTGCGACAAAAAAACTCTTCCAGATTTAACTCTCTGTCCTGTTCAAATTTCAGCGAGATTAGTTACATATTGAGGGCGTGCATAGCCGACAAACATATATATATATATATGTGTTCCCGGCTTCGCCCGATTTTTACCCGAGTAAAACTTTGCTTAACAAACATTTGTTAAAACGATTCCAGAAAACATCCAATCCCTACTGAATCTATACTTGTCTACACTCTCGATAATTTTTTTCCCGGTCTCTTGAAAAATACTCGATAAGTAGAAAAAATCAGTATTGATTGGTCCACTCGGTAATTTGAAGTTGAAGGAATAGTATCTTGCCACAAACAAAGATTTGTAAATAACTGTATTTAGCGAATGTACCCGGCTTCGCACAGTTTTTATCCGAGTAAAAGTTTGCCTAACGAACATTTGTTAAAACGATTCTAGAAAACATCCAATCCACCTTAATATTGATTTATAAACGTATATAAATTTAAATATTGTTATATGCATTTAAATATATTTTTGAAACACATATTTTTTCAAAACATTTATTATATTTCAAAAAGGATATTGTCACTTTTGTGAATTTGCTAATTAATTATTTCTTTTTTCTCAATGAATTATATATATTAATTTAAAATTTCATTTTTGTTATCATCATCACATACAATGTAATTCTTTTACATAAACAAACGATAATAAACAACAACAATTATGGGCTCAAAAATCATTTATTATGGTTAGCAGCTCCGTAAATAAAGATATTTTCACAACAACAATTAAAGTTGCATCATCATTTTTATAAAACAACAGCAAATTAAATTAACAATGTAAAAATATATTTTAACATTACATTTTAACATTTAACACAAAAGCGTTACAATTTTTTCTTTAAATATATATTAATATTGAAATGCCAAGTATTTTTTACGTCATTGGAATATTATATTACTAAATTCTCAAATTAAATTTATTATACTTGGAAAACATTTTTAGCATTGTTACAATTTATAAATATAATTTCACCAGACCTCGCTAGAGGCGCTGCTTGCGAGTGAAAGTAGAAAATTTGCAAATAAAATTGCAAAGAATATTTATTTCAAATCAAATTCAAACCAGAAATCTTCCCAGTAGTATAGTAAATAACTTCCTAAAGTTTCATGGCGATTGGATAATCTTACCTTTCAAAAACCTTCATCGTGTGAACAAACTAACATCCATCGTATAAACAAACCACGTGTTAATTATTAACCAATCAAATTCATTTATCGTCGCGACCAGTGCTGCGCCCAAGCGGTAAAAGGCTGGAACTAACGCTTTTTGGTTTTTTATTTAAAAAAAAAGCACATTAACTTTTTTCGTTTTTTGAATAGCCTATATGTTAAACGAAATCTTCAGCTACCTACATGCGAAATTCCATAATGATTGAGTCAGTAGATCTTGCGTGAAGTGATAACAAACATCGATTTCGCATTTCATTTTTTATAGATATAAGGATTTTCATCGATCAGTAGACCTATCTTCCTGTCGGCGAGCACGTGACCTCCCTGTGCGCGCGCATCCGTGACAGAGGCGCCGGCCAATGACTGACTGATCAGGAAAGACTCTCGTGACTATATATAGTGATAATAAAAAGGCATATATATTGAATTGAATAAGAGATGTATTTGCCAATATTTGCCTTTTTTTTAATCTAATGATTTTAAATTTGGATTGTTCTATTTTCAAAATATAAATATATCTATATTAATATGTGAGAAATGATATAAGTATTTGTTCAAAATCTTAATTTATTAGTTAGGTATGAGTACATTTTGTGTAGAAATAGGATTAGTTGACTTTATAAGGTAAACTTATTCATCGGTTTGTATCCCTCGATAGCTCAGTTGGCAGAGCGGAGGACTGTAGATGTAATTAAGCGGTGATCCTTAGGTCGCTGGTTCAAATCCGGTAGATGCGCGCGCATCCGTGACAGAGGCCGATGAGGAAAGACGGTCGTGACTATATATAGTAACTAGACGAATGGCCCGGGCAACGCCCGGGTTTTACCCGAGTGCGTATATATTTTAAAAATGTTTTAATTAAAATACTATTCGTTACAATTATAAATTGGCGCCGTGGATGTCTCTCTTGTGAAACGTCCCGCCCCAAACTGTGTGTGTCTTGAAAATATAAAAATAAAAATGTGAACGGAAAAATATGTCTAGGGTAGCCTAGTGGTCATGGCATCTGCCCGGTAAGCGGAAGGTCGTGGGTACGATTCCCATCCCTTGACACTTTTTTTATTTTATCCATTCTGACCAAAATCTATCCGTGAACTTCACACAGTGAACTTCAAACAGAGAGAATAAGGCAATTATATAAGTAGATAATCCAAATTGTGCCTTATCACACACTATTTTTTTATTTGGCCTTATTACCTTGTGTTTATAATCTATGACGTAATGCCGGCGGCGCGCGCCCGTTGGCTGCCGGCGAGCACGTGACCTCCCTGTGCGCGCGCATCCGTGACAGAACCGGCCGGCCCGCCCATGACGGTCGTGACTATATATGTTGATAATGTCAAAAAGGTATAACATTGACTGTCATTCTAGACCTGTTTGTAGAACAGGCCAATATTCTAATATTATTATTAGATACACCCTGTGATAATTCAGCAATACATATTATCATAATATTTTCTGATCCAAAAATATGCATTGTCTGATATTTATTTATTTTCAAATTATAGTGTCTAATTCCTACAAGAACCTAACCATCATTTTTCTCTCAAAAGTAGTAAATTATCTTTTGATTTTATATTTGCATTTTATTATATTATCAATTATATTTATATTTGCATATTGACTATTTTTTATTTCATATCAGATATATCATAGTGACTAATGTATTGCATCGAGCAAAGCTCTTCCGCGCAAAACATGTTTTCATAACCATTATATATTAGTAAATTAAATTTTATTGCCCTCTATCGTTAAAATTTTACACAAATAAATTTACTGGCAATGCGTTTCTTTTTTTTTTAAATCTCTACAGACCTTACTGCAATGATATGATTTAATGAATGAGAGGGCTTGGCTCATCAGTAGTGAACCCTCTCAGCGGTTTCGCCAAATTAATCTCTAGACCGCTCTACTATTGTATTGGACTGGTTTTGTTATATACCCTGCATTTTCTATGGAAGGCAGCTAAATGGTGTTTAGTGAACTATGGACATAAGCTTATAGGTCTGTAGAGGTACATACATATAAATTTCAAGGTATTGCATCGAGCAAAGCTCTTCCGCGCAAAACATGTTTTCATAACCATTATATATTAGTAAATTAAATTTTATTGCCCTCTATCGTTAAAAAAAAAAAAAAGAAACGCATTGCCAGTAAATTTATTTGTGTAAAATTTTAACGATAGAGGGCAATAAAATTTAATTTACTAATATATAATGGTTATGAAAACATGTTTTGCGCGGAAGAGCTTTGCTCGATGCAATACCTTGAAATTTATATGTATGTACCTCTACAGACCTATAAGCTTATGTCCATAGTTCACTAAACACCATTTAGCTGCCTTCCATATAAAATGCAGGGTATATAACAAAACCAGTCCAATACAAGAAGTGAATTTTCATGGAAAGTCCCACGCGAAAAACCCGAATCACGGAAGACCCCCCAGCACCAGAAGCCCCCAAAACCAATTTTACCAACTCCGGATACCCGGTAGGCACACGAAAATATTCTATCTGGACATTGCCAGAATGCCCGAAAATGAAGAACGAAGAAGACTCCAAAGCTATGAAAAATTTCTGTAGCTCTGTTGAAAGCACCTTCGCTGAGCTAATAAATTTCCTCGACTTCTATGACAGAGAACTAAAACAAATTCGTTCAGAATATGTTGAAAATACAAGCATAGCTCCTTTGAAGCGCCCGAGAGTAACATCCCCAGAAGCCATAAAAGATTCACATGCCACGCAAAATATTGCCTGGTGTCCCAAACAGACTTCAAGAGTTCCCACAAACTCTAAACCAACATCAAAAAATAAACAGCCAGAAAAACCACAAGCTAAAGAAAACACCGATATGGAAATCGAAGTCACTCCAAATAGGAACTCAAATCCTGAACAGAACCCCAAAAAATCGAACCCGCCCAACAAAGACACGGAAAACCCAGATAAAGGACCTAACAACCCTACCCCTAACCCAAAAATAAGAATACCACCGATCAAAATCAGTGGGGTAACTGAATGGTCTGGACTTAGAGAAGGACTCATAAACTGCACGCAGAAAAAACCTGAATTCTCCACATCTGGGCGCCACATAAACGTCCAGACTCATTCGGTGACGGACTACCGCACAGCAACCAGGTGGCTAGAAGAACGTCACTACACATTCCATTTTAAAATACTTGACGAAGAAAAAAACCTCAGAATTGTAGTCAGAGGCCTCGACTGCTGCATCACGATTCCCGAAATCCAAGAGGACTTAGACAACAAGGGATTTCATATGACAAAAATTGTCAGACTACGCAGGGCGGGAACAAAGGAAGAGCTCCCACTAATCCAGGTTACTCTCCCCAAAACGCCTAAGAACAAAGATATCTACAACATAACGGATATCTGCGACATGAAGTGCCGAGTCGAGGCCTATAGGGCCCCCAAAGGTCCAGGCCAATGTCACAGATGTCAAAGCTTTGGACACTCAAAGTTTGAATGCAGAGAAACCCCCAAATGTGTCAAGTGCGGAGAGAACCATTTCACCTCCGAATGCTCTAAACAAAAAGAAGTTCTACCAAAATGCGCTAACTGCCAGGGTCAGCACACGGCAAACTGGCGTGGTTGTCCACTCTACAAAAAAATAAATAAGGATATACCCAGTCAAAAGAACCCACGCCCTAATGCACTAAAAGAACCCTCCAAGGTACCCATCAATCCAAAAATCCCTCAAACCACAGGAAATAAGGAGAAAACCTGCGCAAACCAACCTAAAAGTATTCCCCTGAAAACCTCCAAGCAAAGCCCCATCGAGAGCGCCATCGAAAAGGCTCTCAGCGATCCAAAGATCATTGCCACCATAGTGAGGAACGTTCTCGCCACCATCGGTCCTCAATGAACGCAAAAGACAAAAAGAATAAACTCCGAATCATTCATTGGAACGCATGTAGCCTTCGGAATAAAAGGCAACAATTCACTGAATTTCTAAACGACCACGACATAGACATAGCTCTAATCTCCGAAACCTGGCTCAAACCCTGTCACAGGATGAACATCCCCAACTACAACACCGTTCAGAATGACAGAATGTCTGGACAGGGCGGAGGCACAGCAATTTTCATCCATAGGAAATATTACTGTGTTCCCATCCAAAGCACTTGCCTGAATTTGGAAACCACAGGAATAACAATCAAAGACAAAAATGGAACAACATTGAACATATACTCCTGCTACAAGCCCCCAAACACGCCTCTTGACCCAAAGGACATCTACAATATTTTCAAAACCAACACTCCAACAATCCTAGCCGGAGACCTCAACTGCAAAAACCCAACCTGGGGTTCATTCTCCACCAATCCTAATGGCAAGATCCTACAAAAGGTTGTCGAATGCCTCAACCTGGATTTAAGCTACCCAGATGAACCGACACATGACTCACCACCCGACATCTTGGACATCGCAATCCACAAAAATCTGAGTCAGACCGTTCACTCAAAAGTCCTCCACGAGATGACGTCTGATCACCTCCCAGTCCTTCTAATATTACAAGACTATAATATAACCCGCTCCGACACAACAATCAAAATCATCGACTGGGCCCTCTTTAAGTACCAAATGGAAAACACCCAACCCCCAGCGCACACCGCAGAAACCCCGCAAGAAATAATCGACTCCATAGCTTCCATTGAGGACCAAATCATTCAAAATCTACAAAAGTCCACAAAATATAAAGAACTAGACCTCGATAGAAAGTATCCAGCCCACATCAAAGAAAAATTACGAAAAACTAACAGACTAAGAAAAAAAATGAAAAAGACCTGCGACCCCAACGACAAAAAAGCGTACATTTCCGCACGAAGAGAATCACAAAAACTTACTAGAGAACACGACAACACCAGCTGGGACACCTACATAGAAAACCTTGACGTATCTGATCAAACAGTATGGAAGGCCATTAGACGCCTCACAGCCCCAAAGAAAGAAGAAATTATCGTGAAAACCAATAACAATCTGACACTAACAGCCGAGGAGGCAGCTGAAGCACTTGCTGACTCCTATGAAAAGCAGCTCAGCCCAAATCTTACTACCTCCTCATATTCGAACAATTATCTGAACAAAAGAATCACCGCACACCTCCAAACAAACAACAAAACAGCTCTGGAACCCACTAACATTGGAGAAATCAAAGCAATAATTGACACCTTCCCTAAGAAAAAAGCCCCAGGCATCGACGGAATCACGAACGAAGCGCTAAAACTACTGCCCAACCATATTCTCGAATCACTAACCAGCACTTTTAATGCCTCATTGAAACTCGCATACTTCCCGAACAATTGGAAAACATCGATTATTTGTCCCATACTAAAACAAGGTAAATCAAAATACGACCCAGCAAGTTATAGACCCATTTCCCTCCTACCTGTCACCTCCAAACTATTCGAAAGAATCATTTTAAGAAGAATAAAAAAAGCACTCAGCGACGAACATCCCCTCAGGCCCGAACAATTCGGGTTCCAGCAAAAACACTCAACCCTTCATCAACTTGTGGTCGTCACGGAGAAGATAAGAAAGGCCATGGAATCAAAACAATTAACAGGAGGCATCTTCTTTGACATCTCCAAGGCATTTGACAAAGTTTGGCACGAGGCCCTCTTATATAAAATGGCAAAAAAGAACCTACCTGGAGACATCATCCGAATGACAAAAAGCTTCCTTTGTGACAGAAACCTTAGAGTAAAAGTCAAAGATGTTCTGTCAACCCCAAGGAAAATTCGAGCAGGAGTCCCTCAAGGGTCAGTCATCGGCCCCACCTTCTTCAATATTTTTATCGATGACTACCCTTGCCCCGATGGAATGTCCCTACATCTATACGCAGACGATGCCGCAACTCTAGTCTCAGCCTTCAACCTCGATACCATCTATCTCAAACTTCAAGAAGCACTGGTATTCGTTAATATTTGGTGCGACGAATGGCGGGTTGAATTGAACCCACAAAAAACCGAAGCTATACTCTTCTCAGACAAAAGACTAAAAGTGAAGAAGCCCTTAGAAGATCTAGGCTACCCTGATGAACCCATAAAATGGAAGGACAGCGTCCGCTACCTGGGCGTCATCCTTGATCAACACCTGACCTTCCAAGAACACGTGCAAAACCGTATAAACCTCGCAAAAGCAGCCCAGCACCGACTAGCACTATTTTTAGGGAACAAGAGCAAACTGTCCCTACACTGCAAACGTACCATATACACGTCTATTATAAGACCAATCCTAACCTACGGCCACCCAGTCTTCATTACCGCAAACAAAACTACACTGAAAAAATTCGAAAGTTTCGAAAACCAGGTATTAAAGAAAATAATAGGTGCCCCATGGTTTGTCAGAAGCAGTATCATCAGAAAGGACCTCAATTTAGAAAATATAAATGATTTCATAATAAAACAAGCTTTCAACTTTTACGACAAATCTGAAAATCTCGAAAATATTACATTCAGAGAAGCCTGTAACTACAAACAAGAACTGAAGAGAAGGAAACCAAAGCCAAGGCAACTCCTATATCGATTGAGAACAAATGTAGAAAAATGGAAAAATCTTAAGAAAAAACACGTTAAAGAAAAAAAAAATAATAAAAAATAACAGAACATATTAGAAAAGAGAACACACCGATTTAAAGACCGCGCGCCAGGCTCTAACCTTGTAAATATGTGAATACCCTGTCAATGTGAAGAACGTGTACATATAATTCATTGTTAATATCATAAGCTAGGTTGCTCTTTTTGAGCGACACCTAATAAAGTTATTTTTGAACTGAAACTGAACTGAGTCCAATACAATAGTAGAGCGGTCTAGAGATTAATTTGGCGAAACCGCTGAGAGGGTTCACTACTGATGAGCCAAGCCCTCTCATTCATTAAATCATATCATTGCAGTAAGGTCTGTAGAGATTTAAAAAAAAGAAACGCATTGCCAGTAAATTTATTTGTGTAAAATTTTAACGATAGAGGGCAATAAAATTTAATTTACTAATATATAATGGTTATGAAAACATGTTTTGCGCGGAAGAGCTTTGCTCGATGCAATACCTTGAAATTTATATGTATGTACCTCTACAGACCTATAAGCTTATGTCCATAGTTCACTAAACACCATTTAGCTGCCTTCCATAGAAAATGCAGGGTATATAACAAAACCAGTCCAATACAATAGTGACTAATGTTTAAATATTATTATTCTGTAATTATATTTTATAATTCTGTTATATTGTTGTATATAAATTAATTAATTGTTACCACAGTTTAATCCTGACGTCTTTTTCTCTCATATTTAAAATTATATACTCATAATAAATATCATTGGTGAAAATAATATGTTTTGTTATTGTAATCAAATAACAATCCAAGAGTGTTGGCCAATTTAAATAGGTATACCATATGGAAAGGATAATTTGATAGAGTAGTTAAATGATAGGTGGATGGTTTGTAAAGAAGGTTTTGGTCAAAATTTAAATGACATTTACAAGCTTTGGTTTATTTAAGCAAGTCGCCTCTTTTAGAAGAATGTTTTGGTATTCAAAAATATAATCATTCTTCTAAAAGTTGGTTGTGCTAAATAATTGGCTGTTTATGGGTAAGTATTATACAAGTACTATGTTTGTACTTGTAATTCTGTACTTGTACTATGTTTATTAAACAGATTGATTTATCTCCATTCTTCTCAACCTCACCCTTTGAAGCTTTTATTTAACTTGCTTTTCTGTCTGTCCGTCCACATATATTTTAACCGATTTATAATATAATTTTAGAAAACGTAGGAATCTGATATTTGGTAAACTTCTCAGAACCCGATGACAATGCAAGTTGACAAATTTTCAGACTTCTGGGTTATATTAAGGTGGCCCGGAAATGGACGCATTTCCGAATTGCCTTTCAAATTTTGTGGATTAATTTTAATATACTTCCAGAACACATAGAAGTATGAAAATTTTAACACTGACTCAATCCAATGAGAAATGCTATTGTAGAAATTTCATACTTCAGGGTGGTCGGAGTAGCCAGGAATGAACAAATTCCTATATTTCTTTTTAAGTCTTGTGCTACGCCCCTTACATTGACCAAGCCCACGCAAGCAGGCCTCCCTTCTATTTAAGGCCTAATCCCCCGCAAACGTTTGATTCTAAGTTTTGTAAATTCATGAGTAAAAACTAACTTAATAATTAATAAGTAAAAATATTTTTTTTTTCAAAAAGCTTTTATTTAAATGCACTAAAATGGAAATATATTTTATCTTCTGTCATTGAGCAATAAGATGTATCTGGGTGAAGAGAAAAGCGGCGGGGGACGATCATATTTAGAGACGAGGTAAAAATATAGCAAACACTTATAAAAATCAGCTGCTACATATTAAATCACATTAGGTTCGGAATTCATGATGATCGTCCCACGCCGCTTTTAATTTCACTTGGGTACATCTAATTGTTCAATAACAGAAGATAAAAAATATATATTTTCCTTTTTAGTGAATTTTAGTTGCAAAGTTTTTTCTAAATGTATTTTTACTTATTATTTATACTAATGACTGCAGAAAACTGAATCTATTTTAAGACATGCAAAATAGACAAAATGACTGTCCAAAAAATAGGATAAAAAGGTAAGCTAGTGCCATGCCTTATCAAATTTCACCTGAAAAAACATTTATATTTTAAATAAATTATTTATTTCTATAGATATATATTATTGCTCAAATTATATTTTATTTTAACATTTTGTGTTATAACTTAATATATATTTGCTACACACATTAAAATACCCGAACGACATTTAAATAAGCTGTTATACAGAGGGTGTTCACACTTATGGGGGGGGGGGGGGGGGGGGGGAAACAAGTTTTATTATAAAATATTGAAAATTGACCCTATATTTGATAATTTTCAAATGTTCTATTTGAAAGCCTTTTTGTTTATTTACAGAACGGCACCTGATTTTGCACGATAGCAGACACTTTCTGATCATGGTCATACTCAAAATATCCCATTCTTCCTTTACCACTTTCCAGAGCTAATCTTACCTATTTGGACATAATTAAAATATGCAAACAAGATGATATCAACATTTCTAAAAAGGGTATTTATAATATTATTCACGACAAAAATATCAAGTTTTTATTCAAGCACCAGGAGAAATGGACAAAAGATTATCACCCTATATCTGTGAGAACTCCTGCAACTGTCAAAAAAGTGAAAAAATATATTACAAAAGAAAATCCTATGCCACAAAGAGATACAGCCAAATTAATAGGAACATCAGTGTCAACAATAAATAAAATAATAAATAAAGATTTAGGCCTAAAAGCTACAAAAAACATGCGGTTCACAAATTGTTTCAGAGCCATATTCGTCAGCGACACACTATCAGCAGATATTTTTATGAAAATTTCTTGGCTGCTGATAGATGGAAATTTATTGTTACATATGACGAAGCATGGGTATATTTAACCGGTTGCGACAGAAAAAGAGATATCTATCTATATTTTTTTATTTATCATTTATTATCATTTACAAAGCACGCGATATCCGTCTAGGATATTTGCATGCATACACAAGTTTGGGAGCTTATTTACAGTAATTATTAATATGATTTTAGTTATTATAATAGAAATTATTAACATATTTGTCAGTTAGTTAACGATTTAATTACCCTATAATGAGTATTAGTGAACATCACAGATAAGAACAGAAATTTAGAGCTATTTACAGCATATAACTATATATCAGTTATTACAGCCCAGGCTATCAATTACTAAAAAACATTCTACAAAATCTATTAAAATTTATATACATAAATCTATTATTAACTATTTGATTTAGACAGTTTATATTTATTTGATTTTTGACTCTCAAGTCCTCTACAAGTCGACAGTCCGTTAGAATATGTACAGGATTTTCTTCTTCTGCACCACATAAGCATTTAGGCGAATCCGTCTTTCTGACTTTGTACAAATATGATCTAAAGTTACCGTGTCCAGTAAAAAATTGGACATTGTAAAAATTTGGCTTGACATATTTGGGTATTTGGGAATCAGTGAAGAAGGACTTGAAAATGGTATTAGTCTTCTCATAGTATTTCTGCAATTTTCCCCTTATATAATTAGAGATTATATTCCTACTTGAAGAGTCAAATCGGTTGTAATTTATTTCGGTTTTCAACATGTTAGATTCAATATAATCAGTAAGTTTGGGGACTTGTGCAAGTATATGTGTAGAATCCGATGATGTTGTACCGTAGGCCTGTATACAATGTTTTAATATATTATATTGAAGAGAATTTAGTTTGTCCTTAGACTTTTTTGTTTATGAATGGATACCATATTGGATAACCATAAGTAATTGTACTTCGATATAATGTCTTATACAATATCAGTCTTCGTCTAAAGTCTAGACCCCATGCTTTCTTTGTCAGGCCAAATAGGTATCCACTAGCTCTAGTTACTTTTATGATCATTTCATTAACGTGAGGCGTAAAGTCCAGTTTGCTTCTGACTCGGTGATTTTTAATAGTCACTCCTAGGATCTTAAGTTCTTCAACCGGTTTAATTAACTTGCTACCTGAGACTATTATATCGTTATTGCATTTATATAAATATAATATTTTTGTTTTTTCATCTGACAATTTTAATTTACGACTTTCACACCACTTATTGATTTTTCTTAATACATTATCTATTGTCTTTCTTAGTTGTTCAGGAGTTTTATTCCAACATATTAACGTAATATCATCTGCATATCTTATTGTTTCACAATTATCATCCAGATTGTTATTCAGTATCTCATTAATAAGAATATTTCATAATGTGGGAGACAGTGGTCCTCCCTGTGGACATCCTTTACTTAATTTCTTATTAATTTCAGTTGAGGAATATCTAAATCTTATTCTTCTATTATCAAAGTATGATTGTAGAAGTTTTATCATTGAAGCCTGCACACCATCTTCATCTAGTCTTTTCATCAAGGCCGGCCACCATGCATTATCAAACGCTGCACTAATATCCACTGCAATTATTGCTGCATATTCTCTTGTTTTATGTTCTAACGCAATTTTTATTATTTCAGTTAGTGCAGTAATAGTAGATTTCGATCTTCTAAAGCCATGTTGTCGATCACTTAGTAAATTAAAATCTTCATAATATTTTATTATTCTGTTATTAATTATTTTTCAAATATTTTAGAAATGTTGGAATTAAGACATAAAGGTCTATAATTTTTAAAGTTATTAAAATCAGTTTTTCCAGGTTTCGGAATAATTATTGCCTCTGCCCTTTTCCATTCAGCAGGATAGTATTGTAGGTCTAAACATTTTTGAAATAGTTTCACCAGTATAGGAGCTATAAATTGTTTAGTGTGCCTTATCATGTTGTTAGAGATGTTGTCTATTCCGGGAGATTTCTTTGGATTTAGTTTGTCAATTAAGTCGTTAACTTCAGTAATCATAACCATCTGTTTTTCTTTATTGAGTAGTTTTAAATTATAATTTCTTATACTTTTATGGATGTTTGTATCTTCTTCACATTTATCATCTGGAAATAAGTTATTCAATAATTCCTCATCCTTCTGCAAACATTCCATATCAGTATTACCCTCCAAAATTTGCATATTTCTCTTCCGCTTAGATCCACTTTTGATGTTTTTGTACACCTTATATAAGTTTCCATAAGGGTTGTTCGACTTGTTTTCCTCCAGAAAAATTCTCCATGATGCTTTTCTAGCTTTTTCTATTTCCCGTAAATACTTATTTCGTATGCTTTTATATGATTAGGGCAATTTTTGTTTCTATAGTAACAGTTTCTAAGATAATGACACACAGTGATCCTTTAGAAGCTGTAAATTCGTATTCCACCACTTATTACTAATATTATTTTTGGTTGTCAAATTATTATTTACTTTAAGTGAATTATGTGCTGCCTCAATCAGTATGTTCGTAAGTTCTTTTACCGTTTGATCAATCATTTCTGGTGTATCCACTATGTCTAGTAAGTTTTCAATTTTTTCTCGTTCAGTACTGTTAATTCTCTGACTAAAACTTAACCAGTTCGCATTTTTCTCATTAAATTTCCAAGTGGAATAATATTTTTCTGAACTAAATTGTTCGTTTGTATATATTTCAAAAGATATAGCTACATGATCTGAAATTTGCGATATCTGCTGCGTCTTCCAATTTCTGATCGCCGCAATTGCCTGTTTATTTGTTAGTGTGAGATCAATCACACTTGCATCACGACACGTGAAAGTTTTATTATTATGGATAATTAAGTTTATTTCATCTATGATAGGGATCAGTCTATGTCCATTATAATTTTTCCTGATATCGTACCATAACGGAGCTCTGGCATTGAAATCGCCGCAAATTATCACCGGTATATGTAAATTTGTATTAATTAACTTCTTCATAAATTCCTCGTGCTCACTTTTCATTGAATTCGGATGTATATAAATGTTGGAAAGATATGTTTTCTTACTTTTTGTTTGTATGGTTATAGTTGTAGCAAATGAGTTAGTGAATTCTGTACTTAATTGAATTTTTAAGCTGCTATTTCTTACAATTATTGCCGTATTTATATTGGGACTGTTCATCAATTGATATTTTGTACAAGGTCCTGGAAATATTACCTCCTCTTTGATTATATAAGGTTCTTGTATCATTACTATATCTGCATTTCTAATTTCATCAGATGCACAAAGCTCATTTATGCAATTTTTGCTTTTTCTGGTATTTTGTTGAATAATTTTGATTTTGTCAATATATAGTTTTCGCCCCATCATTCTGGAAGTTTATTATTTGCCCGCATCTTCTATATGGGTAGAATAGTCAGTTCTTTGTATTATGATTTGCATCTCTTTTTTATAGATTGAGCAGTCTTGACTATTCGGTTTATGCTCCAAATCTCTATTTCTAAAATGTGGATGTTTGACGCAGTTGCAGCATTTAATTGTAGTCGAGCATTCGTGTTCTCCCTCTTTTTCACATTTAATTTATTTTTTGGGATTGGGACAGTTATTCCTCTTATGATTAGGATTAAATAAAAAACAGTTCTGACATTGATTCACTAATATTTTATCTTTAATATCGCATCGTTGAATATCCGTGTAAATTTTTCCATTTCTCTTCATAATTTGGTAGACTCTAGGTGAAACCCTCAGTACTACATCTTGCTCTGGTCTATTGGTTTTCATTGGAAATAGCACTTTGATCTCTTCACTGAGTTGAGAAAGTTCAGGGTTCATCTCACATAACGTTGTCGATAAATTAGCTAAGTTGGTCATCTTGTTGACTAATTTTATGACTATGTTTGGATCTCTTAGTTTTGGCTTGTATATTTTACTGCATTGGTTTAGATCATCTTGCTTAGTAAAACTTTCTATCATTCGATCTATATCTTGATCTTTAGGCAATTTTATTACTGTACCTTTCCTAGTATTAAATACCTTGCTAATCCTTATTTTATTTCCCTCCTGTCGTAAAAATTTTATACTATCATTCACCTTTTGTTGTACCTGTGAGATGTTTTGATTTTCATTGGCAGTTATTATGATAGTTTGTTCCTCAGTAATTTGCTTATCTTTTTGAATAAATGTATCTTCCCCATATTTTACCACCTCTGCATACGAGTCCTTGTTTCTGCTTTGTTTTACAATTTGGGATAAATCGTTTCTAATGTCGGTATAATTTTTCTGCATACATTCCCCAATTCCATTTAAACTCTGTTCTAGTTTCACTAATTCTATTACACTATCCTTTAGCTGTTTTGTTGTGCTTTTTACATATCCAATATCTTGTTTATTCAACGTTTTTTGATTGTTATCAAATTTGTCTACAAAATATTTACATAATTCATCCAACCTGTCTAATATTAATGCATTCATTGTTTTGCATATCTATTGACAGCGTACAATTTTAATGAATTGTTAGCGTTATTTAAAGTATTTTATTTTAATCCAAAAGATTTAGCAATATTAATATATAATTTCAAAATTTAATATGTTTAAATATATACTGGATTTAAATTTTATTTCAAAATATATAATATAACAACAGTTAAATCAAATTTAAAGTATATTTACCGGAAAATGCGGAGCGATGCAAAACACGTCCACTCAGTCTGGCCGCCTGGTGGCAAAAAAAATATATATATTATCTATATTAATATAATGCAAATTTCATAAGTGTTGTTCGCTAAAAACTTTCGTTACAATGCATCAATTTCGACCAAATTTTAAACATTTATGTAAAACGAGATGGAGCAGGTTTTGCTTAACATTAAAATATTTTTCCTAACATTAACATGCGTAACTTCGCTGTTATCGATTAAATACAAAAAAAATCAACAGAGTTAATTTTATTTATATATAAATACAAAAAAAAAATTCAACAGAGTTAATTTTTTTACATACTAGCTAATAATCTCAATCTAAAAAAAAATATTCAAAACAAGCAATTTTAAGATAACACCATATGTAAAACAGTCGGCCAAGAAAACAACAACGATATTACATCTTTCTCACATATTCACACACAATCTTGATTAATAATTAAAACTAATCTTTAACATTGTTTATTATACTTCATAATATATAATATTCGTTAGGCAAACTTTCACTCGGATAAAACCCGGGCGAAGCCGGGTACACATCCGCTAGTCTATATATATAAAATTCAATATAGAATGAAAAAACCCTGTACAATTTATAAACGAATACAATAAAGCATCAAGGGCTGCGTATCTTTATTAAAACGACAATTTACGAGCTTTCGAGCACATACGCCCTTCTACAGGAATTAATAACACAATAATAATCCAACCTAGTTTGAAATATAATTTATATACATATAGCTATTGTTTTTCATATCTGCTTAACTAGAATAATATTAAAATGATTGAATTTACATGTAGGTATAATAATTTGGAAAACTAATTCTAAAATATATGAGGTAATATGATACATTAAAGTAAACTTATTTTGTATTTTACAAATTTTACAACTTACAAGGAATCCCATTAGACATGTGATATCATATGCTATGAATGAATTTGTATTATCTTATTGTATTTAAGTCTATTGAATTATATGCTTCTGGTAAATCTATTTTGCGATTTATACTATTGTATTGCTTGGACACTATTGCTTCAATTATTAATCTTTGATATTTGTTACTGATATTGTTGTAATGTGCTTTAGGTTCATTTAAGTTGAATGTATGTCCTGTTGAATTAGAGTGCTGTACTATTAAAGATAAAGGGTCATTTCTGTTTATATTTCTTCTGTGCTCAATGATTCTATTATATAATTTTCTTCCTGTCTCCCCCACATATCTGGCATTACAGTTATTGCATTGTATGGAATAAATTACTTCTTTTCTGTGTGATATGTGTTCGGTTTGCCTGTTTTTTGTTATCGGGTTTCTTAAGATATCTGATAGGCTGGGTGAGTTACTATAAAAGGTTTTTATTCCAAATTTATCTAATGTTCTGGAAATATGGATAGATTTCGGGGAATATGGAATGTAACAATTTTGCCTGTATATTTTAGTTTTTTGTGCTATCATGTTATATGTGACCTGTTCCTGATAGAAATGTTTTAATATAAATGTTTTAGGGTAACCGGCTGAAGATAAATTCTGGATAACTGTCTGTGTTTCATGATTTTTGTATAGATTTAGTGAACAATGAGTATAAATTCTTTTAGTCAACGTTTTCACTGTGTTAATTTTATGACCGATGGGGCAAAATGAAGAAAACTTTATATAATTAGGGGTGAAAGTAGGTTTGTAGTAAACTGTAGTTTGTAATCTATTATCTATTTTCATTATTTTAATATCTAAAAATGGCAATGTGCAATTATTTTCTTTTTCTATTGTAAAGTGTAAGCTATTGTTGTAATTGTTGAGAGAGGCTAAGATGTTGGGAATCTGTTTTTCGGTACAAATGCAAAATATGTCATCTATATATCGTCTGTATAATATGATATCTGCCGGGTATAATGAAGTGATCCATAAATCTAATTCTCTCATTACTATTTCGGCTAATGGAGTTGACAATGGGCTTCCCATAGGAGAACCCTTAATTTGTTTATACTATATATTAGCACATTACAACAATATCAGTAACAAATATCAAAGATTAATAATTGAAGCAATAGTGTCCAAGCAATACAATAGTATAAATCGCAAAATAGATTTACCAGAAGCATATAATTCAATAGACTTAAATACAATAAGATAATACAAATTCATTCATAGCATATGATATCACATGTCTAATGGGATTCCTTGTAAGTTGTAAAATTTGTAAAATACAAAATAAGTTTACTTTAATGTATCATATTACCTAATATATTTTAGAATTAGTTTTCCAAATTATTATACCTACATGTAAATTCAATCATTTTAATATTATTCTAGTTAAGCAGATATGCAAAACAATAGCTATATGTATATAAATTATATTTCAAACTAGGTTGGATTATTATTGTGTTATTAATTCCTGTAGAAGGGCGTATGTGCTCGAAAGCTCGTAAATTGTCGTTTTAATAAAGATACGCAGCCCTTGATGCTTTATTGTATTCGTTTATAAAATTCAATGTCTGTCTGTTTGTCTGTCTGTTTGTTTGTACTCTATAGATTCAAAAACCATACATCCAATCGCCGTGAAATTTTGGGATATTATTAGGTATATCACCGGGAAGGTTTTTGAAAAATAATTTCATGAATATCTTGAATAACTTTAGAGTTACTTGCAGATTTGTAGATTTAACTCGCAAGCAGCGCCCCCATTGTGACGATGATAACAAGTTTTCTTATCACTAAGTTTGTTATCTTAAATATTATTTATCAAAAGTAAGATTATCTCAGGATGACACGGCAATGTGACACGGGAAAAAATGTTCACTAGATAAAACTATGATTTTCTATATGATATAAAAAGCCAACAATGAAGAGTGAATGTAATATAAAAAGCCAACAATGAAGAATGAATGTAAGATAAAAAGCCAACAATGAAGAGTGAATGTAAGATAAAAAGCCAACAATGAATAGTAAATGTAATATAAAAAGCCAACAATGAAGAATGAATGTAAGATAAAAAGCCAACAATGAAGAGTAAATATAAAATAAAAAGCCAACATTGAAGAATGAATGTAAGATAAAAAGCCAACAATGAAGAGTAAATCTATATATATAAAAATGAATGTATGTGTGTCTGTTTGTTTGTCCTTTATGCCTGACCAAACCACTCATTGGATCGCCATGAAACTTTGGGAAGTTATTTAGTATAGTACTGGGAAGGTTTCTAGCAAATAAAATTTTTGAAATAACTTTTCGCCTAGAAATAATCAAGATAAATATTCTAATTTATCTGTTATAATTCAACAATCTGCTCTAAATATTATCATGATGATACGATGATTTTGTAATGTAGAAAATTAGGAATGACAAAATTCAGGATGACACGGCAATTTATTTGAGACAAGAATAATGATACAATTCAAAGGCAAGATACTATTCCTTTAACTTCCAATTACCGAGGGAACCAATTAATATTGATTTTATTCAACTTATCGAGTATTTTTCAAGGGACCGGGAAAAAATGTTCACTTTATCGAGAGATTCGTTAAACAAACCTTTACTCGGGTAAAACCCGGGCGAAGCCGGGCACATCCATACAAGAATAATGATACAATTCCAAGGCAAGATACTATTCCTTTAACTTCCAATTACCGAGGGAACCAATTAATATTGATTTTATTCAACTTATCGAGTATTTTTCAAGGGACCGGGAAAAAAATGTTCACTTTATCGAGAGATTCGTTAGACAAACTTTTACTCGGGTAAAACCCGGGCGAAGCCGGGTACGTCCGCTAGTATATATATAAATGAATGTATGTGTGTGTGTGTCTGTTTGTCCTTTATGCCTGAGCAAACCACTCATTGGAACGCCATGAAACTTTGGGAAGTTATTTAGTATAGTACTGGGAAGGTTTCTAGCAAATAAAATTTTTGAAATAACTTTTCGCTTTAAAATAATCAAGATAAATATTCTAATTTATCTGTTATAATTCAACAATCTGCTCTAAATATTATCATGATGATACGATGATTTTGTAATGTAGAAAATTAGGAAAGACAAAATTCAGGATCACACGGCAATTTATTTGAGACAAGAATAATGATACAATTCCAAGGCAAGATACTATTCCTTTAACTTCCAATTACCGAGGGAACCAATTAATATTGATTTTATTCAACTTATCGAGTATTTTTCAAGGGACCGGGAAAAAATGTTCACTTTATCTAGAGATTCGTTAGACAAACCTTTACTCGGGTAAAACCCGGGCGAAGCCGGGTACGTCCGCTAGTATACTATAAAAAAAGCGTGGAAAAATCTAGGCCAATTTGGTTGAAGGAATGTATCGAGAGTTACCCCAAAGGATTTATGGTGGCATGCGGTATATCATATGAAGGAAAATTAAAAATAAGAAAAGTTGAGAGAAATGCCAAAATAGACTCGGAGTACTATCAAAACAACATTTTAGAACCTATATATTTAAATGATATTCCCTCTATCTATGGAAAACAGAGCAACAAAGTCTGGTTTCACCATGATAACGCCACAAGTCATACCTCATCTTCAACCCAAGCTTATTTGGAAGATCTAAGGCAAAGAACAGGAATCAACACTATTCCAAAGAACAGAACCCCTGTAAAATCTCCTAATTTAGCCGCGATGGATTTTTGCATTTTTGGATGCCTTAAAAGAGCACTTGGAAAGAGACACCCTAGAACAATTGAAGGTCTCTGGAAAGTGGTAAAGGAAGAATGGGATCTTTTGAGTATGACCATGATCAGAAAGTGTCTGCTATCGTGGAAAATCAGGTGCCGTTCTGTAAATAAACAAAAAGGCTTTCAAATAGAACATTTGAAAAATTTCAAATATGGTGTTAATTTTTAATATTTTATAATAAAACTTGTTTCCTATAAGTGTGAACTCCCTCTGTATATATATTTATTAATTGTTACCACAGAGTGTGTGTAAGCTCACAGGTAAATAGGCGCTAATCGAAAGAATAAACAAAAGTTCCCTTGTTTAATATTAGTTTCCCTTTTATATTTTGTTCTCTCTTTACTAAATCAATAAATATAATGTTTAATTAGTAATATTCTTGGAATCAATTTCATTAAAAAATTCTAAGCAGTCATCATAATTTATTATAAACATCTAAATTATATATTATGGATATATGTTTTATAAATTTATATTGGCACAGATTATTTAAAATAATTTATAAATAAATTCATTATTTTTATATATACATCATTATTTTGTTCAAATTATTTTATTGCTTTAAAATTACTTCAAAGGTATACCTATAGCATTAAAAATTATAAATAAATTCGCGAAAAATCAATTCTAAAATATAAAAGATGGAAAAGATATCGTGCCGTTTTTTTCTGAAGAATGAATGCAAGGAAGGTGACAAGTGTCCCATTCCCCACGTCAACAACGGGAGTCCTGATAAAATATGTCGTTTTTTCTTAGAGGACGGTTGCACCTTCGGGACAAGTTGTCACTATGAACACCGCAGACCTTCCTCAGACGAAGAGATGACAGTTCCAGAGAGGAATAATGAGCCCTATACTTGCTCTGTGTGTAACCAGTCCGACCTTCCTTCACAAGATAAACCTTACAAGTTGATGGGCAGGTGCGACCACGTCCTGTGTAAGGACTGTTGGGGAAAACTGGTGAAAAATAAGGAAAACAGATACGACTGCCCGGGATCAGAGGAATGTGCGCCCTCTTACATTATCTTAAAGACAGAAAAGTATATGGGACATGAAGAAAAGATATCCCTTATTGAAATAAGGAAGAAGATGCTCAGTGAAACAGATTGTACATTTAAACAAAAGTGTAAAAATGGAAGCAGTTGTCTCTACAGACATAAGGAACAAGTTCCCTGGCAGAGCAAGATTGATTGTAAGTTTGGAGCCAGATGTAGGAACAAGAATTGCCTGTATCAACACCCAGAAAAACCTACTCCCTGGGAAAACGACAAGATTTGTAAGTTTGGAAGCAAATGTTGGCGCCAGGACTGTCTTTACAAACACTACGTCAATCAACAGAGGAAGATGGTTGACTGTAGATATGGGACCAAGTGTGTAAACAAGGACTGCGTCTACAGACACACAAGACCTACACCAAGAAGGACAGTATGTAGATATGACCCGCGGTGTATCGACAGAAGTTGCAAGTTCATTCATCCATCCCGCCAAAGTAATGGAAGATCCTCGAAATAAGTTTTATAATGTAGCGATGAATTGAAAAATTCTGCTTAAAAAAATAGAAAAAATGACAAAAAAAATAGACTATCAAAAATTTTTAGAATATTTTATTTTAAAAGTTTAAAAAGTGATTTTATTAAAGGGGAGGGGGGGGGGGGGGTTTAATAAAAAAATATAAAATATTTATTTTGTCTAGTTTTTTTCCTCTTTTTATATATTTCCTATTATAAACCTTTTAAAATTTGATAACCTATTGCTATATCATTATTCACACCACTTTTTCAATAAAATATCAATATTCTTTTAAATTATTTTAAATATAAAAAATGTATACAGTAGATACTCCATTCAGTGGACACTTCTCTACAAAGGACAGTTTTCATTTGAAAACTACCATTTTTACTATTTAACAACTCTCCAGTACGATGACACCTCTCTCTAAAGGACACTTTGCCTTCAATTAGGCGTCTTCACAGGGAAGTTCTACTGTATTTACTTTACAATAATGTGTATTATATTTTGACAGATTATTCTAATAAGTATTATTATTTGAAAATCTATATTCTGTGTTTATTCATTTTTATCAATAAACTCCTCTCTAAGCTACTGTATAAAACCCTGGGAAACCCTATCTCATCGGCTTCAGCAAATATTTTCATGGACCAAATTGATTCGGTTAAAACCTGGCGTTTCCCTTTTCATTCGGTTAGTTATACTGTAGAGCCTCCCTGTAGGGAGAGATGTCCTCTTACCGGAGAGTTGCTAAATTATTAAAATTGGAATTTTGAAAATGAAAACTGTCCTTTGTGGAGACGTGTCCTCTAGCGGGGTGTCCGCTGAAGGGAGGTTCTACTGTACTTATTTCAATCAAATGGGTCTCTCATGGTTCTATTATTTTAAAATAGGGGCACATTTCAATAAATAAATATGGCGGGTGAGTAAGTCTGAAATAATCATATTTATATGAATCCTTTCATATAAGTTAAATAAGAACAAAGGTATATATAGTAAAACCTCCCTTTAGCGGACACTCCGCTTGAGGACACCTCTCTACAAAGGACAGTTTTAATTAGCAAAATTACCATTTTTACAATTTAGCAACCCTCCGGTAAGAGGACATCACTCCCTAAAGGAGACTTTGGTTCTGCAATTAGGTGTCATCATATTGGGAGTTTATATTGAAGAATTATGTTTAACATATATCATGTAATATCATTTTCCCCATTAAATTACATTTGGTAAATTATAAAAATCGCTAATCTCTTACATACTTGCTTTTTTGGTTTATTAAGTCATAACTTTAAAAAGGTATAACATTGACTGTCATTCTAGACCTGTTTGTAGAACTGGGCAATATTCTAGTATTATTATTAGATACACCCTATGATAATTCAGCAATACATATTATCATCATTGTTAGGTTTTAATATTATTATTATTATTATTATTGTATTTTATTAATTTATTATAATATTAATAAAATTCATAGAATTTTATTGTTTCTTATCATTTTTTTTGTTGTTGTTTTTTTCTTCCTCTGTCTTTTTGTGTTATAAATACAACTAAATCGCATTAAATCGTAATGCAATTCTCTTTTGTTGTTTGAAATAAATCGAATTGAGTCAGCTCGTTCTTTCTAGAAGAAACTTCAACGAAACGTGCTAACATTTTTTGGTGCCGAAACCCGGGAAAGAAGTAGAAGAAATAGAAAGTTTTTAGAAGCCATAGAAATAAAGAAAGGTAAGGTTTTGAATACTAATCTTTAAAATAAGGAAACAGAAATCTTAATATTTGAATCTCTGATTAAATGTTTAGAATTGATAAAAGCAGATGTAGAATATAATTTAGAAGGCAATGATAAATACGCACTTATGCAAAATAAAGAAGACTTGTTAAATTTAAAAGCTAGCTTTGATAATCAATATGTGAAATTAGTAAAATATAAAGGCATTAATGCTGAAGGAAAATTTAAGGTATCCTTTGAGGCAAAGTCTAAAATCAATTCCTTTTTGATAAAAAATAAATAGATCGCTGGGAAATTAAATTAAAATACATTTTCTGGTGAAACGCATTTAGAACTTCCCAAATTTCAATTGCCCACCTTTAGTGGTGATAGTTCAGATTGGCTGAGTTTTAAGGAACTTTTTATTAGATCTATTGATCAAAATCCAAAACTGGGAAATTTTCAATATTTAAATTCTGCACTAAAAGGAAATGCCGCTAGACTTATTAGGGCGTTCAATATTTCTGATGAAAATTATCCTATTGCCTGGCAAACCTTTGTCAATAGATTCGACAAAAAAAGGGAATTGGCTTTCAAACAAATTCAAAATTTGTATGATCTAAAAAATGTAAAACAAGAATCGACTAAAGATTTACTTGATCTCCTGGACACTTGTAACGAAAGCATTCAGAATCTCTCTATCCTCGGAGTCGAACGTAATAATTTATCGGATATGATTTTAATTCATATAATTCAATCAAAACTTGATCGTTCAATAAGAAAGGAATAGGAGATGAGTTTGCTTGAGAAAGAATATCCATCGTATGAAAAGATGATTTCTTTCCTGGAAAAATTTTCTGGAAGTCTCGGGAGTTTTCAGAAGAAATAAAATTCAAAACAATTCTACAAAATGAATAAATCCACTCATTCTCATTCAGCAACATTTGCCTCTGACTAGTATAGATAGCAGAGTCAAGTCATGCGTCTTATGAAAGGTGAACATTTTTTGTTAAAATGTCCTAAGTTTAATGGTATGATGCTACTTGAAAGATGGACATTTGTAAAAGATAATCGTCTATGTTACAACTGTCTAAGATCTAACCATAGAGTATCATCATGCGTCTTCACGCAAAATTGCAAATCATGTAATAAGAGACATCATACTCTTTTGCATCAGTTCAAACCGGAAATGTTATGTCCTCTTGCGGACATATCTCCATTGACCCATGCCAGTGTCTCATGTTTTGCAGACAACAAAAGTCATGATCGGATATTACTCTCTACGGCTTTAATAAAGGTCAAATCGGAAAACGGGGTTCTTCAAACATGTAGAGCTCTCATAGATACAGGCTCTCAAAGGTGTCTTATAACAAATAGTTGTCGAAAGAAATTAAATATTCCTCTTGCTGAATGTAAAATTACAGTTTTTGGTTTGGGAAACAAACTTGTAGAACAATCAATGGGTGAGGTCTCACTCCAATTTAACCCACATTTCTCAAACCTAATATTCAACGCCAATCCTATAGTCATTGATAAGATCACATCAGAATTGCCCAATTTCTTTATAGAAAAGGTTAATTGGCCTTATTTGAAAAATCATCTGTTGGCTGACCCCAATTTTGACAAATCTAGCCAGATTGATTTAGTGATAGGAGCAGAGCTTTCTCCATGCTTATTTAACGGGAAGGATAGATTCTAAAATTTATCTGGACCCACTGGGTGCGGATCCAAATTGGAATGGTTACTTACAGGTAAAATATCAGTCAGGTGAAAGTTCCAATCAAGATATAACTATGTTCGTGTCGGAGGAACAAGATGATTTTCTAAAAAAATTCTGGAAGCTGGAGTCAGTACCCTCTGCCAAATTTTTAACCAGAGAAGAAATTTCGTGTGAAGAAATATATATTAATAGCCTCAAAATTCTGGAAGATGGAAGGTACTCTAATGGGCTGCCATTTAGAACTGATGACTTGCTTTCTGGTGCAGACACAATTGAAGAAGCTACATGTCATATTCGTGAAGTCAATAATCTTCTTTCTTCAGCCGGATTTTCTCTTAGGAAATGGAGATCAAACGTCCCGGAGGTCCTTTCTGGATTTTCAGAACAGGTTAAAGATAGGCATAATCTTCGGGATTTTGAGAGTGATTCATGTGCCAAAATACTTGGTATTTCATACACATTCAAGACAATGTAATTATATACCTCATCATTGTGTTTTTAAGGAGCAAAGCACTACCACTAAATTGAGAGTTGTTTTTGATGCATCTTGCAAAACTAGCAATGGCAAATCTCTAAATGACTTTCTTCATGTAGGACCAAAACTACAACAGGATATCTTCAACATTCTGATAAGATTTCGAACACGCCCAATAGCCTTTTCAGGAGATATAGAGAAAATGTATCGCCAAGTAAGAATCGATTCTAGGGATTGTGATTTCCAGAGAATTTTATGGAGAAAAAACCCATCAGAACCTTTTTTGGATTATAGACTACTGACTGTGACATATGGATTGTCTTGTGCGCCATATCTCGCCATGCGCACCCTACATCAACTTGCAAGGGACAAGGTGCCAACTTTCCCAGTGGCCTCAAAAATAGTACAAACCGATTTTTATGTTGATGACTTGCTTTCTGGTGCAGACACAATTGAAGAAGCTACATGTCATATTCGTGAAGTCAATAATCTTCTTTCTTCAGCCGGATTTTCTCTTAGGAAATGGAGATCAAACGTCCCGGAGGTCCTTTCTGGATTTTCAGAACAGGTTGAAGATAGGCATAATCTTCGGGATTTTGAGAGTGATTCATGTGTCAAAATACTTTGTATTTGTTGGAATCCTTCCTTGGACATTTTTCAGATTCTTGTTAATGACATTCCAGAACAAACGAATTCTAAAAGACATTTTGTTGGAATAGCGATCAAAAATTGGCGTGGAGCTTTGGGGGATCGACCAATCAACGGCCGCGGCGGCGCTGCGGTCGACGTCAATATATATAGTCTTTGTCTCTCGCCTTCCTATATATACTTGCCTTTAAAATTTTGCTACTTTAACATCTTGTTTTAAGTTACTTTGTTTAATAAATAATCCTTTTATTCCTTGATTCAATCTCAAACTTCAACAGGTTATGGGCCCAGCACGCTTCCACTGCGCCTAAAAGGATTAACCGCCAGCAGTGAGTAAGCCTTTGTTTTGCTCGAAGTTTAGGCGTCAACCGCCAACCATAACCCTAGTTTATTTTTGTCGTTGGCCGATTCCAAGACAAAGAAGATGAGCGAAGATTGTCTTTCAAGGATTAAAGTTTTTAATGGTGAAAACCTTTCACTATGGAAATTCCAATTCAGGCTTCTTTTGGAACAACAAAAATTACTAGAATTATTGGAAGGCTTAGAAATAAAGCCGAATGTTGTTTCCTCCGACAGTAACTCTGAAAGTTCACTACAGAATTGGAAATCAAAGGACGTTAAGGCAAGGATGTTATTATCACAGGCAATCGAATTAAGGTTTCTTCAGCCCCTGATGAACTGTACTTCCGCTTCACAAATGTGGCAGAAATTACTTGCTATTCATGAACAAAAATCCGAATTTACTATTGGCCTACTTTGCAACAATTCTTCGATGCACGATTGACATCGGAAACAATAAGTGATTACATAGCAAAAATTGAAAATATTTCTGCACAAATTTCTCAAATGGGCGGAACCATAACGGAAGATCAAAAGGTAGCAAAAATTTTAAATACTTTGCCTTCGAGTATGCGCTACTTTGTTGCAGCGTGGGAATCGTTAGATCCGAAAGCTCAAACTCTTAACAATTTAACTGCAAGACTTTTGATTGAAGAAACCAGGAATCAACAAAGCGGTTCTTCTAAACAAGATGAGGCCTTATTACACAGGCAAGCACGAACGAAGCCTAAAGATACACAACGTTCTTTTCAAGATGCCAAGAACACTAAATGCCACTATTGTCACAAAATTGGACATTGGAGCCGCGAATGTAGAAAAAGATTAGCTAATGAGAAAAATAAATCCAAAAATCTTCATGATTCAAAAGGAAGTTCAAGTGATTATGGACTTATTTTGTGCGATAATCAAGTAGAGCCCAATGATATTTGGTATGCTGACAGCGGTGCAAGCTGCAGCATGACATTTCGACGAGAGTGGTTCAAGACCTACACGCCGTTCACCAGTGATCATCCAATCTACTTGGGAGACAACTCGACACTACTTGCAGAAGGCATGGGAGACATCGAGATTCAAGCCTACGTCGATGGTGGATGGTACAATACGTACATAAGAAATGTGCTCTACTCGCCGCAACTAAAGAAAAATTTGTATAGCCTTTCTACGTCCACAAGAAGAGGATTCAACGTCATTATCAAACATGACAAGCTACAGATCTTCATGGATAATGACCTAAAAGCCGTAGGAGTGCGTCATGACGGACTCTACAGGATGCTCTTCAAGGTTACGTCATCATCACAAGGCTACATCACCAGCGAGAACAAGCTTCAGTTGTGGCACGAGAGACTTGCGCATCTTCCAGTTGCTACACTTCGAGAGATGGCGACCAAAGGATTGGTGGATGGTCTGCAGCCTCCAGATTTAGAGGGAGAATTTTTCTTCTGTGAAGGATGCCAACTTGGAAAAGCCCATAGAAAGTCGTGCTATCCCTCAGATGGCAAAAACTACCAGCTAGGTGAGTTTATTTATGCTGATATTTGTGGCCCAATGCAGACTCAATCATTAATTAAATATCTGTATTTCTGCTTATTTAAAGATTACTTTAGTGGTTATCGCCATATTTATTTTATTAAAAACAAATCAGATGTGCTTGATATATTCAAAGAATATGCTACTCTAATCTATACTCAAACTGGAAATAAGATAAAAGTTCTTAGGACAGATAATGCGCTAGAATTCAAAAGCGATAATTTTGCAGATTTATGTAAAAGATTTGGGATAATTCACGAGTTCACTGCACCTTATGTGCACGAACAGATAGGACGTATAGAAAGAGACAATCGTACGATTGTGGAAGCAGCCAGGTCCATGCTAAATTCACGAAATCTTCCAGGATTTTTTTGGGCTGAGGCATGTAACACAGCAACTTATATTCTAAATAGAAGTGCGACTAAGCAAACCCCTGGAACGACACCTTATGAACTTTTCTTTGGCACAAAGCCTAATGTAGCTAACTATAAAATATTTGGCTGTAATGCTTATATGCATATTCCCAAAGAAAACCGTAAAAAGTGGGATAATAAATCGATAAAACTTATGTTTTTAGGTTATGAGAATACAAGCAAAAATTTTAGATTATGGGATTGGAAAACTAAAAAAATAAGAATTTCTAAAGATGTCACATTCGATGAGAAAGCTACTCCACATTCAGATAGAGAATCTACCAAACCGAAAGAAATAATATTTCAGATTAACAGCGCTCCGGAAGAATCACCAGTTGCAACAACAAACATCCCAGTGCAGGAAATGCTGCCAGTATCCGATATCAGTTCGCATATCCAATGATAACACGCTCTAAAGTTTCGAATAGCCAATGTAACTTTGCGCTCGCTGATGAACCCAGTAACTATATAGATGCAATAACAAGTTCAGATTCAGAAAGATGGAAATTAGCCATGGATGAAGAGATTGATGCATTAAATAAAAATAAAACATGGACTTTAGAACGTTTGGCAGATGGTCATAAACCTATCGGTTGTAAATGGGTTTATAAAATTAAAACGGGGTCCGATGGTACAATTCAACGGTTCAAAGCCAGATTAGTTGCAAAAGGCTATTCTCAAATCAAAAATGTTGACTATTTCGATACGTTTAGCCCAGTAGTCAGGTATGATTCGTTACGCATTCTTTTATCACACGCTGCTTCTGAAAGGATGTTTCTTAAGCAATTCGATGTAAAGACAGCTTTTCTCAATGGCGAATTAGAGGAACTTGTTTATCTTGAACAACCAGAAGGCTACAAGAGAGATGATAATAGCTGCTATAGATTACATAAAAGTCTGTATGGTCTGAGACAATCTTCTAGAAATTGGAATAAGAAATTTACCAATTTTTGTATAGCCATAATTTCAAAACATCAGACGCCGACCCGTGCATTTTCATTGGAACACACAATGATTCAAATGTTATCTTAGCTCTCTATGTTGATGATGGAATTATTCTATCTAAAGATAAAGAGGCAATAGCTATTATAATGGATGAGTTAGAACACGCATTTGATATTACATCTGGAAGTGTTAACTTTTTTGTTGGGCTACAAATAGAGCAGTCAGAAGATAGGGCAAGTATTTTCATTCACCAGTCATCATATATTGACAAAATTTTGAGTAAATTTAATATGGCTGACTGTATTCCTGCTTCGGTGCCTATGGATCCTTCTGTCATCTTAACAAAGCAGGACTGTCCTACTCCAGAACAAAAGGAAAAAATGCCTAAATTCCCTTTTCGAGAAGCTGTTGGATCCCTTATGTTTGCATCATGTGTTTCACGTCCAGATATCACTTATGCAGTTTCACAAGTGAGTAAATTCCTAGAATATCCAGGACCTGCACATTGTACAACAGTGAAGAATATTTTCCGTTATCTGAAAGGCACTCCACACATGGGAATTCTCTTCACTGGACAAGACCAACTTGTTGGCTACTCTGATAGTGATTTTGCTCGTGATGTTGACTCCAGAAAAAGTACGACTGGTTATGCCTTCATGATGAACGGAGGAACTGTTTCTTGGGCAAGCCAACGACAACCAATTATCGCACTTTCAACCACCGAAAGTGAATACATCGCTGCCTGCAGTGCTGCTAAGGAATTGATTTGGATCAGAAGACTTCTACAGGGCATCGGCTGTGATATTACTAAAGAAACTGAACTTTATATCGATAACCAAGCAGCAATAAAACTTGTTGAAAATCCAGTATTCCACAAACGAACCAAACATATTGATGTTCGCTACCACTTCATTAGATCCAAACATGAAGAAGGTGAACTTAAAGTGCATCATGTTTGCAGCTCAGAACAGCTAGCTGATATAATGACTAAACCTCTTCCACGAAACAAATTCCACTACTTAAGAGGTCTACTGAACATTTTGGATCGAGAGGGAGTGTTGGAATAGCGATCAAAAATTGGCGTGGAGCTTTGGGGGATCGACCAATCAACGGCCGCGGCGGCGCTGCGGTCGACGTCAATATATATAGTCTTTGTCTCTCGCCTTCCTATATATACTTGCCTTTAAAATTTTGCTACTTTAACATCTTGTTTTAAGTTACTTTGTTTAATAAATAATCCTTTTATTCCTTGATTCAATCTCAAACTTCAACACATTTGTTGTCCCACATCTCCAGAATCTTTGATCCTATAGGCTGGCTGTCCCCGGTTATTATTCGTCTTAAAATTTTGCCTAAATCACTTTGGAAACAGAATTTGAATTGGGATGATCCCTTGCCTGAAAATTTGTGCTCTCAATGGAAGAAAATTGAAAAGGAATTATCCGTATTAAATAAAATTCAAATACCTAGATAATTCTCGTGCAGGGGAGCTTTGCTTTCTGTTGAACTTCATGGTTTTTGTGACTCTTCAGAAGTTGCATATGCGGCAGTATTTTATATAAGATCACACACATTTAAAATCGGGCCAAGTGAAAGTTTCTCTGATTGCTTCCAAGACGAGGGTAGCTCCTCTGAAAATGATTTCCATACCACGGCTGGAGCTGTGCGCTGCTCTTCTTCTCGCAACTTTATATGATACTATTCGCAATTCTTTATGCTTACAAATTGATAGAGTATTTTTATGGACTGATTCCAAAATTTTCTCAGCTGGATTAAATCTGAATCTAGACATTGGAAACCATTTGTCGGAAATAGGATTGCTGAAGTTCAAAGATTGACTTTACATTCTTCCTGGCATTATGTCATTTCGAAAGATAATCCTGCAGACTGCGCTTCCAGAGGTATAACTCCTTCAGAGCTGGTGGATCACTCTCTTTGGTGCCGAGGACCAACTTGGCTCTCGGATGTGAACTTTGAAGATCCAATTCAAACTCAATATTATTTTCCGAAAGAAATTTCAGGTGAAAGACGAAAACTTTCTCTGTTTTTTATTCCTTAATCTTCTTTTCCCAGACTTCATTTTCAAATACTCAAATATCAACGAACTTGTTATAATTACAGCATGGATTTATAGATTTGTATTCAATGTCCAATGTTCTTTCAATGAAAGAAAGAAAGGACATATATCTTTAAGCGAATTAACAAGTTCAATTCACAATATCATTCGTTTCATTCAAAGTTCTGAATTTCAATCAGAAATTACCTGTTGCAAACAAAAGAAATCTTTACCAACTAACTCAAGGCTTTTATCTTTGAATCCTTTCATTGATGAATCTGGACTAATACGGGTTGGAGGAAGATTACGTCATTCAAATCTGCAATTTGATGAAAGGCATCCAATAATATTACCAAGAGATCATTTTATCACGGAATTAATAGTGCGACAGTGTCATCTGGATCATTTACATTCTGGTCTTCAACTGACCATGTCAGCACTACGATTACGATATTGGATTCCTGCAGGCAGAAGTTTGGTCAAGAAAATAATCCACCAATGCATGGTGTGTTTCAGGGCTAAACGCCAAATTACCAAGCAAATCATGGGAGATCTGCCTATGCACCGAATTGTGAAATCAAATCCGTTCACTAAAACTGGAATCGACCTCTCAAGACCGTTTTTGATGAAACCAAATATATATTGTTGCTTTATTTGTATGTTTCTGTACAAAAGCAATTCATATAGAAATTGTATCAGACCTATCTTCAGCGGCTTTCCTCGCTGCTCTCAAGCGGTTTATTTCTCGTCGAGGAAAACCTTCTGATATATTTAGTGATAACGGGACCAACTTTAGGGGGGCTAACAACATTCTCCGAGAGCAGTTTGATATATTGAAAGCTTCAAAAATTCATATCTAATGAATGAATCAACTGGCATTTTATACCTCCTTCCGCCCCAAATTTCGGAGGTATCTGGGAGGCTGGAATAAAATCTTTCAAATTTCATCATCTCAGATACTCACATTAGAAGAGCTGAGTACTCTGACAACTCAAATAGAAGCTTGTTTGAATTCACGACCTATTTGTCCTCTAAGTTCAGATTCAGACGATTTTAATCCTCTCACACCAGGACACTTCTTAATCGGGAGACCCTTAACTGACCTTCCAGAATCTAATGATGATGTTTCGATAAACTACCTCGAAGGCTGGAGCCTGAATAAAAAAATTAAAAATGTATTTTGGAAACGTTGAAATCGAGAATACCTCAACAATTTGCAACAACGCATAAAATGGCAAAAATCCTCACCCAACATTAAGGAAAGTGACCTCATCTTGCTCAAGGATGCCATATCACCACCAGCAATGTATTGGAGCTTTGGTCGCATCACCAAAGTCTTTCCGGGAGCAGACGGAAAAGTTCGAGTCGTCGAGGTGAAGACCAAGCACCAAGAACGCCTTACTAGAACTGTTTCTAAAATAGTACCATTACCTTTTGCTGAGGACTAAGTTAGTCCACCGGGGTGGAGTATGTTAGGTTTTTTATTATTATTAATATTGTATTTTATAAAGCTATACAACCAGTTTAACCGCATAAGTTTCTTTTATTTATAAAAAATCATTTTTTAATTTCAAAGATAAATAATTTAATATTTCTAACTTTTGGATGACGTATGAAAAGGTTGAATATGTGAAGAGTGATGGTCTATATATGAATGGATGACGTATGGAGGGTGAGAAATATGAAGAGTAATGGCGAACGGAAAATAAAAGTGTCCAGGAGCGGGAATCGAACCCACAACCTTCTGCTTACCGGGCAGGTGCCATGTCCACTAGGCTATCCTGGACGATATTTCTCCGTTCGTAACTAATATTTAAACTGACTAGCCTAGTGGACATGGCACCTGCCCGGTAGGCAGAAGGTTGTGGGTTCGATTCCCGCTCCTGGACACTTTTATTTTTCCGTTCGCCATTACTCTTCATATTTCTCACCCTCCATACGTCATCCATTCATATATAGACCATCACTCTTCACATATTCAACCTTTTCATACGTCATCCAAAAGTTAGAAATATTAAATTATTTCTCTTTGAAATTAAAAAATGATTTTTCATAAATAAAAGAAACTTATGCGGTTAAACTGGTTGTATAGCTTTATAATTATACGCCGCAGTCATTTATAAGTATTATTAGTCAGTTTAAATATTAGTTACGAACGGAGAAATATCATCCAGGATAGCCTAGTGGACATGGCACTTGCCCGGTAAGCAGAAGGTTGTGGGTTCGATTCCCGCTCCTGGACACTTTTATTTTTCCGTTCGCCATTACTCTTCATATTTCTCACCCTCCATACGTCATCCATTCATATATAGACCATCACTCTTCACATATTCAACCTTTTCATACGTCATCCAAAAGTTAGAAATATTAAATTATTTCTCTTTGAAATTAAAAAATGATTTTTCATAAATAAAAGAAACTTATGCGGTTAAACTGGTTGTATAGCTTTATAATTATACGCCGCAGTCATTTATAAGTAATATTGTATTTTATTAATTAATTGTAAATAATATTCATAGAATTTTATTGTTACTTATCATCATTTTTTTTGTTGTTTTTTTCCTTCTGTTTTCTTTTATGTTATAAATACAACTAAATCGTAGTGTAATTCTCTTTTATTGTGTGAAATAAAACGAATTGAATCGAATTGAGTCAGCTCGTTCTTTCTAGAAGTAACTTCAAAGAAAACGCGCTAACAAGCTTTTCAGACGGCAGAGCGCCATTTGTACATCCTCGTGAATTGATACGCGAGCTACTCAGAACAATCTTATCCTTGAAGAATTTTGGCGAGTTACCATTCGAAATATTGAAAAATAATATATTTATATAGTCTGTTAAGCCTGTCTATAGCGCCCCCTCTAAATAGCGCCCGATTTTAAGTAGGTAGTACGATGCGATTTACATTAGAAGTGACCTGTCTATAGCACTCCCTCTCTATAGCACCCTATTTTGGTGAGTCCTAAAAGGGGGGCACTATAGACAGGTTTAACTGTATATGATCAAAAATGAGACTTTTTAAATAATAAATATATGTCGACTATGCACGTCCTCAATACATAACTAATCTGCTTTAAATTTTAAAAGTATATAGAGTTAAGACTTGAAGAGGTTTTTGTCATATTTCAATCAAGAAAAATAAACCAAGTACTGATATCTAAATATATACTAGCCGAATGACCCGGACAACGCCTGGGGTTTACCCGATTAAATGCTTTTATTCAAATACTATTCGTTACAATTATAAATTGGCGCCGTGGATGTCATTCTTGTCTATATATATAAAATTGAATGTCTGTCTGTCTGTTTGTTTGTCTGTACTCTATAGATTCAAAAACCATACATCCAATCGCCGTGAAATTTTGGGATATTATTAGGCATATCTCCGGGAAGGTTTTTGAAAAATAATTTCATGAATATCTTGAATATCCTTGGAGTTATTTGCAGATTTGTAGATTTAACTCGCAAGCAGCGCCCCCATTGTGACGATGATAACAAGTTTTCTTATCACTAAGTTTGTTATCTTAAATAATATTTATCAAAAGTAAGATTATCTCAGGATGACACGGCAATGTGACACGGGAAAAAATGTTCACTAGATAAAACTATGATTTTCTATATGATATAAAAAGCCAACAATGAAGAGTGAATGTAATATAAAAAGCCAACAATGAAGAATGAATGTAAGATAAAAAGCCAACAATGAAGAGTGTATGTAAGATAAAAAGCCAACAATGAAGAATGAATGTAAGATAAAAAGCCAACAATGAAGAGTGAATGTAAGATAAAAAGCCAACAATGAATAGTAAATGTAATATAAAAAGCCAACAATGAAGAATGAATGTAAGATAAAAAGCCAACAATGAAGAGTAAATATAATATAAAAAGCAAACAATGAAGAGTGAATGTAAGATAAAAAGCCAACAATGAATAGTAAATCTTATATTAATAAAATGCAAATTTCATAATGTAATATAAAAAGCCAACAGAGTGAATGTAAGATAAAAATCCAACAATGAAGAGTGAATGTAATATAAAAAGCCAACAATGAAGAATGAATGTAAGATAAAAAGCCAACAATGAAGAGTGAATGTAATATAAAAAGCCAACAATGAAGAGTGAATGTAAGATAAAAAGCCAACAATGAAGAGTAAATGTAATATAAAAAGCCAACAGAGTGAATGTAAGATAAAAAGCCAACAATGAAGAGTGAATGTAATATAAAAAGCCAACAATGAAGAATGAATGCAAGATAAAAAGCCAACAATGAAGAGTGAATGTAATATAAAAAGCCAACAATGAAGAATTAATGTAAGATAAAAAGCCAACAATGAAGAGTGAATGTAAGATAAAAAGCCAACAATGAAGAGTAAATGTAATATAAAAAGCCAACAATGAAGAATGAATGTAAGATAAAAGCCAACAATGAAGAGTAAATATAATATAAAAAGCCAACAATGAAGAGTGAATGTAAGATAAAAAGCCAACAATGAAGAGTAAATGTAATATAAAAAGCCAACAATGAAGAGTGAATGTAAGATAAAAAGCCAACAATGAAGAGTAAATGTAATATAAAAAGCCAACAATGAAGAGTGAATGTAAGATAAAAAGCCAACAATGAAGAGTAAATGTAATATAAAAAGCCAACAATGAAGAGTGAATGTAAGATAAAAAGCCAACAATGAAGAGTAAATGTAATATAAAAAGCCAACAGAGTGAATGTAAGATAAAAAGCCAAGAATGAAGAGTGAATGTAAGATAAAAAGCCAACAATGAAGAGTGAATGTAAGATAAAAAGCCAACAATGAAGAATGAATGTAAGATAAAAAGCCAACAATGAAGAGTAAATATAATATAAAAAGCAAACAATGAAGAGTGAATGTAAGATAAAAAGCCAACAATGAAGAGTAAATGTAATATAAAAAGCCAACAGAGTGAATGTAAGATAAAAAGCCAACAATGAAGAGTGAATGTAATATAAAAAGCCAACAATGAAGAATGAATGTAAGTTAAAAAGCCAACAATGAAGAGTAAATCTCTATATCTCTATATCTCTATCTCTATCTCTATATATATATATAAAAGTCAATTTCTGTCTGTCTGTCTGTTTCGCGATAAACTCAAAAACTACTGAACCAATTGGTACCAAATTTTGCATGTCGCTTTTTATAAACCTGAGGAAAATTTTCGGCTGCATTTTGATTAGTATTTTTGGCTATTTCTTTTTTTCATTTGAAGAACTTTTTTTTACGCGGACTAATCTGGAATGGAATGAATACCTAAATATGGCCATTTTTTTAAGCATCGGTGGTTCAGTGGTAGAATGCTCGCCTGCCACGCGGGCGGCCCGGGTTCGATTCCCGGCCGATGCATTTTTTTTTTACAATTTTTAAAACTCATTTATATTATCTTATATATATAAAATTGAATGTCTGTCTGTCTGTACTCTATAGATTCAAAAACCATACATCCAATCGCCGTGAAATTTTGGGATATTATTTGGTATATCACCGGGAAGGTTTTTGAAAAATAATTTCATGAATATCCTTAGAGTTATTTGCAGATTTGTAGATTTAACTCGAAAGCAGCGCCCCCATTGTGACGATGATAACAAGTTTTCTTATCACTAAGTTTGTTATCTATCTATATATATATAAAAATGAATGTATGTGTGTTTGTTTGTTTGTCCTTTATGCCTGACCAAACCACTCATTGGATCGCCATGAAACTTTGGGAAGTTATTTAGTATAGTACTGGGAAGGTTTCTAGCAAATAAAATTTTTGAAATAACTTTTCGCCTAGAAATAATCAAGATAAATATTCTAATTTATCTGTTATAATTCAACAATATGCTCTAAATATTATCATGATGATACGATGATTTTGTAATGTAGAAAATTAGGAAAGACAAAATTCAGGATGACACGGCAATTTATTTGAGACAAGAATAATGATACAATTCAAAGGCAAGATACTATTCCTTTAACTTCCAATTACCGAGGGAACCAATTAATATTGATTTTACGATGTACTAGAGCGCCATCTGTTATCAAATTATAAAACTATTTTTGAGGCGTATTATTCTTTTTAAAATAAAACAATTTCTACTGTCCTTACTGCGATGAAAAAAAAAAACAGATGGCGCTCTAGTACATCGTAACATTATATTTCTAATAAAAGACACAATTTGATATTTGCGGAAGAGCGATTGCTCGAAGCATATTATATATTTATAATTATATTTAATTCTGCTGTCCTAAAAGCTTATGTCCATAGTTCTTCTAAAATACCCATTCCAAGATTCTTACAACGGTCACCTATAAAAGGTAGTTCCAAAAATGCAATATAACAGCGGTATGGCAGATTAAACTGGCGAAACCGCTGGGAGGGTTCACCACTGATGAGCCAGGCCCTCCCTTTAATTTTTTCATCACAGTAAGGACAGTAGAAATTGTTTTATTTTAAAAAGAATAATACGCCTCAAAAATAGTTTTATAATTTAATATTGATTTTATTCAACTTATCGAGTATTTTTCAAGGGACCGGGAAAAAATGTTCACTTTATCGAGAGATTCGTTAAACAAACCTTTACTCGGGTAAAACCCGGGCGAAGCCGGGTACATCCATACAAGAATAATGATACAATTCCAAGGCAAGATACTATTCCTTTAACTTCCAATTACCGAGGGAACCAATTAATATTGATTTTATTCAACTTATCGAGTATTTTTCAAGGGACCGGGAAAAATGTTCACTTTATCGAGAGATTCGTTAAACAAACCTTTACTCGGGTAAAACCCGGGCGAAGCCGGGTACATCCATACAAGAATAATGATACAATTCCAAGGCAAGATACTATTCCTTTAACTTCCAATTACCGAGGGAACCAATTAATATTGATTTTATTCAACTTATCGAGTATTTTTCAATGGAACGGGAAAAAAATGTTCACTTTATCGAGAGATTCGTTAGACAAACTTTCACTCGGGTAAAACCCGGGCGAAGCCGGGTACGTCCGCTAGTCTTAAATATTATTTATCAAAAGTAAGATTATCTCAGGATGACACGGCAATTTATTTGCGACAAGAATAATGATACAATTCCAAGGCGAAGATACTATTCCTTTAACTTCCAATTACCAAGGGAACCAATTAATATTGATTTTATTCAACTTATCGAGTATTTCTCAAGGGACCGGGAAAAAATGTTCACTAGATAAAACTATGATTTTCTAATGTAGAAAATTAGGAATGACAAAATTCAGGATGACAAGGCACACAGGGACCGGGAAAAAATGTTCACTTTATCGAGAGATTCAAATTTACGAGTTTCAAATTATCAAAATATATCTTTTTTATTTTTTAATAAGTTTTTAGAGAATTGTTTTAACAAATGTTCGCTAGACAAACCTTTACTCGGGTAAAACCCCGGGCGAAGCCGAGTACGTTTTATAAGTTTATAGAGAATTGTTTTAACAAATGTTCGTTAGACAAACATTCACTCGGGTAAAACCCGGGCGAAGCCGGGCACATCCGCTAGTATAATATATAAATGAGTTCTAAAAATTGTAAAAAAAAAAAAATGCTTCGGCCGGGAATCGAACCCGGGGCGCCCGCGTGGCAGGCGAGCATTCTACCACTGAACCAAAAGCAAACGGTGACAGAATTAAGAACGCATGACGATGATAACTGTATATTATCCGTGACAGAGGCGGCCGATGAGAAAAGACGGTCGTGACTATATATAGTAACTAGCCGAATGACCCGGGCAACGCCCGTGTTTTACCCGATTGAATGTTTTTATTCAAATACTATTTGTTACAATTATAAATTGGAGCCGTGGATGTCACTCTTGTGAAACGTCCCGCTCCAAACTTTACATGTACATTAGGTCAGCTGGTATTACCCCTCATTTTCACCGCTAGAGGCGCGAGCGAATTGACTTTTTGTAAATATACATAATTATAAAGATAGAAGCTTCTATAGAAGATAATGATCATAATGATGATGCGCGCGCATCCGTGACATGAGGAATTGAGGAAAGACGGTCGTGACTATATATGTTGATTAATAATAAAATAATAAAATAATAATAATAATATAATAATAATTATTATTATCATTAGATAATGATAATGATCATAATGATGATGCGCGCGCATCAGTGACATGAGGAATTGAGGACAGCGATGAGGAAAGACGGTCGTGACTATATATAGGGATAAATGAATGTATGTGTGTCTGTCTGTCCTTTATGCCTGACCAAACCACTCATTGGAACGCCATGAAACTTTGGGAAGTTATTTAGTATAGTACTGGGAAGGTTTCTAGCAAATAAAATTTTTGAAATAACTTTTCGCCTAAAAATAATCAAGATAAATATTCTAATTTATCTGTTATAATTCAACAATCTGCTCTAAATATTATCATGCATATAGAAAAAAATGATTATATGCCTCTTCTTTATGCCGGACCAAACTACTCATTTCATCGCAATTTAACTTTGAGAAATTGTTTAATATACTACCAGAAAGGTTTCTATCTAATCATTAGTTTGAAAAACCTTTTTTTTTTTTTTTTTTGAAAAAATAAGGATAAATATTAATTAATCTGTTATATTTTCAGCACTCTGATTTATTATCTCTGTATTATCTTTATATATATAAATATCAAAATTTGTCTGTCTGTTTATCGATAAACTCAGAAACTACTTAACCAAATGTCACCAAATTTTCCACATATCTACCAATGACCCTGAAGATGAATAATTTACAATGCATTAAAATTAAGTAAAAAAAAATATTTTAAAATCTATATTTTATCTTTGTGTATAACTTTAATTATTTAGCCACTTGCTATTTGACCATTTAGAACTTTGGGGAAAGTTATTAAGCTATTTTTTGTCAAATTTCCTTTTTTCGTTTCGTTTTATTTCCCAAATTCCATTAAAACTTTTATTAAAAATTATCATCATTATTAAGCAGGTTTTCAATGTGTCTGTATTCAAATTATTAATGACATTTTTGAAAGTAAAACAGTGTAAACGGTATTAATTATGTATAATGGAATAATGGCTTAAAATATAATAGAAAGTAAGCTGAATGAAGACCAAAAAAAAAATGTTAAGAATTCCCTATGAATTGAAATGAAGTGATTTTGCCTATAAAAAATAAAAAAAAAAAGACTGGATTGATACACATTTAAAATGGTTAAAATGGCATTTATTAAGTCAAATAGTGTGAAAAAGTAGATACAGTAGAGCTTCCATTGAGAGGATGCCTAAAATCGTAGCTTAACCCGTCTCTCCAAGAGGCAGTCTCTTATTAAAGGTCTATTAGAGATTATTTAATATCAATTAGATACTCTATTTACATATATTAAAATCAACATTTTCTTACTGTTACGTTTAATTACTGCTAATCTATATATATAAAAATGAATGTATGTCTATCTGTCTGTGTGTGTCTGTCCTTTATGCCTGACCAATCCACTCATCAGATCGCCATGAAACTTTGGGAAGTCGTTCAGTATACTGAACTTAACTTTAACTTTCAGTATACCGGGAAGGTTTCTGTCTGGAATTTAATTTGAAATAAATATCCGTTTTAATTTTATTTACTAATTTGTTTAACTACTCGCCACAGTTACGGCAGCGCCAGCGCCTCACGGCGGAATTTGGTGGAATTATATTTGTAATTCACATTCTCAATGCCTAAGCAACTCTAAATTTATATGATTTGTTAAGTTCAGTTTTTAAATAATGAAATTTCAATATAGAAATGTCGTTTAAATTACTAATATAAATAATAAAGGAAAATATTAAAATATATAATAATAATTTAAATAAACAATTTCGAGCGTAAATTATGAAAATTTATAATGGAACATTTAATTTTCTTATCGCTGCGTTATTTTTGAATTTTAAAAATTTTGTTACTCTGTATGATGATTCAGAAATATGTCAAGTTACCTCTTTAGTTTTGAAAATTTCTTTTGATATATTTTATAGTTGTTATCTGAAGCTTAACGAGTTACAAAGAGCCAACGAAACCAAGAAATCATGGATGAAACCCAAGTTGCATCAGAAGCCACCAACACCAACTTCACAAACCCCAGATACCCGGTAGGCACACGAAAATATTCTATCTGGAAATTGCCAGAATGCCCGAAAATGAAGAACGAAGAAGACTCCAAAGCTATGAAAAATTTCTGTAGCTCTGTTGAAAGCACCGTCGCTGAGCTAATAAATTTCATCGACTTCTATGAAAGAGAACTAAAAGAAACTCGCTCAGAATTTGTTGAAAATACAAGCAAAGCTCCTTTGAAGCGCCCGAGAGTAACATCCCCAGAAGCCATAAAAGAATCACATGCCACGCAAAATATTGCCTGGTGTCCCAAACAGATTTCAAGAGTTCCCACAAACTCTAAACCAACATAAAAAAATAAGCAGCCAGAAAAACCACAAGCTAAAGAAAACATCGATATGGAAATCGAAGTCACTCCAAATAAGAACTCAAATCCTAAACAGAACCCTAAAAAATCGAACCCGCCCAACAAAGACACGGAAAACCCAGATAAAGGACCTAACAACCCTACCCCTAACCCAAAAATAAGAATACCACCGATCAAAATCGGTGGGGTAACTGAATGGTCTGGACTAAGAGAAGGACTCATTAACTGCACGCAGAAAAAAAACCTGAATTCTCCACATCTGGGCGCCACATAAACGTCCAGACTCATTCGGTGACGGACTACCGCACAGCAACCAGGTGGCTAGAAGAACGTCACTACACATTCCATTTTAAAATACTTGACGAAGAAAAGAACCTCAGAATTGTAGTCAGGGGCCTCGACTGCTGCATTACGATTCCTGAAATCCAAGAGGACTTAGAAAACAAGGGATTTTATATGACAAAAATTGTCAGACTACGCAGGGCGGGAACAAAGGAAGAGCTCCCACTAATCCAGGTTACTCTTCCCAAAACGCCTAAGAACAAAGATATCTACAACATAACGGATATCTGCGACATGAAGTGCCGAGTCGAGGCCTATAGGGCCCCCAAAGGTCCAGGCCAATGTCACAGATGTCAAAACTTTGGACATTCAAAGTTTGAATGCAGAGAAACCCCCAAATGTGTCAAGTGCGGAGAGAACCATTTCACCTCCGAATGCTCTAAACAAAAAGAAGTCCTACCAAAATGCGCTAACTGCCAGGGTCAGCACACGGCCAACTGGCGTGGCTGTCCACTCTACAAAAAAATAAAAATAAAGATATACCCAGTCAAAAGAACCCACGCCCTAATGCACAAAAAGAACCTTCCAAGGTACCCATCAATGCAAAAATCCCTCAAACCACAGGAAATAAGGAAAAAACCTGCGCAAACCAACCTAAAAGTATTCCCCTGAAAATCTCCAAGCAAAGCCCCATCGAGAGTGCTATCGAAAAGGCTCTCAGCGATCCAAAGATCATTGCCACCATAGTGAGGAACGTTCTCGTCACCATCGGTTCTCAATGAACGCTAAAGACAAAAAGAATAAACTCCGAATCATTCATTGGAACGCATCTAGCCTTCGGAATAAAAGGCAACAATTCACTGAATTTCTGAACGACCACGACATAGACATAGCTCTAATTTCCGAAACCTGGCTCAAACCCTGTCACAGGATGAACATCCCCAACTACAACACCGTTCGGAATGACAGACTGTCTGGACAGGGCGGAGGCACAGCAATTTTCATCCATAAGAAATATTACTGTGTTCCCATCCAAAGCACTTGCCTGAATTTGGAAACCACAGGAATAACAATCAAAGACAAAAATGGAACAGCAATGAACATATACTCCTGCTACAAGCCCCCAAATACGCCTCTAGACCCAAAGGACATCTACAATATATTCAAAACCAACACTCCAAAAATCCTAGCCGGAGACCTCAACTGCAAGAATCCAACCTGGGGTTCATTCTCCACCAATCCTAATGGCAAGATCCTACAAAAGGTTGTCGAATGCCTCAACCTGGATTTAAGCTACCCAGATGAACCGACACATGACTCACCACCCGACATCTTGGACATCGCAATCCACAAAAATCTGAGTCAGACCGTTCACTCAAAAGTCCTCCACGAGATGACGTCTGATCACCTTCCAGTCCTTCTAATATTACAAGACTATAATATAACCCGCTCCGACACAACAATCAAAATCATCGACTGGGCCCTCTTTAAGTACCAAATGGAAAACACCCAACCCCCAGCGCACACCGCAGAAACTCCCCAAGAAATAATCGACTCCATAGCTTCCATTGAGGACCAAATCATTCAAAATCTACAAAAGTCCACAAAATATAAAGAACAAGACCTCGATAGAAAGTATCCAGCCCACATCAAAGAATAATTACGAAAAACTAACAGACTAAGAAAAAAAATGAAAGAGACCTGCGACCCCAACGACAAAAAAGCGTACATTTCCGCACGAAGAGAATCACAAAAACTTACTAGAGAACACGACAACACCAGCTGGGACACCTACATAGAAAACCTTGACGTATCTGATCAAACAGTATGGAAGGCCATTAGACGCCTCACAGCCCCAAAGAAAGAAGAAATTATCGTGAAAACCAATAACAATCTGACACTAACATCCGAGGAGGCAGCTGAAGCACTTGCTGACTCCTATGAAAAGCAGCTCAGCCCAAATCCTCCTACCTCTTCATATTCGAACATACATCTGAACAAAAGAATCACCGCACACCTCCAAACAAACAACAAAACAGCTCTGGAACCCACTAACATTGGAGAAATCAAAGCAATAATTGACACCTTCCCTAAGAAAAAAGCCCCAGGCATCGACGGAATCACGAACGAAGCGCTAAAACTACTGCCCAACCATATTCTCGAATCACTAACCAGCACTTTTAATGCCTCATTGAAACTCGCATACTTCCCGAACAATTGGAAAACATCGATTATTTGTCCCATACTAAAACAAGGTAAATCAAAGTACGACCCAGCAAGTTATAGACCCATTTCCCTCCTACCTGTCACCTCCAAACTATTCGAAAGAATCATTTTAAGAAGAATAAAAAAAGCACTCAGAGATGAACATCCCCTCAGGCCTGAACAATTCGGGTTCCAGCAAAAACACTCAACCCTTCATCAACTTGTGGTCGTCACGGAGAAGATAAGAAAGGCCATGGAATCAAAACAATTAACAGGAGGCATCTTCTTTGACATCTCCAAGGCATTTGACAAAGTTTGGCACGAGGCCCTTTTGTATAAAATGGCAAAAAAGAACCTACCTGGAGACATCATCCGAATGACAAAAAGCTTCCTTTGTGACAGAAACTTTAGAGTAAAAGTCAAAGATGTTCTGTCAACCCCAAGGAAAATTCGAGCAGGAGTCCCTCAAGGGTCAGTCATCGGCCCCACCTTCTTCAATATTTTTATTGATGACTACCCTTGCCCCGAAGGAATGTCCCTACATCTATACGCAGACGACGCCGCAACTCTAGTCTCAGCCTTCAACTTCGATACCATCTATCTCAAACTTCAAGAAGCACTGGTATTCGTTAATATTTGGTGCGACGAATGGCGGGTTGAATTGAACCCACAAAAAACTGAAGCTGTACTCTTCTCAGACAAAAGACTAAAAGTGAAGAAGCCCTTAGAAGATCTAGGCTTCCCTGATGAATCCATAAAATGGAAGGACAGCGTCCGCTACCTGGGCGTCATCCTTGATCAACACCTGACCTTCCAAGAACACGTGCAAAACCGAATAAACCTCGCAAAAGCAGCCCAGCACCGACTAGCACTATTTTTAGGGAGCAAGAGCAAACTATTCCTACACTGCAAACGTACCATATACACGTCTATTATAAGACCAATCCTAACCTACGGCCACCCAGTCTTCATAACCGCAAACAAAACTACACTGAAAAAAATCGAAAGTTTCGAAAACCAGGTATTAAAGAAAATAATAGGTGCCCCATGGTTTGTCAGAAGTAGTATCATCAGAAAGGACCTCAATTTAGAAAATATAAATGATTTCATAATAAAACAAGCATTCAACTTTTACGATAAATCTGAAAATATCGAAAATATTACATTCAGAGAAGCCTGTAACTACAAACAAGAACTGAAGAGAAGGAAACCAAAGCCAAGGCAACTCCTATATCGATTGAGAACAAATGTAGAAAATGGAAAAATCTTAAGAAAAAACACGTTAAAGAAAAAAATAAATAAATAAATAACAGAACATATTAGAAAAGAGAACACACCGATTTAAAGACCGCGCGCCAGGCTCTAACATTGTAAAGATGTGAATACCCTGTCAATGTGAAGAACGTGTACATATAATTCATTGTTAATATCATAATCTAGGTTGCTCTTTCTGAGCGGCACCTAATAAAGTTATTTTTGAACTGGAATCTGAAGCTTGAAAATAAATTATTTTTATCTTATTGATAAAGAGAGAGAGAGAGTTTGCACACGACGGTTATTTTTTTAATATACCAAAAGATTCTTAGGTAGTTATGCCTCCCAAGCGTAAATCGATTGGTCGATCTACCTCTCAAGCACGATCGAAAAATATATCACGAGCTTCAAAATCAGTTCAACAACGAGATGCAAGGTTGGAAGCCGATCGAATACAAACTGCTCAAGCTCGCTCGAATGAGACAGTTCAACAACGAAAAGCAAGGTTGGAAGATAATCGAATACAAACTGCTCAGGGTCGCTCAAATGAATCAATTGCCCAGTGGGAAACACGGTTGGGAACCAATCGAGAACGCAATGTTTGCTCCAGACGAACACTACATGCTGACTTGAACCTGGCCGCGTTCCATTATGATGCTGAATATGATTACAGTCTGCATCCAAGTGTTGTTATTGGTAAAATCGACAAGTTATGCAAATTTTGTGATGCGTTTAAATTCAAGAATGAGACTCCAGGAATGTGCTGCGCAGGTGGTAAAGTGAAATTGCCCGAATTGCATTTACCTCCTGAACCTTTATCAACGTTGATATCAGGTGCAACAAGCCAATCAAAGCATTTCTTGAGAAACATTCGAAAGTACAATTCATGCTTTCAAATGACATCGTTCGGTGCAACAGAAATCATTCTGGACAATTACATGCCAACGTTTAAAGTGCAAGGGCAAATTTGCCATCGTGTTGGATCTCTTCTACCTCTGCCGGATTCAGATCACAAATTTCTGCAAATTTATTTCATGGGAACCACCGATGACCAAGTAAATCAACGTTGTAGATTCAATAGCAGCACAAATCAAGAAATTGTGTCTTCATTACAAAATTTGTTAGATCAACACAACGACTGTTCAAGACAGCCATCGAGCGAATGCCTACTGATGATTACGTAGTTGTCATTAGAGCTGACAAAACACCAGCAGGTCAACACGATTCAATGCACCAACAATAGATGAAGTGGCAATCCTCATAGTTGGCGAAGGAATTTAATTCCCGCGATATAGTAATTCATCGCAGAGATGATAACGTTCAACGAGTATCTGAAACTCATCGCTCATATGATGCCTTACAATATCCCATTTTGTTCTGGCAAGGAGAAGATGGATATCACTTCAATATTAAGATAAGAGATCCAAAAACAGGTGCCGAGATCGATAAAAAAAAATCAGTGCAATGAATTTCTATTCATATCGGTTGATGAGTCGTGCCAACAGAGACAATCACATTTTGAAATGTCGAACATTGTTCCAGCAATACATTGTCGATATGTATGTAAAAATCGAGACCGAACGACTACTTTTCATTCGATTGAACCAAACCAAACTCCGCTCTGAAAAATATATTCATCTACGAGATGCAATTGCTACTGATGGGAATCCCAATGATCTGGGGAAAATGATCATACTGCCAGCTACATTCGCAAAAAGCCCACGGCACATGCATGAATATGCACAAGATGCAATGCCATATGTTCGTGTATACGGCCGTCCAGATTTATTCATAACATTTACATGCAATCCTAGGTGGGAAGAAATTAGAGAACTTATGTTGCCTGGACAATCACCTTCGGATCGGCCTGATATCATCGCCCGTGTGTTCAACCAGAAATTGAGAGCTCTTATGCATTTCATTGTCAAATATCGTGTTTTTGGAGGATCAGTCCTTGCAGCTGGATTATGTAAGAATAAGAAAATCAGTACTCTACTCTCACTATAAATACTTTCATTCATCACCTACAATGGAATGCTATCTGAATGACAATATCCCCCTAACCTTAAAGAGAATCATTGTACAAGTAAGAAGCCTTTTTGTAGTACAGAGAATTAATCATGTTTCACTATTGAAAACTAAGACCATAAAATGCACCTTATGCAACGGTGAATTTAGTCTCGATTTTCCACACTACATGTTCTACTGTACGGCAATGGAAGAAGAAAGAAAAATTCTTCGTCAAGAGACCGACTATAATGGCAATTCGCCTTATGTTTTAATGGCAAAAGTCGTAAAATCCAGACCCTTTGCATTCGCTTTTTATAAATACTGGAAATCAGCTCAATCAAAATATTTAGCACAGACACCGGATTCAACTCGATAATTGGGCGAGGTCAATACCCAATATTTGTATATAACTACGATGCTAATTTGTTATTTATTTATTTTGTCCTACAGAGAGAATCCTGTATGGCACGTGTGCCCAATAAAGGATATTGCTGTTTTTGGAGCGTCACAATGCTGGATGTATTATATTGAATGGCAGAAGAGAGGCTTACCGCATGCACATATTTTGATTTGGCTAATCGACAAGATCACACCAGATCAAATTGACCAGGTCATCTCAGCAGAAATCCCAGACATCGCCATTGATCCAGATTTATTCGAAGTTGTAGCCAAAAACATGATTCACGGTCCGTGTGGCGCGATAAACAACAATTCTCCGTGCATGAAGGATGGAAAATGTACTAAGCGCTATCCAAGAGATTTACACGCCGAAACTATCACTGGAGTTGATGGATATCCACAATATCGTCGGCGCTCAACTCAAGATGGCGGTAAATGCATCACTATAAAAGTTCCCAACATTGATATCGAAGTTGATAATCGTTGGATTGTGCCTTATTCACCATTACTCTCTAGGACTTTCAAAGCACACATCAATGTTGAATATTGCAATTCAGTTAAGTCAATCAAATACATTTGCAAATATGTCAACATAGGAAGCGATATGGCAGTTTTTGGAGTTAAAAATGCATCTGCACCAATCGATGAAGTACAACGCTATCAATTGGGACGCTACATCTGTAGCAATGAGGCAGTTTGGCGCATTCTATCATTTTCAATTCATGAACGTTATCCTACAGTTGTTCATTTGGCAGTACATCTCGAAAATGGGCAGCGAGTGTATTTTACAGCGGAAAATGTACGTGAAAGAGCAGCATCGCCACCGCAAACAACGTTAACTGCGTTCTTCTCATTGTGCGAAGGTGATTTGTTCGCAAAAACTCTACGTTACTCAGATGTTCCGAAATACTACACCTGGAATGCATCAGAAAAAAAGTTTCAACGACGTAAACAAGGCAAACCAGTTGAATGACATCCGAATATATATTCGTCCGACTCTTTAGGTCGTCTGTATACAGTTCATCCAAGCAATCAAAAATGCTTTTACTTAAGATTACTGTTAGTTAACGTATGTGGACCAGAATCCTTCCGAAAACTGAGAACAGTAAATGACAAAGTATGTTCCACCTATCGAGAAGCTTGCCAAGAATTATACCTTCTTGAAAACGATGCACATTTGGACACAACACTTGCGGATGCATCAAGCACTGCTCAACCACATCAAATTCGCATGTTATTTGCAATACTATTGACAACATGTTTCCCATCCAAGCCAATGGATCTTTGGGAAAAATACAAAGATTCCATGAGTGAAGATATCCTACATCATTTACGAGCAGCGAATCTGGACTTTCAATTCACACCAGAGATATATAATAGGGCGTTGGTTTTGATCGAAGATATTTGCTTGGCAATCGCTAATAAGAGATTGGGACAGATGGGATTATGTGCACCGAATAGATCTGCGAATGACTCCTATGATCGTGATTTGCAACGTGAAACCCACTTTGATGTCGATGATTTGAGTGTGTTTGTTGAAAGGAATTTATCGAAACTGGTTCCAGAACAGCGAATTGCATATGACACATTGATGCAAGCAATCTCCGATCAAAGGGGCGGATTGTACTTTTTAGATGCGCCCAGAGGCACAGGCAAAACCTTTCTCATAAATCTCATCTTGGCAACCATTCGATCACGGAATGAAATCGCAGTGGCAATCGCTTCATCTGGAATTGCTGCAACACTTTTGGATGGTGGCCGAACAGCGCATTCAGCACTAAAATTTGCCGCTGAATTTGCACACAATTGAAACGCCAACATGTAATATCTCGAAAAATTCCTGAATGGGCAAGGTTCTTCAAACGTGCAAACTAATAATATGGGACGAATGTATAATGGCTCACAAAAAAGTATTGGAAGCCCTCGATCGTACGCTTAAAGATTTGAGGGCAAATGGGAATTCCTTTGGTGGCGCCCTCATTCTACTGTCTGGTGATTTTCGTCAAACTTTACCTGTTATACCTCGCTCAACGCCAGCATATGAATTGAATGCATGTCTCAAGTCATCTGTTTTATAGCCTCAGGTAAAGAAGTTGATGTTGAGAACCAATATGCGTGTTCATCTGCAAAATGATGCATCCGCAGAACGTTTCACTAAGCAACTACTAAATATTGGAAATGGGAAAATGACAATCGACCCAACTTCGCAATGCATTACATTGCCCACAAGCTTTTGCACACTAACATCAAGCAAAGAAGAACTGATTCAGAAAGTTTTCCCAAATATAGCCCAAAATTACCGAAATCTTCAGTGGCTTAGTGAACGAGCGATACTTGCTGCAAAAACATCGATGTCAATGATATAAACTTCAGTGTACAAAATTGGGTTCCGGGTGAAGAGAGAACGTATACATCAATTGATACGGTGTTAAATAAAGATGAAGCGGTGAGCTATTCGACTGAATTTCTGAACTGCCTAGACTTGCCAGGATTTCCACCGCATGTTCTACAATTGAAAACTGGAGTGCCAATCATTTTGCTGCGGAACATCAACCCGCCCAAACTCTGTAACGGTACTCGACTTTCCGTAAAAACTATGATGAATAATATAATCAAAGCAACCATATTAAATGAGAAATTCAAAGGGCAAGATGTACTGTTGACCCGTATTCCCCTTTTCCCACCTGATCTGCCATTTGAATTTAAGCGATTACAGTTTCATGTGCGAACTGCTTTTTCAGTGACTATCAACAAAGCGCAAGGACAATCCTTGAAAGTATGTGGACTTATTTGGAAGTTCCATGTTTCTCACATGGGCAGCTCTATGTAGCTAGCTCACGTGAAGGAAACCCTTCAAACTTATATGTATATACACCTGATAAAACAGGTAAAACAAAAAATGTTGTATATTTAAAAGCATTAGATTAGAATTATAGTTCAAGTATAAATAAAGTGTAAATTGTGTAGTACCATGGAAGAGTTTGTTTTTATTTCATTTTTTCTGAAATCACAACAAAATAGTCTAATTATACCCCAGAGATCGCAGCGACGCGCAAAGCTAGGTCTTTCAGAGTCTGTATATAATAATTAGTATAATTTCTTAACTCTCAAAAGGGAAATAATGATTTATTTATTGTATACTTTTAATCTTTGAATGGTTTGTATATTGTAGCGAAATATTCATCATTTATGTACAGATTATTCATTCTGATATTCATATTTTGCTACACTGCTAAATTCCCTCTTTGCTTCCCTTTTTTATTTTATACATTTTAATTACGCCCCAGGAGTATTGGTTAACCAAATAAATAATATATTTTAATTTGTTGTCGCCTTAAATAAATTGCCGTGTCTTCCTGAAGTTTGTATTTCCTAATTTTCTACATGACAATCTCGATCTATTTATTCAGGTACCTACACCTGCAACAGTTCCAATGGTTTATGCAGGTACCTACACCTGCAACAGTTCCAATGGTTTATTCAGGTACCTACACCTGCAACAGTTCCAAAGGTTTATTCAGGTACATACACCTGCAACAGTTCCAATGGTTTATTCAGGTACCTACACCTGCAACAGTTCCAATGGTTTATTCAGGTACCTACACCTGCAACAGTTCCAAAGGTTTATTCAGGTACCTACACCTGCAACAGTTCCAATGGTTTATTCAGGTACCTACACCTGCAACAGTTCCAATGGTTTATTCAGGTACATACACCTGCAACAGTTCCAATGGTTTATTCAGGTACCTACACCTGCAACAGTTCCAATGGTTTATTCTGGTACCTACACCTGCAACAGTTCCAATGGTTTATTCAGGTACCTATACCTGCAACAGTTCCAATGGTTTATGCAGGTACCTACACCTGCAACAGTTCCAATGGTTTATTCAGGTACCTACACCTGCAACAGTTCCAATGGTTTATGCAGGTACCTACTTGCAAAATTTCCTATGTTTAATAGAGGTTTTGGCTGAGAAGGGTAACAAAAATTATTTATCTTAGCTAGAATAGTTTCAGTCGGAAGTTGATGTTTCCCCGCCAAAATATTATTTTAACAAACGTTCGTTTGGCAAACTTTCACTTGGGTAAAAGCCGGGCGAAGCCGGGTACGTCCGCTAGTCAATTATATTTGTTATAGGATGTAAAACTGTATTTTATTACAATATTTTCGTTATTTAATAACATCATCACAAAAATATTTTCCTCAAAGATTTTTTCATAAATGCGGATATCAGGGAATTATTATTTTTTCTTTATAAAGGTAGTATGTTTTTATGACAATTGACAATTTAAAAAGTTTTTTTTATTTTACATTTAGTCAATAGTAAATCAAAATAAATAAAAATTATAAATAATAATCTATAAAATAAGATGATGATATATATTTACAAATTTCTTCAGCAAGGAAGGCTTCCCCACCTTGAGAGAGTTCTCCTCCAGACAAGGTCTTCCCTCCTCAGTTCTACACACGCTAAAGAAATCATTGTAGATACATATCTTGGCAGACGTCATGACGGCCAGGGTCGTCATCTAAGCCTCGCCAGAAGACACAGCCCTGCAGGTCAGGGGGCTGCCTGATATGTATTTATGTATATCATATCTTTGAAAAATATTCTGAAATTTTCCCAAAATCATTCCAAGAAATGAAACTATATATCGGCACGATATTTTATAAACGCTTACTACTGTCCGTACTGCAAGAGTGAATCCCCTTACAGAGATTTTGCTAGTTTAATCATTCATACTCTATATCGGCACGATCTTTTATAAACGCTTACCACTGTCCGTACTGCAATAGTAAATCCCCTTACAGAGATTTTGCTAGTTTAATCATTCATACCGCTATGATATTGCATACTTCATCTAATCTGATTAAATTGGTAAAACAGCTGTTAGGCCTTACCACTGATGAGTCAAATGTTTCTCTATTGCAGTAAGGACACAGTAGTATAGGTATTTCATTTGTAATGGAAACTATCGTGTTGATATAGTTTCATTTCTTAAATAGAGATGACGCGCTATTGCCTTGTGTTTAAATGAACCTTTTACGAATCATTTTGAAATACCTTTTCAGGGATTTACACTTAAGGCTCCCCCTGATGATGCTTCTTTGATATCAATTCGAATGTGATGTCGGTTATAGGATTGTGTGAAGATTGTGCTGGGCTGTGGAGGTGCTGAAGCTGTACGCCTGGAAAGTTCCTCTCTTTCATGAAACAAATCATTGATATCAGGGAAGCTGAAGTCCAACTCCTCAAGATTTTCGCCTATCTCAATGCTTCCATCTCATTCATCTGGGGATTCTCTCCTTATCTGGTAAGTCTTCACCAATGTGTTGCCTCCTTCATCTGAAAAGTCTGTATTCAACATTTCTTTCATCTATGGGGATTCTATCCTTATCTGGTAAGTCTTCATCAATGTCCTCTTCATCTGGTAAGTTCTGTTTACAACATCTCTTTCATTTGGAACTTATTTCCACATCCTGATAAGTTCTGTATTCAACATTTCTTTCATCTATGGGGATTTTATCCCTATCTAGTAAGTCTTCACCAATGTCTCCTTTATCTGGTGAGTTCTGTATTCAACATCTATTTCATCTGGAACTTCTATTCCACATCCTGATAAGTCTGTATTCAACAATTCTTTCATCTATGGGGATTCTCTCCCTATCTGGAAAGTCTTCATCAATGTGCTGCCTCCTTCATCCGGTGAGTTCTGTATTCAACATCTATTTCATCTGGGACTTCTATTCCACATCCTGATAAGTCTGTATTCAACATTTCTTTCATCTATGGGGATTCTCTCCCTATCTGGAAAGTCTTCAACAATGTGTTGCCGCATACATCTGGTAAGTCTGTAATCAACATTTCTTTCATCAGGGTCAGGTGTTGATATTAAAATAAAAAATGGCATTTCCTGACCTCTCACATGAGCATGTTAGATGGTGGATATAGTGGAATCCAGCGTTCTGCCATATAAAATACTCGTGAGCGGTCAGGATAAATATGGAAAATCAAGGATTATACATTTCTTTAGCAACTCCTAATCCAAATAAAGATCAACCTTTGCCAGGAACTAGTTGGGAAAGTGACGCCCTTACGTCCCAGGAGATTCTAGTCTCTCAAGTATAGATGCGAATGAAACCTAAGAGAACGTAGAAGGAAGATTATGTATATATAGAAGAGACCTGTGTATATTGTGTAGTAAGAGATGCACTCTATGCTCACGGCGGACTGTACCATGTCCAGATAGCCCTCTGCAGTTTTGCCGCCTATTTGATGATCAGTGAGTTCCACGTACTGGACGCCAGCAAGGCTTTCGTGTCTCTCACCCTCTTCAACATGCTTCGTTTCTCCATTATCATCATACCTGATCTAGTCTCCTACTTCGTCCAGGTAAGTCTTACCGTTATACCATAGTAAACACCAATCGTAGGCGTAATGTCATAAATAAAACTTAATGTAAGCGATTAGACCTCATATAACTGTAGTGAGTTACAATCAGTCGAAGTGGGAATGACAAGGATGGACACGAGGAGACAAGATCCAGGAGCAATACCCTGTGAGGGGTAGGCAGAGAGGAAAGTCTGAGGTCCTCCAAGTAAACGATTTAGGTGGAGACGGCGTTGAAATTATCTGTCCCAAAATAGTAAAATCCTAAGTTATAATACAATATAATGCGGCTTATTCTTGTAAAATGATGTTTGACAAGTTTTACCGCAAATGTTTCTTTTGGACGAAAAATCGTAATTTATTTTGAGAAGAAATAACAACTATTTTATTTTTTACGACACTTTATTTTACCGTTCATCATTCCTCTTCACAATTCATCCTTTCATACTTCAACCCTAAGGATAGAAATAGTCGTTATTTCTCCTTAAAATAAATCACGATTTTTCGTCCAAAAGAAACATTTGCGGTACAACTTGTCAAACGTCGTTTTTCAAAATCCTAAATATTCTTTATTCTCCCTTCCAAGTTAGACAGCGACCCTAAGTTCTCAGAAATCAACGACAATTATGTAAGAAGACAACCTGGTGGTTGACTAGACCAGGAGTCGGCAAACTGCGGCTCGCCAGCCACATGCGGCTCTTTGGATGTGAAGCTCTTTATATAGTTCTATACGTAAATATTATTTATGTGAGTACTATTTATTGATGGCAAGAAAAAATGTGTGGCTCTTTAAAAACTTTGATATTTTGTTAATTGTAATTTTTGACTCTTCCGTCTTAAAGGTTTGCCGACCCCTGGACTAGACAGTTTCTTACAAACTTACATTTTCTCTCTTTATACTTCCTTACTGGTTATTTTTATTTAAACCATCTTTTTAGGAGATATATTGGCTATATAGGACTTCTTATTATATGACATACATATGGTATATGGTTATGTTAATTTAAACTTGTGTTCTGAGGTAACATATGCTATCTAGCTTTGTTTTTTCTGGCGATAGCACATGATTGGCTGACAAACTGTGACGTCATAGCTGGATTATCTGATAAGAAACTGGGGATCATATTTACTTACCAACTGGAATGTATTGGATTCATTCTAAGAAAGATTTAATAAATGCTTATTGTCCCCTGAATATGAACTATGATAATATCTGTGATTTCACAGATCCAAGTTTCATTCAAGAGAATCGACGATTTCCTCAACTGTGAAGAACTCGATGAGAACATCGTGGGTGACAGACCTAGGCCGGGTAAGTTTCTGACTTTGTCAAATGGATCATCTATCTTTTTTTTTTAATTGCATAAAACGATGAATATGCATATGTTAATAAATATAGGTACAGTTGTCTATAGCGCCCTCTCTACATAGCGCCTTCATCTCTTTAGCGCCCGATTTTAAGCATTAAAATGTAAACATTATACATTAAAAGTGACCTGTCTATAGCACCCCTTCTCAATAGCACCCTAATTTGGTGAGTCTCAAGAGGGGGCGCTATAGACAGGTTTAACTGTAGTAATATAGATGTCAAAATACACTATATTGTCAATTATAATAATTATAATGAGTGTTGCACTCCCAAATATACATAAAATTCAACGCTCCAGTTTGGCGATTATGTAATCTTACATACGGTAATAAAGTTTTAAAGAGAGTCAGCTACGACCCTGGTAAGACTTAAGTAAGAATTGACCAGATCACATGAGACAAAATGGAAATTTCCTACATTATCACGTAGACCCTGAGTTTTACGACTGGATGACTGACATATCTTTTAGACACCCTCCTGGACCTTGTCCGTGTTGTCAGTCTCTGGCCTCTCTTAGGTGACATTCAACCAGGCTATTTATATTAACCCAGACGCCTGAGGCCACAAGGCTTATTACTGCTATTGTTTGTGGCACGCGACAATATATATATATATGTCATAATTTGTATATAATTAAATGCAACCCCGACCCACTATGTATGTACCAAGTATGATTTTCAAAGACTTAATAAAGAACAAGGTAACTGGAGGGAAGCAAGTAGCATTAAGATATAGGAAGTAGACCTAAGGCTGGCACGACTATTCTGGGCACCCCTGTGTCAATATTGCAGGGGCAGAGACCGGACGTCTCTAGTGACCAGAAGTTATAAATGTTGAAGCTAACACCCAATATTTCCGGCAAAGACAGGACGTATCTAATATCCGTCGAAGCTATAAGCGTCAAGCCACCCAACACTTCCTGACGAAATCGGATATACCAGGCAGGGCACATCTTTCATCAAGGAGAGCCGCGGGCCAATCAGAAGATAGCTCCTTAAGTAGGTCAACCAATAGGGAAAAAGCATGTGATCATCTCTCAACCAATCAGAGAAAAACGGAGTCTTGGTGTTAAATCGAAAGGCAAGGATGGTCAGTTAGGTTTTCGCTCTCATAGGAACAACACCTGCAGTAGCGACTTGGCTCCCACCGAGTTCGAATCAGCCTTCGACTTGCTCCCACCAAGGTAACATCTGTTCTAGAGATCTCTCTCTCAGCTCAGCTCATAGCTATGTCAATCACCGCCATGTGATCAGATAAGGAACAATCAAACCCGCTCCTTCTCAAACCTTCTTCCCTCCAATCCAGTTGCCTTTTATTTTCAAACCTCATCATGTGTCCTGATTATTCCTAACTGTGTGCTTCACTTACCACTCAACGACTGCGCTTCAACCAAATCTCACCATTCGCCTCCAACAATAAGAAACCCCGCAACGATATTGCCACAGAACGGTTAAGTCGACAGGATTCTACAACAGTGTAATACAACAAATATTATAGTGTAATAATAATAACAATTGCATCACCATATTACACAGAGTCGACAGGATAAAGATTATGGAACTTAATCAGGATAAAGATTATGGAGCTTAATCAGGATCAAAATGGAAATTAACCCAGACACCAGCAAACCAAAAGGCAATGACAAACCAAGAGAGAAGAAACTGGCAACGAGCGGAAAGAGACTGACAACGAACGAAGCGACAAGACACCCCCTTGCGACGGTAATTTTAGAACTGACCGCCGCGCTACAAGGGCCAAGATCCACGCAACTGGAAGCGGTCTTCCGGAGCGCCACCCTCGGGACAGCCGACGCCCGCACCGCCGGTACGTGTCCGAACAACCTGACGCCACCGAGGAGTCGCCACCCGCCATGCCGTACCCGTGCACCCGGAAGCAAGCCACGCGACACGGGCCCAGTGTACCGACAACACGGTCCACTCGAATGGAAGCAGTACAAATGACTAAATTTCCCTTTCAATTGCGAGGACAGTGCAAAAGGTCCCGACCCGATCCAACAGATATTCCAAGCCAGCCACACCAAGCCGAAGACGCCACAGTGGAGACTTTTCGAGACTAAGGTAGGCAATCCACCCAATGACACCATCAAATTGACTTTAGACTTGTATCTGACCCAGGACCTACCATGTACCTTTCTAATTGAACCAGACGCAGGTTCGAACATATTGCCGTATCATTTATACAATAGATTAAAAGCACAACTTCCCAACTTAAGTATTAAAAAACCTTCCCTTGATCTATCCACCCTAAATAGTTTTACGAAAATAATAGGACATTTAACTTTCCCTCTGACAATAGGCCAAATAACCCGTAGAGGGAACTTCCACGTGGTAAATGCATCCTTGCCATTTGGAGTTCTTACCTTAAAAACCCTTTATCAGTATAAATTAAAACTAAATTATAATCGCGGCACTATTTTCCAACTTGGCGTCCCATTGTCTAATACTACCTACCACTTTAAACATGTACCAAATGAATGCAAGCACGGGCTAGACCAAAACCTGTCCCAAAGGACTCGTACAGCACACAAAGCTTTCACACATGGAAACCCTTGCCTGCATTCATTGCCCAAACCTCCAATATTTACATGCCACCATTCTAATCTCACACCACGCAACTTTTCACTCAACCCAATTGCCAATACTTTATGCCCACCACATATAAAGCCACCACGACTCCAACCTACAATTCCAATAATGCCCAAAAAAGTGTCCGTACACCGACACAGTTCACCCACTTACCACACAAAATCCACACATGACCATACTTCGCAACGCCATAAACACGCAAATGTACCTCACAACACGCGCACCCATACGTCGTCACACAACGGTAACACACACAACCCGCACAACAAACGCAACACGCACGCCAAAAGACAACAACAACGACAAACAAGCGCATGCACAACCGTTAAGAATAATACAATCATCCCGTCTACACAAAACATAGAAAAAATTCACGCCACCAAACAACCACACAATCGAAAAGCCTTGCGATCTTTCCTAAAAGCTGTGAACGCCTATAAAGAGTTCATTCCGGACCACGCCCGCTTGCGGACGCCACTTATCAACCTTCTAAAAAAGGATATCATGTGGGTCTGGGATGACGAATGCCAGAAAGCGTTCACTAACCTGAAAGAAAACCTTACCACACACCCCACATTACACCTTTACCAGGAAGGTCTGCCATGCCAGGTGTACTGTAACACCTCAACATTCAGCATTACAGGCGTTCTTAAACAAGTCTACCCTGATGGGAAGACATACACCGTTCAACATTTCAGCCGATCTCTGCGTAGTCACGAGCGAAATTATTCAGGCTTGGAACTACAATGCCTAGCCATTGTGGAAAGTGTGGATAATTTCCGCACCTGTCTAATGGACAGAAAGTTTACAATATTTTCTGACCATCCCGCATTACAGTGGTTGAAAGAGATCAAAGCTCCGTCAGGCAGATTGTTTCGATGGAGGTTAAGATTGTCAAGATACGAATATGAGGTCCGTAGCATAAATGGAGTACAACAATATGAAACGGGCGTTGGAACTCGTATCCCATTTTGTGGCTTTCTAGATGCGCCACTCATACAGAGCCAACAGTCTTCTCCACCAGGAAAATCTCGCGTGACTATAGATCACAATAAACTGCGCACCGTCTCCCGAAAAGGAGTACTTAAAACTATAGTCCCAAGTTCACTTACAACCAGACTCCTTAAGTCCGTACACACTCAACACCACCATCCAAACATCTCCAAGATGACGAGGCTCATCTCAGCACAATATTATTGAATAAAGACAGTTATAATCTTCTCGGTATTATTTATGTGATAAAAGGGAATAAAAGAAGAAAAGTTTCTTTATTAGACAATTATAACGGTGCGAGCTTTCGGGCAAAATACCCTTCTACAGGCGTGGTAGACGTGACACTATAACGTAGGTAATGTGGCTAGAAAGAGAGTATATACACATGATTATTTACATATTAGCGGAATGTGCTATGCAAATGGGGATTTTTCATTTGTTATGAATATTGTAATTAAAGAGATAGTAGGCAAATAGGGCATTTGTATATTTGGAGTTTGAGTCTATAGAGGAATATGTTAACGTAAATTATAGGATATGCGATATTTCGAAGAATTTTAGGAAATGTTGATATCGGGCTATCGTGTTATGGTTATTACTGCAAGGCCAGGAGAGCACGATAGGCATCAGGAAGATCTATTTTACGGTTGATGCTGTTATGTCTGTGGGATTCTATGGATTCGAGAACTAATCGCTGGTGCTGGTTATGAATGCGTCTGTAATGTATGGTGGGGTGGTTGGTGTTGAATGTATGGCCAGTATTGAGTGTGTGCTGGTAAAGGAGGGACCTGGTGTCTTGGTTGGAGATGTTTCTAGAATGCTCAGACATTCTGATGGCGACGGATCTACCTGTCTCGCCAACATATGTGGCAGAGCATTGCTCACACGAGACAGAGTAGACCGCGCCAACAGAATGGAGGGGATCAGGGGGGGCATGCGATTTAGTATATGGGTGACGGAGGGATGTGAGCAGGTTGGAGGAGTTTTTATATAAGGTGCGGATACCGTATGCTTTAAGGCTTCTGGCTATGTCGGCTGAGGAGGGGGAGTAGGGAAGGAAACATAATGATCTGTAAATTTTAGGTTGGTTGGAGGGGCCAGGTGTATATGAATGTCTATTGATGAATTCAAGCGGAAACGATGCTATGGAGAGGTGCGATATGATGAGATTTTTCTCAATTTCTTTAAATATATCGAGCGAACAGTGGGTATAGATTCTTTTAGTGAGAGCTTTTACTATGTTGATTTTGTGGGAAATGGGGCAGTGTGAATTGAAATGGGTATAACTGGGGGGACACTGTTTTTTGTAGTAGACTGTGGTGTGGAATGAGGATGCGGTACGTATTATTAGGATGTCTAGGAATGGGATGACCTGGTTTGATTCTATTTCCAAAGTAAAGGAGATGTTGGGGTTAAAACTATTGAGGGCTGCAAATATGGTGCTCTCCTGGCCGTGTCTGCATAAGCAAAAGACGTCATCAATATAACGGCGCCATATTTGTATATCTATAGGGATGGTACGGGTGATCCAGTTGTCTATTTCGGACATAGCGACTTCTGCGACAATAGAGGAAAGAGGGCTACCCATTGGCGAACCCTTAATTTGTCTGTAATGATTTTCTAGGAATGTGAAACAGTTCATGTTCAAGCAGAGCTTGGTAAGTTGTATTATGGATGAAGCTGTATGGGGATCTACACTATGTGAGCCAAGGAAGCGCTCCAGACTATCTATGATGAGATTGTGGGGAAGACTGAGGTAGAGGGAGGTTACATCGAAGGAACACATTATAAAATGTGGGGCGGGTTTTAAGGCAGTTAACTCACTGATAAAGTGGGGGGTGCTACGTATGGAGTATATATTCCTGTGGTTGTGTAACAGAGGGGAAAGGTAGTTAGAGAGGAATTTGGCCAATGGATAAGCTGGTGAAAGATGGTAGGCGATAATCGGACGGAGTGGTACGTCCGGTTTATGGATTTTTGGCAGGCCGTAGATGTATGCTCTATTGGAAAGGTTGGAAATAAATATCTTGTAATCATCGGGGGTAATGTGCTTAGATTTTTTCAACTGTAGTAGGGAGGTTCTGAAAACTTTAACTAGAGAGAGGCTAACCTTGTCTGAGATAGGGGAGAAGGTGGTATCATCTCCGAGTAGATCGTGCATCTTGGCTCGGTAATCCTCTTGGTTCATGATGACGGTATTTGAGCCCTTGTCGGATCGGGTGATGACTATGGATTTACTCTGCTTAAGTCTTTGGAGTGTTCTTAGGTCTGCACGGTAGTTGGGAGGAGGGGTATAAGGTTTAGATAGAGTCTTGGCAACCAATGTTCTCACGGAATGTTTGTCTTGCAGGCTGTACTGTTTGATGGTAGATTCGACGGAGCTAATGACCTCAGGGATATTGGGCTTGGAGGGGATGCGGAACTTGAGGCCCTTCTCTAATAGTGATATTTCTGAGGGAGATAGGGTACGGTGTGACAAGTTGACTACATTTGACGACTGCTGCTTCTGATTGTAGGAGGCAAGGAGAGGGTATGAAAATTTCTTTTGCCAGAAGAGTAGTTTCCTCTGGTGCCTGAGTGATATGTTCTTTTCTTGCGCCCTGATATCATTTATTTTTCGGTATCACAAATGATATCAGGGCGCAAGAAAAGAACATATCACTCAGGCACCAGAGGAAACTACTCTTCTGGCAAAAGAAATTTTCATACCCTCTCCTTGCCTCCTACAATCAGAAGCAGCAGTCGTCAAATGTAGTCAACTTGTCACACCGTACCCTATCTCCCTCAGAAATATCACTATTAGAGAAGGGCCTCAAGTTCCGCATCCCCTCCAAGCCCAATATCCCTGAGGTCATTAGCTCCGTCGAATCTACCATCAAACAGTACAGCCTGCAAGACAAACATTCCGTGAGAACATTGGTTGCCAAGACTCTATCTAAACCTTATACCCCTCCTCCCAACTACCGTGCAGACCTAAGAACACTCCAAAGACTTAAGCAGAGTAAATCCATAGTCATCACCCGATCCGACAAGGGCTCAAATACCGTCATCATGAACCAAGAGGATTACCGAGCCAAGATGCACGATCTACTCGGAGATGATACCACCTTCTCCCCTATCTCAGACAAGGTTAGCCTCTCTCTAGTTAAAGTTTTCAGAACCTCCCTACTACAGTTGAAAAAATCTAAGCACATTACCCCCGATGATTACAAGATAATTATTTCCAACCTTTCCAATAGAGCATACATCTACGGCCTGCCAAAAATCCATAAACCGGACGTACCACTCCGTCCGATTATCGCCTACCATCTTTCACCAGCTTATCCATTGGCCAAATTCCTCTCTAACTACCTTTCCCCTCTGTTACACAACCACAGGAATATATACTCCATACGTAGCACCCCCCACTTTATCAGTGAGTTAACTGCCTTAAAACCCGCCCCACATTTTATAATGTGTTCCTTCGATGTAACCTCCCTCTACCTCAGTCTTCCCCTCAATCTCATCATAGATAGTCTGGAGCGCTTCCTTGGCTCACATAGTGTAGATCCCCATACAGCTTCATCCATAATACAACTTACCAAGCTCTGCTTGAACATGAACTGTTTCACATTCCTAGAAAATCATTACAGACAAATTAAGGGTTCGCCAATGGGTAGCCCTCTTTCCTCTATTGTCGCAGAAGTCGCTATGTCCGAAATAGACAACTGGATCACCCGTACCATCCCTATAGATATACAAATATGGCGCCGTTATATTGATGACGTCTTTTGCTTATGCAGACACGGCCAGGAGAGCACCATATTTGCAGCCCTCAATAGTTTTAACCCCAACATCTCCTTTACTTTGGAAATAGAATCAAACCAGGTCATCCCATTCCTAGACATCCTAATAATACGTACCGCATCCTCATTCCACACCACAGTCTACTACAAAAAACAGTGTCCCCCCAGTTATACCCATTTCAATTCACACTGCCCCATTTCCCACAAAATCAACATAGTAAAAGCTCTCACTAAAAGAATCTATACCCACTGTTCGCTCGATATATTTAAAGAAATTGAGAAAAATCTCATCATATCGCACCTCTCCATAGCATCGTTTCCGCTTGAATTCATCAATAGACATTCATATACACCTGGCCCCTCCAACCAACCTAAAATTTACAGATCATTATGTTTCCTTCCCTACTCCCCCTCCTCAGCCGACATAGCCAGAAGCCTTAAAGCATACGGTATCCGCACCTTATATAAAAACTCCTCCAACCTGCTCACATCCCTCCGTCACCCATATACTAAATCGCATGCCCCCCCTGATCCCCTCCATTCTGTTGGCGCGGTCTACTCTGTCTCGTGTGAGCAATGCTCTGCCACATATGTTGGCGAGACAGGTAGATCCGTCGCCATCAGAATGTCTGAGCATTCTAGAAACATCTCCAACCAAGACACCAGGTCCCTCCTTTACCAGCACACACTCAATACTGGCCATACATTCAACACCAACCACCCCACCATACATTACAGACGCATTCATAACCAGCACCAGCGATTAGTTCTCGAATCCATAGAATCCCACAGACATAACAGCATCAACCGTAAAATAGATCTTCCTGATGCCTATCGTGCTCTCCTGGCCTTGCAGTAATAACCATAACACGATAGCCCGATATCAACATTTCCTAAAATTCTTCGAAATATCGCATATCCTATAATTTACGTTAACATATTCCTCTATAGACTCAAACTTCAAATATACAAATGCCCTATTTGCCTACTATCTCTTTAATTACAATATTCATAACAAATGAAAAATCCCCATTTGCATAGCACATTCCGCTAATATGTAAATAATCATGTGTATATACTCTCTTTCTAGCCACATTACCTACGTTATAGTGTCACGTCTACCACGCCTGTAGAAGGGTATTTTGCCCGAAAGCTCGCACCGTTATAATTGTCTAATAAAGAAACTTTTCTTCTTTTATTCCCTTTTATCGCACAATATTATTGGCAGAACATGACACAAGACATCGCAAAACAGGTAAAAACCTGCCCCACCTGCCGATTCGCTAGAAGAATCGATGAATACAAACAACCTGCACGTAAAAATACCGACACAGGTACCCAAACAAAACAAAATTCGTACATAAAGCACAGCGTACACACAACACAAATAATGCCAAAATTACCACATCCACGTCAGAGAAAAGATCACACATCTCAACCTAAACCAATTACCGCCGACATATCTCTAATAAAACCATTGACGATCAAACAGGAGAACTATAAACCGGACAAACAGTTCAATCATACCACATCACTCCCTAAAGATATCAAACAAGAGAACTGCGAACCTACCAATCATTCAAATTCTACAATTTATAAGGTTCAAGCAAATATTTCAGACTCCCCAGTTACAAAAATGTGGACGAACATGGGGCAATACCCTATTTTTCATCTGATTTTCATCCTTTGTTTGTTACTTCTGCCATACAACTGTATTCCAATTTTATTCATCAATTACTTGTTTATCTATGCTATGCCCGATCAGAAAATCTTCGAACTACAAGAGGTAGTTTTTAATTTTGGACAAGCATTTATAAAACTTCTCATAATTTTAGGAACCATCTTCGCAGAAAATCTAAATAAACTCCGAAGAGATAGCAGTAACTGAAAAAAAATGACCAAACAATGTCGGAGAAGCCGTACTCCAAAAACAAGCCCCGAGCCGCACCAAAAATAAATAGACGGCAGGAAACGAGAATTTGAGACACCACGACGGAGGTGTAGTCCGCAGCGATAAATTCGGCCTCTGTAAACAAAGCGGAACGCCTTCGTCCGATCTCCAATTTCATTCCCTCTCGTTTGCCCGACACACCCCACTTCCGTATCTCTAATTACAATGAGAAGATCCCCTATTGAGGTCGACTGGGAACCTCGCTATACCACCGATTTTGATTCCAGTTCGAGTCTACATATCGATTTTTACCAACCAACTCCACATCCACGAGACAACACATAGAACTAACTCACACATTTCTTACACAACAGACTTCTAACATTTTTTCACAACACACACACAAAGACAAAAAATTACACATAAAGGTTATATAGATTTCCATGTCTCCTGTACACACAGCATAAACGCACTTGAGGACTAGAATCACGTTTTTCACCTAAGTGTCGCTACAGACGAGACAAAAAATTTTATAGGGCATAATTGAGCAAGTAAAACATTTATAGGGCAAAATGGAACAATCAATACATTTAGATCAGGGCATGTAGATACCAAAGGGTTCCAACCAATACACCTTATTTTTCATATCAATCATTTTCATTATTTTCTCGCAATTAAAAATGTAAATATTTAATCAATTTATCAATTTATTCAACTTATTGCCACTTTTAATCATTAATTATCATTTTTTTTTCCCAATTAGTTTATATTATCATTTTTATTTATCAATTATCATTCTATTTACCACTTAGCTTATATTGCCACAACTCAATTATCAACGAAAACCCACTGGTTTTCGATTAAACTAAAAACATTAAATCACCCTTTGTTGTTGAAACCTTTTTATTTTTCATTTTTCTTTTTTCAAACACTCAACTTTGATTTCGCTCAAAAAACTTTTATTTTATTTTTATTTTTGATTTCTCAAAAGACCTAATAGAATTCCTTCGATTTCATTCCCAATCTCGAATAGAATATGGTTAGGCATTTTTCCTTTTTTTTTTTTTTTACCATTCAACCAAGCACTCAACTTTGATTTCGCTCAAAAAACTTTTATTTTATTTTTATTTTTGATTTCTCAAAAGACCTAATAGAATTCCTTCGATTTCATTCCCAATTTCGAACTAGAATATGGTTAGGCATTTTTCTTTTTTTTTCTCACCATTCAACCAAACACACTCAATTTTGATTTCATTCAACTTCTTATTTCATTTTGTTTTGATTTCAAAGCACCTTATGAAATTTCCTCGATTCCTTTTTCTCAGAATTCGAGCAAAAAAGTAACTAAGCAGTTGTCTTTGTCACCATGCAACAAAATATTTTTCTTTTTCAACCAAACACATTCAATTTTGATTTCATTCAACTATTTTTATATTATTTTTATTTGATTTCAAAAGCCTTAACAGAACTCCCTCGATATCATTTCTTATCTCGAGTAGAATTCGTTTAGGCGCATTTTTTTTGTTTTACCCACTATGTACCATAACCTTCATTGATTTCTTACAATTAAAAAATTTTTTGATTTCTATTAATTATACTCAACCTATATCATCAACCCCATTCTATCTTACTTATGTCACCAGCAATGCTTGTATATAGCCCCTCAATACCTACAACTAATTTTCCCACAAAATTATTTTTCATTTTACAGAATTCTCTCAGGCTAACCCCTTCTTGAATTCTTCACATGTAGGGGGCGCATCTGTCATAATTTGTATATAATTAAATGCAACCCCGACCCACTATGTATGTACCAAGTATGATTTTCAAAGACTTAATAAAGAACAAGGTAACTGGAGGGAAGCAAGTAGCATTAAGATATAGGAAGTAGACCTAAGGCTGGCACGACTATTCTGGGCACCCCTGTGTCAATATTGCAGGGGCAGAGACCGGACGTCTCTAGTGACCAGAAGTTATAAATGTTGAAGCTAACACCCAATATTTCCGGCAAAGACAGGACGTATCTAATATCCGTCGAAGCTATAAGCGTCAAGCCACCCAACACTTCCTGACGAAATCGGATATACCAGGCAGGGCACATCTTTCATCAAGGAGAGCCGCGGGCCAATCAGAAGATAGCTCCTTAAGTAGGTCAACCAATAGGGAAAAAGCATGTGATCATCTCTCAACCAATCAGAGAAAAACGGAGTCTTGGTGTTAAATCGAAAGGCAAGGATGGTCAGTTAGGTTTTCGCTCTCATAGGAACAACACCTGCAGTAGCGACTTGGCTCCCACCGAGTTCGGATCAGCCTTCGACTTGCTCCCACCAAGGTAACATCTGTTCTAGAGATCTCTCTCTCAGCTCAGCTCATAGCTATGTCAATCACCGCCATGTGATCAGATAAGGAACAATCAAACCCGCTCCTTCTCAAACCTTCTTCCCTCCAATCCAGTTGCCTTTTATTTTCAAACCTCATCATGTGTCCTGATTATTCCTAACTGTGTGCTTCACTTACCACTCAACGACTGCGCTTCAACCAAATCTCACCATTCGCCTCCAACAATAAGAAACCCCGCAACGATATTGCCACAGAACGGTTAAGTCGACAGGATTCTACAACAGTGTAATACAACAAATATTACAGTGTAATAATAATAACAATTACATCATCATATTACATATATATATATATATATGTCATAATGTATGTTCTTCCAGGAATAATAAAGTAAACCTACAGTCAACGAGAGAGAGAGGTAGATAGAAGGTAGCTAAAGTACGGCCATTTTGGGCCACTGGCCACATTCCGGGGGGGGGGGGGCTAGGAACCTCAGGACTATTTTTGGACAGTCGGGGGGGTGGTGTGCGACACGAACGGTCGTTCAGCGGTGGCAGCCGCTCGCGCTCCCTCTCTCTCGCTGGTTGCCTGGAATTCCTTTTTCAAACTTGTGGTTTCCTTATTTCTCTCTCCCCACATTATTATCATATTGCCACATTGAAAGTCGACAGGATCATATCACAGAAAGAGTCGACAGGATAAGACCTGGCCGGGAAGCAAATCCCTCATATACCGGAGTATGAAGAAACAAGAAGCCAAGCCACGATGATCGGCCAAACCCAACTCAACTGTAACCACTCCTCTTCGAGCCCTCAACCCTTTCTTCGCCAACCTTTGAACCGTGATCCCGAAGAAGTATTCACCTACGACGGAGATGGAGCTGCCACGCACTTCTTCCAGCACTAGATCTGCCAAAGAACGATCGCCGTGCCAGAACAGGACACCTCCCACCATCATGGACAAGACTCCGCCATATCCCTGCCGCTACTGTTATGTAAAACACTGGTACGCACAGTGTCACAGACAGAACTATCCCGAAGCTCAGTGAACTTACCTGCTCTCTAAACCAGCATAACCTCTAAGTGGAATTGTTTTAACCCCTACCATTCATTCTTAAATAAGTCATTCCTTGTAAATTTTCCCCATATTTACATAATTAGCTCCATTTATTCTCTCCACGCCTATTAACAATGATTTTATTCTCCATACTATTTATCTAGATACTAGCGGATGTGCCCGGCTTCGCCCGGGTTTTACCCGAGTGAATGTTTGTCTAACGAACATTTGTTAAAACAATTCTCTATAAAATTATAAAACGTACTCGGCTTCGCCCGGGGTTTTACCCGAGTAAAGGTTTGTCTAGCGAACATTAGTTAAAACAATTCTCTAAAAACTTATTTAAAAAAAAGATATATTTTGATAATTTGAAACTCGTAAATTTGAATCTCTCGATAAAGTGAACATTTTTTCCCGGTCCCTGTGTGCCGTGTCATCCTGAATTTTGTCTTTCCTAATTTTCTACATTAGAAAATCATAGTTTTATCTAGTGAACATTTTTTCCCGTGTCACATTGCCGTGTCATCCTGAGATAATCTTACTTTTGATAAATAATATTTAAGATAACAAACTTAGTGATAAGAAAACTTGTTATCATCGTCACAATGGGGGCGCTGCTTGCGAGTTAAATCTACAAATCTGCAAATAACTCTAAGGATATTCAAGATATTCAGGAAATTATTTTTCAAAAACCTTCCCGGTGATATACCTAATAATATCCCAAAATTTCACGGCGATTGGATGTATGGTTTTTGAATCTATAGAGTACAGACAAACAGACAGACAGACAGACAGACAGACATTCAATTTATATATATAGATAGATAGATATATTTTTCTAATATTTTTTGTTTACTAAAAATTACAAAAAAAAATTATTATATATTTAAATTTTTATACTACTAATAAAATAGAAATTTTCAAAAAATAAATATTTTGTTTACTAAATTAATTTTTATATAATTAAAAAAATTCTATTATTTAATTAAAAAAAAAAAAACAGATTATTTGACTATTGACCACCATATTGAATACACATATTGTTTGTAAACAAAACCATTTACTTTTGATAAATAATCATCATCATTTAGTTAAATCTACAAATCTGCAAAAAACTCTAAAGATATTCAAGATATTCGAGAAATTATTTTTCAAAAACCTTCCCAGGGATATATTTAATAATATCCCAAAATTTCACGGCGATTGGATGTATGGTTTTTGATTCTATAGAGTACAGACAAACAGACAGACAGACATTCAATTTTATATATATATATAGATTTGTAACTCATTTAATTAGTTACCTTACCAGTAGAATTTAACAATCGTCATTTTAATTAAATAATTTCCATTTTAACGTAACTCTTTAAAAAAAATGGAATTCTACCTATTAATGCTTTACGATTTTTACTATTAACAATAGATTTTCCATAATCAATTTATCTATAAAAATATGCCTCCAGCACCTAAACTTTTATATACCTATTTGTATATGACCTCTCTACTTGTAAGCACGGCTCACGAAAAATAATTTCTTTCCCTAAACGACTTAAAATTCACCCTGTAATTCAGGCGTCGAAGAATTCCAACCACCACGTGAGCCTTGCTTACAACCAACCCTTGGTGACTCTTACCTATCTTCCCCTGAATGCCCCTCTCATTCTTACAACTTTGTTAACCTTATACCAGCTCAGGACCTTTTATAGAATTATTGATTAATCAATTATCGAACTTCTATATGGTCATTTCAAAATCCTAATCTTCGCCCTTCATTTATGATAATATATTTCGTAGTTCATCTCTAGCATATCCACCGACCCACACCATCTAGCCAATGGTGTGTTCGTCACAGGATGCAGATTGACTAACTGCTAGATATTTATCAACTCCTTTTTGTTCGCACTTGAACAATCTGCATCGAGCGGCACAGTTCGCTTCTTCTTCTCGCGCCACACGTTCGCCACACGGACCCTGTCTTCAAATCTATGTTTGTCCCTTGTCCAAACCAGCACGATATAGTCTACCTTCGATATTTCCCACGGAGGTACGTTAAACATCGTCGCTGATTCTGTCCGGTCCGTCATCATTTCGCGCAGACATGGGTTTTACGTTCAACCCACCGCGAAATCATCGCCTTGCACAAGCTCCCACGACGGTTCAAACACCTCGTGTCCGAGCAGCTTATCACTTGTAAAGGACAACACCGTCCTCGTCCCAATTTTTGGCACTGTGCGCGCATACTTTCCTCCAATTAGCTAAAACTACTAAAGTCTCATAGTATCTAAATAATTAAGGTAGAAAGGCCCAGGGCAAGTTTCCCCTCGCTCTGTCCGCCTATATTCTACCTTTGCATCTCGAACTATTTTATCTTCGCGAATTAAATATACGTCCATTCGACTTCCTCACCTACACACGGAACTTTTCCCCTCGGACTCGCTACACAAGTAACTGCATAGATAAGGTAGAATGGCCCAGGCAAGTTTCCCCTCGCTCTGTTCGCCAAGGTTCTAACATTGTATGTAGTTTTATATTTACCTCAGTCCTGAGCTCACACAATTGCCAACCTCAACCTCATTTCTCGTACTCTACACATATAGCATAGAAAGCCCATGCCAAGTTTCCCCTTGCCATGTCCGCCTGAAAAATATCTTAAAGTGTAGAGTTCCCCAGTCTTAATGACCTTCAGAATTTCATCATGTGTATGTGACTCACCTTCTCGTTGTTCACACCCCTCCATAACAGTTCCCTTATAATACATTAGATGTTATTGTATATAGCCTTTTATAACTTTGATATTATAAAAAATTCCCTTAAATATCAAACTCTCCGGTGTTGTAAAATTGCTTATAAATAATATTTACTTGTGTACTATACAATATTTTATTTACATAAAACTATGTCACTATAACCTTAATTAATTTCAGCTGTAAAATTATTTTCTCTATTCCTGGCTTCACCAGCTTTAAGTATACTCAAACCATGTTCAGCCTTCTTTAATGGGGGCCATATGTCATAATGTATGTTCTTCCAGGAATAATAAAGTAAACCTACAGTCAACGAGAGACGTAGATAGAAGGTAGCTAAAGTATGGCCATTTTGGGCCACTGGCCACATTCCGGGGGGGGGGGGGGGGGGGGGGGGGGGCTTTTCTTGGAACCTCAGGACTATTTTTGGACAGTCGGGGGGTGGTGTGCGACACGAACGGTCGTTCAGCAGTGGCAGCCGCTCGCGCTCCCTCTCTCTCGCTGGTTGCCTGGAATTCCTTTTCCAAACTTGTGGTTTCCTTATTTCTCTCTCCCCACATTATTATCATATTGCCATATATATATATATATATATATATATATATATATATATATATATATATCTGTAACACGCCAATATGCAGTGGATATTGTTTTGCGTAAAGAAAGAGATCTCAACCGTCTGACTAAATTTATTTCAAACACGCGCCTTTTATATAGTTACAAATATTTACATAATTCCTAACGGCGTAAAAATTTACATCTACTAATAATTTATAAGCAGAATGTGACAAACTCCCTACTAAAAATTGTACATATATATATATATATAGGATATCTTCATCCCCACCAGAGAGTGCAAGTAACCAAATGGGGCTCTGGCTCATTTGTAAGTGCGTATGCTTTTCACATGTGTAGACATGTGGTGCACTTACAGTAAAAGCAGTCGCCTACTTCTACCCAAAATGATTATCATGGCCTGTACCACGTGTACTAAGGATAAACCCGATTCTTGCAAAACGGGGCTCTGGCACATTTGTAAGTGCAAAGTAGAACTGATTTTCACAGGTGTAGATATGTGGTGCACTTACAGTAAAAGCAGTCGCCTACTTCTACCCACCATGTTTACCATGGCCTGTACCACGTGTACTAGGGATAAAAAAGGATATCTTCTATGTACATTCTCAAAATCAAGTTAAATCAAGATGATAGATCCATAGACATAGTCTTAAGACGTTGTCTTTTCCATTTGGTTCATTCATTGTGGATATTCATCTATATATCGTTTTGAAAATAGAGCAATCCATAAATAAATATTTAAATAAAAAGGCATATATTGGATCAAAATATCATTTATTGTACCAATATATGCCTTTTTATAAATGAATATATATTAATCATATATATATATATGTAGATGGAAATTTTGCCGGGAGGAAATTGATCTAAAGAGACAAGGGTCGCCTCTCCCGTCAAAATAGACGTTTAAAACAGACGCCATCTATTGACCGTCGCCGCAACTAGCGGCCTCGGGTCGGTGACAAGCCTCTTTGGCAGATTGTCAAGATTCCATTAGATCCCGTGTGGATCTCATGGAATAAAGTCCGCCCTAGACTGACGAGGGCCATTAGCCCGAAACCATGGTCTCTAGGTGGACGCTTTTCAGTTTGCCAAAGTTGGTGTTGTGGCTTTGTCACCGACCCGAGGCCGCTAGTTTCGGCGACGGTCAATAGATGGCGTCTGGTTTTAGACGTCTATTTTGACGGGAGAGGCGACCCTTGTCTCTTTAGATATACAGGGTGATCCAAAAGTCCCGCACAACTTTAAAAATTAATAACTCCGCGAATATTTGCGCTAGAGCAATGCGGTAAACACCATTGTGTTCAGGATGCAATGGGATTTTTTATGGCAAATAATGAAAAATTCGAAATTGATTTTAGTTACAATTTTATTCGCCAGATGGCGCTCTACCAGAATCAGAGATTCAGCGGCCAAATTGTTTGATAAATTGAAAAATATAACTGATCGACATGTATTTTTCCTTTTTGAATACCAGGAAAGAACCCTAATAATATAAAATAACAAATTAATAAAACACCACTTCGCCGAAAGTATGAAGAATTGGTTAACGATTTTCAAATACAATCAGAGATATGTAAAATAGGTAAATGCAAATTAAAACATGTAGCAAAAAGAAAATTGATCTTTTAGATACGGTTTGTTTCCGAAGATAATAAATTTCTAATATTTTTAATTCAACTCTCACTCAGTGTCGATTATGTTTATTTATTCATTTGAAACATATGTATCTATCTCTGATAATTTATTTTACTCTGGAATGTCGTTGTTGTTTTTTTCGTGTCCAATAAATAGCCTCAGATGTCTCCATGCATTTCTATCACAGCAGCAGCAGCAATGTCCACTATCTTGGATGTATAAAGCTGCTGCTCTGGGTCTAAGTCAATTTTCTGCAAGGCATCGGGCATGAGAATATGTGGGTAGGTGTTAGTTCCACACCAGGACAGTTGTTGCATGTTCTATAGGTTCTTGTGCCATCTGGATGTATTTTCATTCCTTTATAATGTTTTGTTCTAAGTCTTGTTATAGTTTTTGTCAGTTTTCTCTCAGAGTTTATTTCACATATTTGACCTTTTCTTATTTTTTGTTTAATTATCTTGTATTTTGCCAAAGCATCAGCGTCAAATACTGACATTTGTTCTTTATTTTGGCTCAGCTTTCTGGCTTCCTTTGCCAAATCAACTGCCATTTCATTACCCCCGATCTCAACACGGGCAGGAATCCATTGTAGAATGCAGTTATTCTCCAATGATTCCAGTTGGGTAAGTAACGAGTGTATTTTCTGTGTGATTCTAGTATTGCCCTTCTGAATTGCTTCTAGAGCGGATATGGAGTCGCTGTATATTAAAATTCCTTCTGCTTGATGCAGAGTTGGATGGTTAAGGCATAAATCAAGAGCTTTCCAGATAGCTGTCAGTTCACAAGTGAAGTTTGAGGAAATCTGTCCTGCTCCTTTTTTGATTTTGGTATTTGTTCCATCTTGCAATATTATGTTAATTCCGGCCCCTCCATTACTCAGGGTAAGGTCTGAAGATCCATCTGTATATACTGTTAAAGGGCGTGGCCTAGCATTTTTAATCAAGAATTTGTACTATGAGGACATAGCCGTTAATATTACAAACACATTAGACCTCGAAGCCCAAGGTATCAAAGTCTACCTCAATCAAAACAAAGCCATCAACATATACAATATGTCTTATATATTATATATTTGCCTTATTCTGTCTGTTTGTTTGTCTGTTTGTCTGAAGCTCACGGATAGAATGCGCGCTCATTGGCTGCCAGGGAACACGTGTCCTCCCTGCCCCCCTCTAGACAACCCTGTTATTCAAAAACCATACATCCAATCGCCATGAAATTCTGGGATATTATTAGGTATATCCCCGGAAAGGTTTTCGAAAAGTAATTTCTTGAATATCTTGAATATCCTTAGAGTTATTTGCAGAATTGTAGATATAGCTCGCAGGCAGCGCCACCATTGCGACGACGGAGATAGGCTTAAGTTTGCTGCTCCACCCCTGTTGACCTTGGGTCATCGTGTGAGTCACAGCATGATGCAACAAAAACACTCTCTCTGGGGATTGCGGCGTCAACAACCTGTAAGTTTGCCTCTCTCATAAACCTGTCTATACAGACCACCCTGACTATAGCGACCACTCTAGACAACCCTGTTATCAGCTGCCTGTCTATACAGACCACCCTGTCTATAGCGGTCACCTTAGGCAACCCTGTTATCAGCAGTGTGATACATCCACCTGTCTATACAGACCACCCTGTCTATAGCGACCACTCTAGACAACCCTGTTATCAGCTGTGTGATACATCCACCTGTCTATACAGACCACCCTGTTAATAGCGCCCACCCAAGTCAACGTTTTTAAAATATATTCGCACTCGGGTAAACCCCGGGCGTTGCCCGGGCCATTCGTCTAGTGTCTTATAAATGACTGCGGCGTATAATTATAAAGCTATACAACCAGTTTAACCGCATAAGTTTCTTTTATTTATGAAAAATCATTTTTAATTTCAAAGAGAAATAATTTAGTATTTCTAACTTTTGGATGACGTATGAAAAGGTTGAATATATGAAGAGTGATGGTCTATATATGAATGGATGACGTATGGAGGGTGAAAAATATGAAGAGTAATGGCGAACGGAAAATAAAAGTGTCCAGGAGCGGGAATCGAACCCACAACCTTCTGCTTACCGGGCAGGTGCCATGTCCACTAGGCTATCCTGGACGATATTTCTCCGTTCGTAACTAATATTTAAACTGACTAATAATACTTATAAATGACTGCGGCGTATAATTATAAAGCTATACAACCAGTTTAACCGCATAAGTTTCTTTTATTTATGAAAAATCATTTTTAATTTCAAAGAAAAATAATTTAGTATTTCTAACTTTTGGATGACGTATGAAAAGGTTGAATATATGAAGAGTGATGGTCTATATATGAATGGATGACGTATGGAGGGTGAAAAATATGAAGAGTAATGGCGAACGGAAATACGTCATCCAAAAGTTAGAAATACTAAATTATTTCTCTTTGAAATTAAAAATGATTTTTCATAAATAAAAGAAACTTATGCGGTTAAACTGGTTGTATAGCTTTATAATTATACGCCGCAGTCATTTATAAGTATTATTAGTCAGTTTAAATATTAGTTACGAACGGAGAAATATCGTCCAGGATAGCCTAGTGGACATGGCACCTGCCCGGTAAGCAGAAGGTTGTGGGTTCGATTCCCGCTCCTGGACACTTTTATTTTTCCATTCGCCATTACTCTTCATATTTTTCACCCTCCATACGTCATCCATTCATATATAGACCATCACTCTTCATATATTCAACCTTTTCATACGTCATCCAAAAGTTAGAAATACTAAATTATTTCTCTTTGAAATTAAAAATGATTTTTCATAAATAAAAGAAACTTATGCGGTTAAACTGGTTGTATAGCTTTATATACAATATGTATCACCCTCCAAACAATACATTTATTGACGATGGAACAATGGCTCAATTTCTTACAGACAACACTATTATTGTACGTGACCTTAATGCCAAACATCAACTATGGGAATGTTCTACGCCAAACCCAAGAGGCAAAATACTATCAAACATATTTGACGACAATGCCTTCTCATGTGCTTAAATGATGGGAATCCTATCCATCATTCCTACAAGCTATAATACTGCACAAGCCCTTGATATAAGTTTTTACTATCCTGACATTTTCCACAAATGCAAATAGGAAATATTAAAAAGTTTTGAAAGTGATCATTTGCCTAATTTGATAGAAAATAGCACCAAGACCAAAACTAGCTCAATTAAGAAAAATTCTGAAACTTCAAAAAGGCTAATATGATATCTTTCGAAAACACCATTATTAAAGCAGCCAAAGTTTCAATACCAAGAGGTAATATCAAGAAATGGATTCCAAATTATACACACCAAGCAAAAAATATTCAAACACTTATAACTAAAAGAAATGAACTACAAAAAAGTGCACCCAAAACCAAACAAATTGTATAACTGAACTGAACATTGTGATTGCAAAAATAAAAAGATTATACGTAAATGTAAAAAGGTAAAAATGGAAACAAACTTGTGAAAACCTGAACCCAAAGAAACCCAAATACAAAACTTTGGAATTTGGAAGAACAAATTGACAGAGCCCAGCCACAAACTGAAAACACAAATATGATTAGGAATACAGATAGTACACCAGCAACTAATTACAAAATTGCTGCCAATCTTTTAGGTAATTCATATCAAATAAGTAGTAAAATCAAGGTTGAAAAAAGAAAGATTATTCATGACTGTAAAATATCACCAGCACTCATTATATTTTCCATGAAAAAAAATCAATATGAAAGAGCTAGCTTATGCATTAGAAAACACTGACCTAAACAAGACTCCTGGGCCAGATGGAATTCATGGCCGAATGATATCAAACTTGGGCAAAATTGGCAAAAAAAGACTTCTTAATATTTTCAATAACTCCTGGAAAACTGGAAAATTGCCTCAAGACTGTTAAATGCAACAATAATTCCCATTAAAAACTTGACAAATCTGCTGATGACCCAAAAAGCTACCGACCTATCTCCCTAACAAATATTTGCTGCAAATTAATGGAAAAAATTATACTCAGACGACTCACCTACCACCCCGACACAAGAAATCTCTTATCAGAAGAACAATATGGATTTAGGAAAGGACATGGGACAATAGACCAACTCTTATTTTTCACACAAAAGGTAAAAGATGCACAAAACAAAAAAACCAACTAACCACCCCATAGCTGCTTTTTAGACCTTACACAAGCTTTTGATAAGGTATGGAAAAACAAGTTAATTACAAAATTATACAAACATTTCAAAATTGATGGAAAAGCTATCACTTGGATAAATGATTCCCTTAAAAATTTATAAATCAGGGTCACATATAATGGCACTCTATCTAAAACCTTCAAATTGTACCAAAGATTACCACAAGGATCAGTCCTTAGCCCAACTCTCTTCACCCTATTTATAGCAGGTATAGAAGAAAAAATTTCACATAAAACCAATATTGGACTTTTCGCTGATGACATTATTATATGGAGTAGCAACACTAACTGGAAAAAAGCTGAAAGAGATTTGAACAAGACTCTTCTCCACCTAGAAAAATTTGCTAATAAACATAAATTAGAATTTAACCCCCAAAAATCTGAAACCTGTCTTTTTACTACCGATAAGAAACTATACAAAATAAGACCAAATATTATTCTGAAAGAACAACAATTTCAATATAATAAACATCCTAAATATCTCGGCTACACCCTGGATCCAGAAATTAACTCCAGTAAGCATATTGAAGGAGTTGTTAGAAAAGGAAGAGACCGACTAAAAATCTTGAAATATATTTCAGGAAGAGTGAGGAGCTGAAGCAACAACACTAAAATTAAATTACACATCTCTAATGAGACTTATTTTGGAATATGGATATCAAATCTATGGTACAGCATCTGAAACAAATCTAAAAACACTGGAAAGGGTACAACTAAATGCAGCTAGAATTATTGCAGGTCTTCGAAATACCTGCCCTGATGATATTGTACTTTACGAGGCAGACATTATGCCCTTGAAGGATATAATAAGCTACAATCTGCCAAAATATATAAACAAAATCAAGAGTTATGAAAACAAACACAGAACTTTCAATTACATACTTAATTGGGAACCCAATATAAGACTCAAAAAAGAAGGCCCTCTCCACCTGGCCAAAAGAAATAGATTTTTAAAATATAAAGTGGAAAAATATTATTTAGCTGAAAAAAATATCTTCATGCGAACCACTAACAAAATGTTATTTTTAATGCCACTTTAAATGAACCCACCAACAGACAATACCAAAATCCAGAATACTTAAAACAATTATCATTAGAAATAATTAATATAAAATTCCTAAAAATGCAATAACTATCTATACCAATGGTAGCAGAGACGAGTTGGGACACACTGACAGTGACTCTCTCATTAAAACCACAAATGGCATGAGAAAATAAACAGAAGAAACCCAAAATTTTGCTCAGTCTTCAGATCAGAACTTATAGCCATCTATGAAGTCTTAAAATCCATCAGAAACATTAAACATCACGATATATGGATCCTTACTGATAGTAGAAGTGCCATACAACACTTGAGTCACACAGGGGATCTTAGATACAAATTAAGCAGGAACATAATCGGTTATCTCCAAAAACTCTCAATACCTCAAAAATTCACCTTCAATGGATACCCTTACATGTTAGCATTGAAGGCAATGAAGCTGCTGATGCGCTAGCGAAAAAAGGCACAAAAGAACCCTTGCTACAGAAGAATAAACTTACTTTTAAAGAAATAGAAACAGTAGCCAAAATAAACAAGAACTGGAGGATTCCACCTAAGCACAGTTGGTATACCCTAGAAGCAGATGGCCACCCAGACCTTTCGGTCTACAAGCCGGCATGCGAAGCATGCCCTTCGCTGCTATTCTGTTCAACTCATAAGCCAAGTAACGGTATCCAAGCTAGAGCTTGGACATTGTACCTGGAAACACCACCTCCCAGACAACGTGTCTGGAAGGATTTCTATACCGGTGGCCTTTAATCACAGCAAAATAGGAAACTATCTACTGTGTCCAGCAGGGACCGCGGGGAGGCAGCCCCCGGTCGACTCTGTTCACTCACAGCTGAGGAAAAGCTCAGCTGCCACGTCGTGGGCTTTCTCAAGAAGCTTGCTGTGATTTCTCAGCAGCTCACTCTCGATCGCGCCCCTCGCCCTCCTTCTCTCTTCCTGCTCACCCACTACCCTTGGACAATCCAAGACGTAGTGGCGTGCATTCATATCCCTTTCTCCATAGACGCAATCAGGGTTTCTCTTAATTTTAAATCTGTGGAGACTTGGGGAAGAGCCCATGTCCCGAACTACCCTAATGAGTTTGTGGGACATTACCTTACAGAGGTACTTGGGTGTTGTTACCCCATTGAATACCTCTCTCCCCTTCACACTGTTCCTCCATCTGTCCAACCATAAGTCCTGGACGTGCCCCCTGATCCTCCTATAAACTTCTTTCTTGGTCACTGGGGTCCTCAGTGATCTACCTCTAAAGCATCCTGCCTTAGCGATCCTGTCTGCGAACTCATTACCTTCGATGAGGCTGTGTCTCCTAAACCAAGGGAGCTCCGGAGCCCGCGTCATCATCTCCAGCTCCTGGATTATTTGATGCGCGAGTTGCCCTTTCTCCAGATTGATGGCGACGAGAGCCGACATAAAATCTGAATAGAGGCGGTCCGGGCTGAAGTTCTTCTCGGCACACACTCTGAGGGTTACCCTGATCGCAACCAGCTCGGCTGAAAAGACCAATTCGTCCACTCTGAGTGTTAAACTTTCTTGGAAAATCAGCTCTCCATTAGTGTATATCACTACCCCAGCTCCAGTATTGGTTCCAGACTTACTACAATCAGTGAAAACCTCTGTGCCAATCCCTGTCGGCCCTCCAGGACTCCAATTCCACTTTGGCAACCACTGCGGAGGCTTCCTTGAATCCCTCTTCGATTCCAGGGCCCCCGCTTCAAGTCCCAGGGCATCTTCCCTGTTCTCCCAGATCTTCTGTCTGATGGTCTCCTCCTCTAGTTTCAATTCCAGGGGAATAAGCCCAGCGAGGACCAATAAGACCTCACTGCTGGTAGTGCGATATCCCCCTGTGATTCTGAGTGCCGCTGTCCTCTGCACTCTCTCTAGAGTTGTCGCCACCTTCTGATCCCTGTTTCGGCGCCACCAAGCCCCGGAAGCATATAGCAAGATTGGCTCGACACAGGAGAGGCAGAGGTTCCTAAAAATATTACCCTCCTTCTCCCCCCCCCCTGTTGAGAGCTAACCAGGACAGGCCTGCACAACGCCTCCCTGCCTCTCGTCACCATCTCCTCCGCCTGGTATTGCCAACCTATCTTGTCGTTAATGACCACCCCCAGAATGGTCATCCTATTGACCACGCTACCCTCCGTCCTTCCTTCCGGATAGCCGGCTTGTGTTCCCATTTGATCCCTTTCCTTTTAGTTCTTATGTCCCTAGGCTTAAAGCTGAGGGCTTTAGTTTTGGAGACATTGAACTTAAGGCCCAGATCGAGAGAATTTGGAGAGAAGTTCCAACACACTTCTCAGCCTTCGCTCTCGAAGCAGCCTCAATGATTAGGAACTGCTCGTCAGCATAGAGAACCAGCCTGGCTCCCTCAGGGAGCTCCTCCTGGAAAACGGTGTTTACCAGGATATTCCACAGAATAGGCCCGCGCAAGAGCCCTGGGGGCAACCCCTAGCACAGTTTCTTTCCAACTTCCGCCCACCAAAACTGAGGCTAATCCGTCTATCCCTCAGGAAGTCACGAACCAAGCTGCACCAATTATCAGGACAACCCATGTCCATCAAATTTCTCATCAGCTTGTTCCAGCTCATGGAGTTGAACGCGTCATCAATGTCCAGGGCCACGAAAAGAACCCAAGCACCCTTTTTTAAGCCCATCTCAACCCCCTCTAACACCTCGTTCAGAGCTGTGGTTGTGCACTTTCCTTCCCTAAAACCATGTTGGAAAGAGGAAAGGAGCTCATTACTCTCTAGCCAATGCTTCAGTCGCTGAGCTAGTAGGCTATCCAGGACCATACCTAGACACACTAGTAAAGAAAGCGGACTATAATCATTAGGAGAATTACCCTTTCTACCAGACTTTTCGAGAAGCACTATTTGGGCAACCTTCCATGCCTCAGGAAATGTACCAGTGTCCAGGCACCTATTGAATAACCTGGAAAGAAGCGATGGGTGCATCCTTACCAGGGCTTTCACGACCGTGTTATCGATCCCTTCGGGACCAGTAGATTTCCTTTTCCAGAACTTGAAAGCCGTCAGTTTCACCTCATTCTAAGAAAAGGGCGGATCTACCAAACCACAAGTGGTCAGAGAGATCTCGTCCTCTGGTTCCTCGTTTCCGAAGTGCCGATCCAAGTTGTTTTTATTTTGTCTTCTGCTTTCGAGCGAGTAGGTCTAGAACACATTCTCTCTGAATTTTCTCATTGTTGGTGGATGAAACAGCACCAGTGATTATTTTGGCCGCTTTTGCTTGAACACTGTCTAGTCTTACTTTTAGTTAAGAGCTTGAGGGAGCCCAGACCGGTGTTGCATATTCCATTATCGGCCTTATTAAGGTGGCATATCTTGTTCTGAGAATTCTGGGTTTTGCTCCCCAATTTGTTCCACATAGCCTTCTCGGAATGTTTAGTTTTCTGATAGCTCTATTTGAGGTGCTAATTATGTGTTCTGAAATCCTCATCAATAATAAATAAAATTAAATTTTATTGCCCTCTATCGTTAAAATTTTACACAAATAAATTTACTGGCAATGCGTTTCTTTTTTGTAGAGATTTAAAAAAAGAAACGCATTGCCAGTAAATTTATTTGTGTAAAATTTTAATAAATAAAATAATTTTGTTGACATCTTGTCAATACATGCACAGTCTGCACTATTAAAAAAGATAATATGAATATATACACTATGTACAATGAATATGGCGCCTCTGCCAGCGCTGCATAATTTGGTGGAGAATCGCCAGTGGGTCTCCAGCGACACCACGCATTTTGCGATCTACGATGAATACGTAGATCGCGTACTTCGCCGCTTAGGAGATGGTGATGGCGTGGTCCTCGAGACCAACTTGAAAGATCCAGGACTGCAGTATCACACCTAGGTATTATGGATTTCTAATTTTATCAATTATTTGTTTGTTTATGCTTATTTTGTGGTTATATTTATGCCCTTTTCCCTGTGAGTGGAGAAGACGCATAGGTTTGGTTTTATTGGGTTTATGGTCATTTGGAGTTCCATTGCCCACTTCTCCAGTCCTCTCATTGATGTGTTCAGTATTTTTTACGATTTTTCTATGCTGCTACTTGTGTGCCATATGGCTATATCATCTGCATAACAGGCAACCTTTGTGTCTTCAGTGAGGTAAGGATGGATGTCGTTAATATATAGCAGATAGAGTAGAGGACTGAGCACAGATCCCTGAGTTACACCAGCCCATGTTCTTCCTTCCTTGGAAATTATCCATTGACCCGAACCTTTAACTTTCTTCCCCTTAAGAAGTCTGCAATCCAGATTAAGTGTTTTCCTCTTACTCCGATGTTGTGCAGCTTTTCACGTAATTTCTCCCCCCACACTCGATCAAAAGCTGAGGTCATATCAAGGAATATAGCCGTGGTCTTCTTTGGCGGTTTTTCCTGGAAAGAATCTATTATTGATTGACAGAAGTAGAACAGTTGATCAGTCGTACAGTGCTGGGATCTATAGGCAGTTTGGTAGAGGTTTATTTTATTATTGTTAGTGAGCCAGACTATGAGCCTAGAGTGGATAATTCGTTCTGTTATTTTACAAAGTATGCTGGTGAGTGCAATTGGCCGATAGTTCTTGTATTCCTTGGCATTTTTGTTTGGCTTCAGTATTGGCACTATAATTGATATCTTCCAATTCTTTAGTAGTTTACCAGTTTGCCATGAAATGTTCAGTATTCGTAGGAGTTGATTATTAGCTTTGTCTTCAAAGTGTTTAATCATCTGACCAAAGATTAGATCATCTCTTGGTGACCTCTTGGATTTTTCTTGCTTGTTTAACTAACTGGTTTATATTATTTTTAGAGTCCTGTCTTCATTCGTATAGTTGAGTATGGAAGTGCTTGAAAGATATTCAGCAATTATGTCAGCCATCTGTTTGTTCTCGTTCTCGCTGTTCTATTCATATCGGTTAGAGTATTGGAGGATTGGTGTTGGTTTTGATTGTTCTCTAACACTCTAATCATAATCCAGTGTTGGCTGTCCTTACTTGGATCCATTTTTTCGCAGAATTATGCCATTTTTCTTGTTTACATATCCAAATTTCTTGTTCTATTTTGTTGCTAATTTCAATTAGTTACTTTCTGTTTTCTTCTGTTTTATTTTTTCAAGAAGTTCATTGATATTGTCTCTCTCTCTCTCTGAAATCATTGCCTCGATGTTGTGGTCCTTCCAGTAAGGTATCCACAGGTCTTTACGTCTACCTCTAGGTATCGATGCTTTTGCAGCTTTTGAAATGTTCGAAGATAATTTTTCCAAGTTTTTGTCAAGCGTTCGGTAATTCAATTTTTCGATGCACAGTTCTTCAAGCTTTTCTGTGAATTTTTTTCAAGTCGGCTTTCCAAAGGTTCCATGTTCTTTTATTCTAATGGACATTCTCAATTTTGAAGTTTAGGGTTGTTAAAATTGGTCTGTGGTCACTTATTGCACCTCTCAGGAATTTTCATTGTGTTGTGGGTACGATGTTGTAATTTATCGCTGTGATGTCTAATTGCGGATTCTGTGCCTGTGGACTTAGATAGGTAGGTGTTCTCTCCGTTATTTAACGGTGTAAGGTCGAGGTCGGTTAGCATGTCCTCAACCTGCTGACTTTTGTTATCCTGGACAGGTGATACCCAAATTGAACTTTTGGCGTTAAATTCGCCGAGTATGATTGTGATATCCGAAGACGCTTCACTTAATGTCTCTATTGTGTGTACCCATACAAAATTCAAAGATTTCACGAACTGAAAGTTGGCGATTTTGAGATGCGTCAAAAATTCGCTGCATGGATTTTCCGGCAAATTGATATTGATGAAAACTGGCTGTCGAATGTTCTGTGGACAGATGATGCTCACTTTTCTCTAAACGGAGAATTTAACATTCAAAACAGCCGCATTTGGGCAACAGAAAACCCTAGGATTTTTACAGAAATGCCACTTTACCAGCCTAGAGTTACAGTTTTGTGTGGTTTCACTTCTTTTATTATTGGGCCATTTTTCTTTGAAAAATCAATGGAAGAACTTTTAAAACTTTTTTTGTAACTGGTGAACGTTATGTTCAACTTTTGAGAGAAAAAGGTATTCCCATATTGCAGGGCAAAAGCACTAAGCGAAATAACATTCATGAAAGATGGAGGACCTCCTCATATCTCCCGAGGTGCCAAACAATTGCTGAAGGATACGTTCAGTGAAAATCGTGTGATAAGTCGCCACTTTATATACCAGTGGCCTCCAAGATCACCAGACTTGATGCCTTGCGATTTTTGTCTATGGGGGTACATTAAATCGTGTGTTTATCGATGCTGGCCTACCACATTGGCCATGTTGAAGGCTTCTATCAGATGGCACGTTTTATCAATTTCAACAGATATGTTATTTAATGCTGTCCATTCTGTCATTTATCGTCTGCAGGCGGTGATTGAGAATAAAGGGTGCCACATTGAGCAAGGATTGTGACCTAATACAAGAGAGAAGGCAGTTACCTCATGTGTTATATAAGCTGCCATGTATTATATTATCTATCAATATCTTGCAGCTCTTTGTGTTGGGATATGGGGATAATAAATGCTTGCCTCACATTTTGACTCTTTTTTTGTGAACAGTAATATTTTGTTTGTCATTTGCTCACATATTATGTCGTGCAAACCAGAGTGTTATAACTTCTCGAATAACACTGGTACACACAATTCTTCCCCTTATGTTTAGTTTTCGCTCATTAGAAGAAATAGCATAAGGAATATTTTCAGTACACCAATAATTTTAGAAATTTTGTGAAAAAAAATAATACAAAATGATTTTACTACCACGTTTTTTAACACAAAAGGTCGATTTAAAAATCATTTTTATTTGAGGGGACACATTTTTTAAAATTGTGTACAGTATAATAAACAATGATAACATTTGACAAGCCCATAGGATATTTGGAATAAAGTACGACAAATATATTTTGTCACTCCCCTCTATATTTCATTTGTTGGATCATGACAAATATCCAGTTAAATAGTCAAGGGTCGCCAATCAGTCAAGAAACTACACATTTCTTATAGCAAGAAATCCTATTAATAGTGCCATCATAATTTTTGGTACTATATTAACATTTCAAATATTCGTGTATTGATATCAGCAGTGTTTTTCTAACATTCAATCTATTTCACAAAACCCCATATAAAATATAAATATTTTTGCTACATGTTTTAATTTGCATTTACCTATTTTACATATCTTTGATTGTATTTGAAAATCGTTAACCAATTCTTCATACTTTTGGCGAAATGGTGTTTTATTAATTCGTTATTTGATATTATTAGGGTTCTTTCCTGGTATTCAAAAAGGAAAAATACGTGTCGTTCAGTTATATTTTTCAATTTATCAAACAATTTGGCCGCTGAATCGCCGATTCTGGTAGAGCGCCATCTAGCGAATAAAGTTGTAACTAAAATCAATTTCGATTTTTTTCATTATTTGCCATAAAAAATCCCATTGCATTCTGAACACAATGGTGTTTACCGCATTGCTCTAGCGCAAATATTCGCGGAGTTATTAATTTTTAAAGTTGTGCGGGACTTTTGGATCACCCTGTATATGTGTGTGTCTATCTATACTCGATAGAGTCAAAAACCATACACCCAATCGCTGTGAAAATTTGGGAAATTACGTGGTATATCCCCGGAGGGTTTTTGAAACATAAAAAAATCAGAGTTGGGGTTCTAGCACACACACACACACTACTAAGATAAAGTTCATCATCAATCATCAAATATCATTCATTTCATGATGATATTTAATGATTACAAAATTATTTTTCAATTGAAATTATTTTGCAATATATTGTTCAATACCACAAGTGGAAAGCATGTTTATTCTACCATCAACTATGTATATCTATGTTTTGCACATATGTTATATTCAAATAACATATAGGTTGGGATAATTTTATTGTTATTATTAATTTTGATGTATTGTATACATTTGATCATTAAACACAAGGTAATAAGACCAAATCCAAATAAATAAATAGTGTGTGACGTTTCGGTAACAGCGTTGTTACCATCTTCAGACAAAAGCACTGAATGAGAGAATTTTACCACAGCATGCTTTTAAATAGTTCCTGTTATCAAAGTGTGTAAACAAGATAACAGATAAGAATATATCAACAACCATAAGAACACTCACATACCAAATAGAGCAGGTTTAATTTATGAAGTGAAATGTGAAAAATGTGACCAATGTTATGTAGGACAAACATCCAGAACTTTAAAAGAAAGAATGAAAAACCATGAATATGCTCTGAAATGGGATAAAATTGAGAATTCTGCACTTGTAGAACATAGAAAAATCACAGGACATAATAATTTTAACCTAAAAGAAACAAAGATACTAGATTATGAGAAAAATTATTTTAAGAGACAATATAAAGAAGCATTTTTCATTCAAAAGAAATGTGCTACAATTAACAGAATGGAAGAAAGAGGAAATATAAATGATATTTATAGATATGCTTTTAATTATATTTGAAAAAACTTTTAATTCTAAGAATAATAATCAACAGGTGTTTATCCCATCTGTTTATCAGATAAATATCTTCTTCTTAACTGTTATCTTGTTTACACACTTGATAACAGGAACTATTCAAAAGCATGCTGTGGTAAAATTCTCTCATTCAGTACTTTTGTCTGAAGATGGTAACAACGCTGTTACCGAAACGTCACACACTATTTATTTATTTGGATTTGGTCTTATTACCTTGTGTTTATAATCTACAATCCAAATTGTGCCTCATCAATTTGATCATTAATAAATTATGTTTTAAGTATCAAAACTGCCTTTTTGTTCAAATACAGCAATGGGTACAGCTAGGTGGAGCAGAGTATCAAACATAAAGTTATCTTGACAAGTATAGATTCAGTAGGGATTGGATGTTTGCTAGAATCGTTTTAACAAATGTTCGTTAGGCAAACTTTTTTTGTGATAAAAACCGGAAGAAGCCGGGTACATTCGATATTAGATTATAAAAATAAACAGAAAATAGGTCTCCCAAATTTCCTTTCTCACTATTCTTTATTTAATAAAAAAGACCCACTCAGAGCGGGCAGTTCCCAGTATTGAGCGATCATCAAAGGACCACAAGGATCCAACTTCACGCTCAGGGAAAGGCCCCCCACCTCCTCATCGCGGGTGGCGTCCCGTCGAAGTTCGGTTATCGAACTGCGTACGAAACTTTAGAAATGATCCCTTGAAGTAAGGTCATTCAACCTATCCAGCTCTAAAAAACCGACGTCATTCACATTTTTATATTTTATCGAAACGGAATTTAATATTTCTTTAAAACTATCGAATACTTAACATTAGTTTATTAATATTTAAAATGTAAGCAAAGATTGATATAGTTCAACGTTCTTGCATTTTTTATGAAAAATATTCGAAATGAATGACTGTTTATTTTTTTTGTATTGCCCTCTATCGTTAAAAATTATTTATATTATATATAATATAATTTTTGCCATCACACACATTTTTTTCCTGTAGTTTATGTGTTACTTCTGTATTGCTATTCTATGGCACTTCTAATATTTATTATTGATGTACTTTCAGTATGAAGGAAATTGCAATCGGGGGAATTCTCGGGCGAAGCCGGGTCATACGTCTAGTATTTATATATATTTGAGGGGGTTTTGTAATAAAAGTCGATGATAAAATATGATTAAAAATTTCTATGGATATCATATTTCTTTCAGTTTATATATGTAAAGACAAAACTTAAGGAAGTTGTACCTTTTAGCATGTACAGGGTGATCCAAAAGTCTCGCACAACTTTAAAAATTAATAACTCCGCGAATATTTGCGCTAGAGAAATGCGGTAAACACCATTGTGTTCAGGATGCAATGGGATTTTTTATGGCAAATAATGAAAATTTCGAAATTGATTTTAGTTACAACTTTATTCGCTAGATGGCGCTCTACCAGAATCAGAGATTCAGCGGCCAAATTGTTTGATGAATTGAAAAATATAACTGAACGACACGTATTTTTCCTTTTTGAATACCAGGAAAGAACCCTAATAATATCAAATGATAAATTAATAAAACACCATTTCGCCAAAAGTTAGAAGAATTGGTTGACGATTTTTAAATACAATCTGAGATATGAAATTTTGTCGTAATTGCGAATAAAAAAGAATCTTTTTTTTCGAAAAAATCAGAATTTTGAAAAGAACAAAGAGAAATTCGAGTCCCACGCGAAAAACCCGAACCATGGAAGACCTCCCTGCACCAGAAGCCCCCAAAACTAATTTTACCAACCCCAAATACCCAGTAGGTACCCGTAAATATTCAATTTGGAAACTTCCAGAATGTCCAGAATTAAAAAATGAAGAAGATTCTCAAGCCTTGAAAAAATACTCCAGCGCGGTCGAAACCACCTTTGCCGAGCTAATAAATTTTATTGACTTTTACGAAAGGGAACTGTGCGAACTGCGCTCCAACTACCTAGAACACAATACTACAAAAGCCCCCGCGAAGCGCCCAAGAGAAAAATCACCAGTAGCCGCAAAAGAAACAACAACGCAAAAAACAACCTGGTGCTCCAACCAAAGGTCACAAGGTAATCCTGAACCAAAATTACAAAAGAAACAGCCTGAAAAACCCAATGAAGCAAAAACAGTCGAAATGGAAATCGAAGTGACACCAAACAAAATGCCAAATCACGAACAAAACCATAAAAACTCTAACCCATCAAAGAAACCTAACGAAACATTGAATAACAAACCTAACAATCCCACCCCTAACCCCAAGATCAGAATACCACCAATTAAAATAAGCGGAGTAAAGGAATGGTCAGGCCTTAGAGATGGTCTTGTCAATTGTACAAAACAAAAGCCAGAATTTTACACATCAGGCCGATACATCAACGTTCAGACTCACACAACATCGGACTATCGGATAGCTACCAAGTGGTTGGAAGATCGCCACTACACCTTCCACTTCAAGATCCTAGACGACGAAAAGTGCCTTAGAGTCGTCGTCAGAGGTCTCGACCGCTGCATCACTATCCCCGAAATACAAGAAGATCTGGAAAACAAGGGATTCGAGATGTCTAAACTTGCAAGACTACGAAATTCAAGAACAAAGGAGGAGCTCCCACTAATCCAGGTAACCCTTCCCAAGACTGCAAGGAATAAAGAAATTTACAATATCACAGATCTCTGCGACATGAAGTGCAACGTCGAGGCTTACAGGGCTCCCAAAGGCCCCGGACAATGCCATAGGTGCCAAAACTTTGGGCACTCTCAGTTTGAATGCAGGGAAACTCCCAAATGTGTAAAATGTGGAGAAAATCATTTCACATCCGAATGCGCCAAAGAAAAAGAAGTCCCACCTAAATGTGCAAACTGCCAGGGTCAGCATACAGCAAGTTGGCGTGGTTGCCCACTATACAGAAAAATAAATAGAGTGCCCCAAACCCAAATTAATAAGAAACCAAACCCCAATACAGAAAAAGAAAAATCCAACCCTACAGGTCCAAACCCTTCTGAAATTCCCCAACCCACTCAAAACAAGAATAAAACTCCATATGTCAATAAAGAACGTCCCAATCCTCCTTCAGCCACTAAGGTCAACCAACTAGAGAGCGCTATCAAAAAGGCTCTCAGTGACCCCGCAATAATAGAAAACATCATGAAGAACGTTGTAGACACCTTTAGATGTAAATGAATAACAAAAATATGTATAAAAATAGCCTTCGAATCGTTCACTGGAACGCGTGCAGTCTCCGAAACAAAAAACAACAATTCTCAGAATTCCTGAACGACCACGACATCGACATCGCACTAGTGTCAGAAACCTGGCTTAAGCCGTGCCATAAAATGAGGATTCAAAACTTCATCACCCTCCGCAACGACAGACTAACCGGACAAGGTGGTGGAACTGCCATTTTCATCCACAAGAAGTACAGCCATGCACCTATTCATGCCACCACCTCAAGCCTGGAAACAACAGGAATTTCAATCAAAAACAAAAACGGGTTAAATATGAACCTGTATTCGTGCTACAAACCACCAAACACCTATCTAGATCAAACCGATATCTATAACATTTTTTCAACGGACACACCGACCATCATAGCAGGGGACCTAAACTGCAAACATCCTGCCTGGGGTTCCACCACCACTAACCCAAGCGGGAGAAGGCTCCAAAACGCAATCAACGTTATGGACCTAGATGTGAGCTACCCCGACGAACCTACTCATGACTCACCTCCAGACATCATAGATATCGCCGTGCACAAAAACATCTCCCAAAGCGCATACTCTAAAGTCCTGCACGAACTAACCTCTGATCATCTCCCAGTACTACTTGTGCTACAGGATTTCAAAATCTCCTACTCAAATACAAAAATAAAAATGACAGATTGGGCCCTATTCAAGTACAAAATGGAAATCGCTGAACCTCCTGAACTGATCCTAGATACATCTTCAAAAATAGACGAGGCCATTACACACATTGAAGAACAAATGGTGCAAAATTTGAAAGATTCAACAAAATATAAGGACCCGGAACTAGAACGAAGATATCCACCTCACATTAAAGAAAAAATACGATCCACCAACAGACTAAGGAAAAAAATGAAAAATACTTGCGACCCCCGAGATAAATCAGCCTACATGACGGCCCGGAGAGAATCACAGAAACTTACAAGAGAACACGATAACACCAGCTGGGACCACTTTATCGAAAACTTGAAAGTCACGGACCAAACCATATGGAAAGCCATCAAACGATTATCCAACTCTGAAAAACAAGAAATAACCCTGAAGACAAACAATGGGCAGACACTAACCACAGAAGAAGCAGCTGAATCATTTGCCAACAACTATGAAAAACAGTTCACCCCCAATCCCTATACATCCCACTCCAAACCTACTCGTACATACATCAAACGTGTGAATTCATACATGAAAAAAATAAAGAAACAGGACTAGAACCAACAAACATTGGTGAAATAAAAGCGATTATTGAATATCTACCAAATAAAAAAGCTCCCGGAATCGACGAATTACCTAATGAAGCTCTCAAACTGCTCCCTAATCATATACTAGCATCAATAACCGAAATATTTAACGCCTCACTGCAGCTTGCCCACTTCCCTGACAGATGGAAAACGTCCATTATCTGTCCCATACTTAAAAAAGGCAAATCCATCCATGAACCAACAAGCTACAGGCCCATCTCACTGCTACCTGCCATCTCAAAACTATTCGAAAGAATTGTCTTAAGAAGACTCAGAAAATCCCTCGAAGAAAAGAATCCACTCAGACCCGAACAATTTGGCTACCAAGCCAAACACTCAACATTGCACCAGCTAGTAGTTGTCACTGAAAAAATAAGAAAAGCCATGGACCTAGGCCAAATAACAGGAGCCTTATTCTTCGATATCGCCAAAGCATTCGATAAAGTCTGGCACGAAGCCCTTCTCTACAAAATGTGCAAAAAGCACCTTCCCGGAGACATCATAAAAATAACGCAAAACTTCTTAACAAATAGAACATTCAAGGTACGAGTCAAAAATGAACTTTCAACAGCTAGGAACATCCTTGCCGGGGTCCCCCAAGGATCAGTCACAGGACCAACCTTATTTGACATATTTATAGACGACTTCCCCTGTATTGAAGACACCTCTTTACACCTATTTGCCGATGATACCGCCATTTTAGCCTCAACATATAACTTCGACAATCTCCACATGAAACTCCAAGAGGCCTGCATCTTTTCCACGCTCTGGTGTAAGGAATGGCGAGTCACAATGAACCCCCAAAAAAGTGAAGCAATCATTTTTTCCAGAAAAAAAGACAAAATTAAGAAACCTTTAGACGAACTTTTTGTCTTCGAAGACAATATTAAATGGAAAGAGAACATCCGATACCTAGGGATGACCCTAGACGAGCACCTAACCTTCAAAAAACACATCGAAAACAGAATTAATTTGGCCAAAGCTGCCCAACACCGACTATCCCTACTTCTAGGACCAAAAAGCAAATTATCCCTTCATTGCAAAAGAACCATTTACACTTCAATAATAAGACCAATACTCATATACGGACACCCAATTTTTATGACAGCACATAAGACCATCCTTAAAAAGCTAGAAGTATTTGAAAATAAAATGATCAGAAAAATCATGTCTCCACCCTGGTTCGTTCGGAACACAATCCTCAGGAACGATCTAAATATCGAAAACATCAATGACTACATTATTAGACAATCATTTAAATTTAACGAAAAATCCGAAAAATTAGAAAATCCCACCTTTAAGGAAGCCACAAACTACAAATGCGGAAAAAGGAAAATAAGAAATTTGAAACCTAGACAAATTCTCCATCAATTAAGCCAGAATGACGAAAAGTGGAAAAAAAGGAAAAACAAACCCACCTTGAATATCAAACAAGCCCGAAAAAACCTTCTCAAAAACAATATCCCCAAGGACCTGAGAATCCGGACCCAACGACATCATTATAAATTATAAATGTAAATGAACCCCTGTACATAACCACCCCCCTTAGTATATTGTAAATATGATGATCTAGGTTGCTCTTTTTGAGCGGCACCTAATAAAGTTATTTGGAACTGGAACTGGAATCTGAGATATGTAAAATAGGTATATGCAAATTAAAACCTGTAGCAAAAAATATTTATATTTTAGATGGTGTTTAATTTAGTTAGAATATTTATGATTATAGTTAAAGGTTTAATATAATTTTTCTATGATTCTGTAAATATTCATTGAATTTATCATCATCACCTTTTTTGTTGTTTACATTTGTTATATGAAAAATAAAGTAGGTAAAAGAACAAGATGGTTGCCCTCATGTTTTTACTGATCTAATGTATTAACAATCTAAGGTTTATGATGTAAAAGAAAATTATACTTTAGCACAAGGATTATACATTGATCAACTCGAGCCCGATTGAACGTAAGTAAAAGCTAAGTAAAAATTTAAATAAAAAAAGGCAACTCATAAGTTTTCTGTAGCCATATATTGCAACTAAAGATATTTGGGAAAAAATATAGATAAAAGAATAGCAATTATGGAGGTAGAAACTTTAATTAAAAAATTAAAAAGGGTAAAAAACTATAAAGGGCATAGAAGAAAATATCGAATCTATAGTGTCTATGGTAGATGTTAATTCAACGAAATGCAAACTAGATTATGCAAATAATGATTTGATGAAGATGAGTGATATTTTCTTGCAGCAACTTGAGGATGAAGATTTGAATGACGAAGTGGAAAATTGCATAGATAAGTGTATAAGATTAAAGTGTGAATTGGATTTAAAGCATAATGGGCAAGAACCATCTGAAAAAAAAGCTAATTTACATGTTAAAATGCCTAAACTTGAGTTGCCAACTTTCAATGGTAGATTAGAATCATGGCTTTCATTTAAAGATCTATTTTTTTCTGCAATTGGTTCTAACTCACAAATACCGGATATTGAAAAGTTACAATATTTGAAAGGCCAATTGAGAGGCGAAGCCCTAAGACTGGTCAACGCATTTCCAATTACAGCCGATAATTATGTTGAGGTTTGGCAAACTTTATTAACAAGATATGATAACCCAAAGGATCTAATTTTCACCCAAATAGATAATGCATTAAGATTACCAAAATTAGCCGATGACAACCATTAGTCAATGTTTAAACTTCTAGATAGCTGCAACGAGATAGTAAGAACAGTGAAGGTATTAGGTTACCAAATCGATAGTTTATCTGAGGTGTTTTTCGTCAAGATCATACAAGATAAGCTTGATAAAACCACAAGAAAACAATGGGAATTGCAGAACAACCCAAGAGTTGTGCCTTCAATTAAGGATTTAATGGAATTTTTAGAAATTCACGCAAAAAGCTTGCAGAATTTGCCAAATAAAGATTCAAATGTGGAGAAACATTCAATGAAAAAGGAATTACAAAAGGTGAATGCTTATAATTCATATATGATAAAATGTCTTAAATGTGAAGGTGCTCATGCTCTTTCAAGCTGTAATTTATTTTCTAAATTACCTGAGTCAGAGAGAGTGAATTTTGTTAGTTCGGCTAAATTGTGTTTCAGATGTTTAAAGCCAAACCATTTAGCAAAGAATTGTTATTGCAAAAACATTTGTCAAATTTGCAAGAAAAGACACCACACTTTGATTCACCAAGAAACCAAGGTTCAAGAAGTTGATGAAGGGAAATTTGAGTGTGGAAAAGACATCAAAAATACAACTTGTCTTTTAAGTAATGAGAAATATTTTTCAAATGTTATGCTTACAACCGCTAGGATTAAAATCAAGGATAACAATGGTGTGCCTCAGACATGTAGAGCCTTGATAGACTCAGGGTCTCAGGCGAACTTTATATCAGGACAATGTAGAAAAAGACTAGGACTTCAATATGTTACCGTACACTCGCAGATATCGGGAATTTCGGGACATTTTGCGAGTCACTCTTATGGACTTGTGGAGTTTGAATTTACGCCACATTTCAAATCCGATGAACTTTTCAAGGTGAACGCCTTGGTGTTAGATAAGTTGACAAATAATTTGCCAACTCTTACATGTCCAAAGTCAAACTTGGCGCATCTCAAAACCATGCCTCTGGCTGATCCAGATTATAATATTTCTGCTCCCATCGACATATTAATTGGTGCTGAGTTGGCTATGACCCTGTTCACTGGCGAGTCCGTTATCGGCGATGAAGAACAACTAACTGCCACGTCTTCTAAATTGGGATGGCTCCTTTCTGGAAGAGTTTCCTCTAAGGGTAGTAGGAGAAGTGTTAGGAATATCATTCGGTCACATCATGCATGCCTGGAAACCCAAGATATAGTCGAAAAATTTGGAAATTGGAGTCCATTCCTGATGTGACTTCTATATCTAAGGATGAAAATGAAGCTGAAATCCATTTTGTGGAGACACATGGAAGGGATTCCACAGGCAGATATGTTGTACAACTGCCATTTCGGAATGACTGCCATTTAGGAGATTCAAGATCCAATGCGATCAAAAGACTTTGTTCTTTGGAAAGATCTTTGATTCCACGACCTGAAGTTTATGACCAATATAGAAGCTTCATTAAGGAATATCTTGAATTGGGACATATGAGCTTAGTACCAAAGGAAGATATCATTAAGGGAAGGTACTATCTGCCTCATCATCCTGTAATAAAGGAAAAAAGTTGCACCACCAAATTGCGAGTAGTATTTGACGCATCAGCAAAGACTGATTCAGGTTTGTCCTTGAATGATGCTTTAATTCCAGGGCCCAAAATTCAACAGGATTTGTTTCACATCATTCTGAGATTCAGAATTCATCCTGTTGCTATAAATGCTGATATCGCCAAGATGTATAGGCAAATTAGAATTTCACAAGACGACTCAGAATTCCAAAGAATTGTATGGCGGAATGATCCTAATGATAAAATAAGGGACTATCGGCTAGAAACTGTCACTTACGGGACTAGTTGTGCACCATTTTTGGCCACTCGTATCATCAAACAGTTGGCTTTGGATGAGCAGAGTAAGTTTCCAAAGGCTAGCAAAATAGCATTGACAGATTTTTATGTTGATGATCTAGTAACTGGAACTTTTTCAGTAGATGAAGGCAAGAATTTGGTTAAAGAACTCTATGGTTTACTAAGTGCAGGAGGCTTTGAACTTCGTAAGTGGACCTCCAATGTTCCTGATGTTCTGTCACTTTTACCAAATCATTTAAGATCCACCAACACAAATATTGAGTTTGAGGATTCCAAGGAATTTGTCAACGTTTTAGGCCTTCAATGGCAACCAAGAACTGATGGTTTCACATTTAAGGGAATAGCTCTGCCACTGAACTCTATGACAAAACGAGGAATACTATCACAGGTTGCCAAAATATTTGATCCACTGGGTTGGATCTCACCATTTACGACCACTATTAAACTGATTTTGCAAGAACTTTGGAAGACTGGTTTGGAATGGGATGACCCAATTCCAGAGGAACTAAGAAGGAAGCTGACTTTGATAAACCAGGATCTTTCATCGTTAGAGCACATTCAGATCCCAAGATGCGTGGTACCAGGTAAATTTATGAAGGTAGAATTTCATGGGTTTTGTGATGCATCACAGAAGGCATATGCTGCATCTCTGTATCTAAAGGTGATCCTCTCAAACACAAGCGCTAAGACATTTCTCTTAGTGGCAAAAACAAGAGTCGCACCCATGAAGGTAGTTCACTTCCAAAATTAGAATTATGTTCTGCTCTACTCTTGGCAAGATTAGTGAAAACTGTATATGATAACCTTCCTCTTACAATCAATGAAATTTATTTATGGTCTGATTCTACTATAGCCTTATGCTGGATCAATTCCGAGCCGTGCCGATGGAAGACATTTGTGGCAAATCGAGTTGCTGAGATACACCGGCTTGTCTCCGGGGTTTGGTGCCATGTTGATGGAAGGCAGAATCCAGCAGACTGTGCATCACGTAGAATATTTCCATCCGACTTAGTAGAACATCCACTATGGTGGAATGGGCCACCATGGCTAATTGAACCTGCCCTTGAAATTAAGAAATTCATTAATAGCTCCAAGGAAGAATTTAAGGAAGAAGAAAAAATCAAGACGTATTTTGGTACAATTGAGTGTGAAATTCCATCCATTGTGATAAACTGCTCATCATTAACCAAATTGAATTGTATCATAGCTTGGTGCTTAAGATTTGTCAACAACAGTCGAATGCCTTCACATTCAAGGAACAGAGAGCCCTTAACATTAAGAGAGTTGAATGATGCCCTGTTGTCAGTTGTTAAGTGTGTTCAATCTATTGAATTTTCCAAAGAAAAGCATTGCCTGTTAAGCAACAAGCCAATCCCGAATAAGAGTAGAATATACAATCTATGTCCCTTTTTGGATTCAAGAGGAATCATTAGAGTTGGCGGACGATTAAAAAATGTAAATGTTTATGGTGATCGAATTAATCAAATTTTACTTCCAAGATCACATCATCTCACCACTCTTATTGTAAACAATGTTCATGTCCATAATCTTCACTCATCAACTCAAGCTACGCTTGCAGCAATAAGAAATATATTCTGGATACCTTCTGGAAGAAATGTTGTACGGAAAATTTTAAGAACATGCATGAAATGTGCTAGATTTCGTAAAGAAGCTCTTTTTCAATTAATGGGAAATCTACCTTTTGCAAGGATCAACAGATCAAGGCCGTTTTTGGTAACTGGAATAGATTTTGCAGGACCTTTTCTGATTAAACGGAACTTGGGACGTACAACTTCAACCATGAATGCTTACGTTGCCTTGTTCATATGTTTCAGCACTCGGGCCATTCATCTAGAATTAATCAGTAGTCTGACCACAGATGCTCTCATATCCACAATAAGAAGGTTCATTGCTCGAAGAGGTAAACCAGCAACAATTCATAGTGACAACGCCACTAATTTTGTTGGTGCGCATAAGATTATTGGGAAACTATGTCACAATGCCAGTAAGGTTCTTACGAATTCAGAGGGAATTCAGTGGAAATTTATACCACCATCAGCTCCACATTTTGGTGGACTTTGGGAAGCCGGAGTTAAGTCCATGAAATATCATCTTAGAAGAACAATGGGCAGTGCTTTGCTAAATTTTGAAGAACTAACAACATTGTTAGCACAAATTGAAGCTTGCCTGAATTCGCGACCTCTTTGTCTTCTTTCTGAGGACCCTGAAGATCTACAGGCATTGACTCCTGGTCACTTCTTAATAGGTGGTTCTTTAACAGCGCTTCCCGATGAAGATGACATCATAACAATGAGTTTGCCAAATAGATGGCAATTAATTCAAAAATCAATGAATCATTTTTGGACAAGATGGTCTCAAGAATATGTGTCACAACTTCAACAAAGATCCAAATGGTGTAAGCCCCAACCCAACATTAAGGAAGGATCCCTGGTGTTGATAAAGAATGAACAACAGCCTCCACTAGCATGGAAGATTGGAAGAATTTCAAAGGTGTTTCCAGGAGATGACGCTAGAATCAGAGTGGTAGAAGTCAAGACTGCTAATGGGACTTACAGAAGACCTATTGTAAAATTATGTTTGTTACCCATATAATGTTTTTTGATGGTCCCCCATCAAGTTGGTGGCGGGAGAATGTTTAATATAGTTAGAATATTTATGATTATAGTTAAAGGTTTAATATAATTTTTCTATGATTCTGTAAATATTCATTGAATTTATCATCATCACCTTTTTTGTTGTTTACATTTGTTATATGAAAAATAAAGTAGGTAAAAGAACAAGATGGTTGCCCTCATGTTTTTACTGATCTAATGTATTAACAATCTAAGGTTTATGATGTAAAAGAAAATTATACTTTAGCACAAGGATTATACAGATGGAGTTTTGTGAAATAAATTGAATGTTTGAAAATAACTACTGATATCAATACACGATTTGTTGAAATGTTAATATAGTACCAAAAATTATGATAGCACTACTAATAGGATTTCGTGCTATAAGGAATGTATAGTTTCTTGACTAATTGTCGATACTTGACTATTTAACTGGATATTTGTCATGATCCAAAAATCAAATATAGAGGGGAGTGACAAAATATATTTGTCGTACTTTATTCCAAATATCCTATGGGTTTGTCAAATGTTATCATTGTTTATTATACTGTACATAATTTTGAAAATGTATCCCCTCAAAAAAAATCATTTTTAAATCGACCTTTTGCGTTGAAAAACGTGGTAGTAAAATCATTTTGTATTATTTTTTGCGCAAAACATCTAAAGTTGGGGGGGGGATACAGAGATTATTCCTTATGCTATTTCTTCTAATGAGCGAAAAGCGATAAACTAAACATAAGGGGTAAAATTGTGTATACCAGTGTTATTCGAGAAGTTATAACACTTTGGCCTGCACGACATAATAAAAAATGTGGGCTAATGACAAACAAAAAAAATTACCGTTTACAGGAAAAAATAGTCAAGATGTGAGGATAGCATTTATTATTCCCATAACCCAAAACAAACAGCTGCAAAATATAACACATGAGGTAACTCCCTTCTCTCTTGTACTAGGTCACAATCCTTATCAATGTGGCGCCCTTCATTCTCAAACACCGCCTGCAGACGATAGATGACAGAATGGTCACAATTAAATAGTTGAAATTTATAAAACGTGCCATCTGATAGAAGCCTTCAACATGGCCAATGTGGTAGGCCGGCATCGATAAAAACGCGACTTAATGTACCCCCATAACCGAAATTGTAAGGCGTCAAGTCTGGTGATATTGGGGGCCACTGGTATATAAAGTGGCGACTTATCAACGAATTCCACCGAACGTTTCCTTCAGCAATTGTTTGGCACCGCGGGAGATATGAGGAGGTCCTCCATCTTGCAAGAATGTTATTTCGCTTAGTACTTGTCTGTCCTGCAATATGGGAATAACCTTTTCTCTCAAAAGTTGAACATAACGTTCACCAGTTACAAAAACGGTTTTAAAAGTTCTTACATTGATTTTTTCAAAGATAAATGGCCCAATATTAAAATAAGAAGTGAACCCACACAAAACTGTAACTCTGTGCTGATGAAGTGGTATTTCTGTAAAAATCCTAGAGTTTTCTGTTGCCAAAATGAGGCAGTTTTGAATGTTAAATTCTCCCTTTAGATAAAAGTGAGCATCATCTGTTCTTAGAACATTTGACAGCCAGTTTTCATCAATATCAATTTGCCGGAAAACTCATGCAGCGAATTCTTGACGCTTCTCAAAATCGCTGACTTTCAACTCGTGGAAACTTTGAATTTTGTTAGGATATTTTTTATAGAAAAATTCTAAATGTGTGTTCTCTCCAAACTGTTCCATACGAAATCCCCGTTTGTCGAGAAACTTGTCTAGCACTTACTTCTCCATACGTGAATAACGTTTCAATAGCTTCAGCATTCTGCAAAACCGTAACAGCCACTGACTTGCATGTCGATGGTCTTCCACTCCGAGGTTTTGCTTCCAGAGATCCAGTTTCCTCAAAACTTTTAATCAATCGCTTTAGAGAGTAGCAACTCATTGGTTCTTTACCGCTTCGAATATCTTTAAAGGAACGAAACGATCGTAAAGATTCAGTGGCAGATTCTGAATCACAATTAAAACAATTCACCAAGAGTGCTTTATCCTGTAGTGACGGCATTCCAGGGTGAAGGGGAGAAGTTAGACCACACCTCCTTGCGGTCCCCCCTGGACCCTTGGAATATTTGACCAAATTCTGGTTCGTTTCCAAGATGACTAACGTTGCAACGGCACCCATTTTCAAATGAAGAGCAAAACTGATATCTCCAGTAATGCTACCGCGTCCGGGGTAACCGCCGCATCAGGAGCTGCAGCTCGAGCTCATGATGAGAAATCTACTACGAGGACACAATTCAATCTACTACAACTCAATATAAATGGTACCCAGAGGAAAATAAAGAGCTGACTTGTCTTCTCTGTGACAACAAGGTTGTGAATATTAATTGTCCTCAGGAGACAAAATTAAATCAGAATCTGAGATTCAATATCAAAGATTATACAAAACTACGAATGGACAGACGGGAAAAATTCGAAGGAGGACTTGCCGTTTTGATTAAAACTCTAGAAATCAAATTTAAGGAAATCGCCTATAATCAGAGTAAGCCTAGAGAAAGCACGACAGAAGTTCGGGCAATAGAAATCTATCTTACAGATAAAACAATTCCAATCATAAATGTTTATCACCACGATAATACTAGCATCAATACAGGCCTGATAGAGACATTAAGTGAAGCGTCTTCGGATATCGCAATCATACTTGGTGATTTTAACGCCGAAAGACCAACTTGGGGATCACCTGTCCAGGATAACAAAGGTCAGCAGGTTGAGGACATGCTAACCGACCTCGACCTTACGCCGTTAAATAACGAAAAGAACACCTATATATCCAAGTCCACAGGCACAGAATCCGCAATAGACATCACAGCGATAAATTACAACATCGCACCCACAACACAATGGAAAATTCTGAAAAGTGCAATCAGTGACCACAGACCAATTTTAACAACCCTAAAATTCAAAATTGAGAATTTTCAACAGAATAAAAGAACACTGGAAAAAAATTTACAGAAAAGCTTGAAGAACTGTGCAACGAAGAATTAAATCACAGAACGATTGACAAAAACTTGGAAAAATTCTCTTTGAACATATCCAAAGCTGCAAAAGTATCGATACCTAGAGGCAGACGTAAAGACCTGTGAATACTTTACTGGAAGTACCACAATATCGAGGCAATGATTGCAGAGAGAGACAATAAAAATGAACTTCTTAAAACAAATAAAACAGAAGAAATCATAAAGGAACTAATTGAAATTAGTCACAAAATATAAGAACAAGATATTTGGATATTCGAACAAGAAAAATGGGCAGAATTCTGCGAAGAAAATGGATCCAAAAAAGGAAAGCCATCACTGGAATATAATTAGTGTTATAAAACTCAAAACCAACACTAATCCTCCAATACTCTAACCGATATGAACAGCGAGAACGAACAAACAGATGGCTGACATAATTTCTGAATATCTTTCAAGCACTTCCAGACTCAACTATACGCATGAAGGCAGGACTCTAAAAAATAATATAAACAAGTTAGTTAAACAAGCAAGAAATTACCATCAACAAGATATTTACTCGAGAGACTTCACACTGAATGAGCTAAATTCATCAATAGGAAAGTTAAATCCAAGATGTCACCTGGAGATGCTCTAATCTTTGGTCAAATGATTAAACACTTTGGAGACGAAGCTAAAAATCAACTCCTACAAATACTGAACATTTCATGGCAAACTGGTAAACTACCAAAGAATTGGAAGATATCAATTATAGTGCCAATACTGAAACCAAACAAAGATGCTAAGGAATGCAAAAACTATCGGCCAATTGCTCTTACCAGCATACTTTGTAAAATAACAGAATGAATTATCCACTCTAGGCTCATAGTCTGGCTCACTAACAATAATAAAATAAACTTCTACCAAACTGCCTAAAGATCCAGACACTGTACAACTGATAAACTGTTCTACTTCTGTCAATCAATAATAGATTTCTAGGAAAAACTGCCAAAGAAGACAACGGCCGTATTCCTGGATATGACCTCAGCTTTTGTTCGAGTGTAGAAATTATTTGAAAGGCTGCACAACATCGGAGTAAGAGGAAAAACCTTAATCTGGATTGCAGACTTCTTAAGGGGAAGAAGGCTAAAGGTTCGGATCAATGGAACATTTTCCAAGGACCGAAGAACATGGGCTGGTGTACCTCAGGGATCTGTGCTTAGTCCTCTACTCTTTTCGCTATATATTAACTGTTGTTTATGTAAATAGATGAATATTATTTGTATTATTTAAAGCCTCATTATGTAAAAATATATGTATATATAAATTGGACATTTGTTGTTGGCCATGGTCAAGTTTGAGCTCTTGTACGTGTAATTACGACCAACAAAAGTGGCGACGAGGATGCGCGATCTACAGAGCCAGTAAAAAGCTGAGGAAAACGGCGTCTATGCAAGTATAACAACTACATCTTTTAAACAAATCTGACTCTCGGATTATGGAGAGGAAAAATAAGAAAATGGGTTAAGATTACATCTTTTTAAACTATCTGAATCAAGAAAACAAAGAAGTAGAAAAGATCAGCATGACAAGTTCAAAGTTCATAATACCTTTTAGATGCTATAGCCCAGAGGAGGACACTTCGATCTTTTTGTACAAAAATTTGAGGCTTTCTTTTTGGCATCTGAAGAAGGAGATTAAAGTGCTGATTTTTACCTCGCTACCAGATTCTGAAACTTTGAAGCAGGGAAACGACATTTTCTTCCTGGTCTAATGAAAGATAAACCCTATGATACTATCATTCAAAGAATTAAGCTGCATTTGGATCCAAAAAAGAAAGTGATACCACAGCGATGCAGATTTTTAAAGAGAATTCAACGGGAAGGATAATCAATTTCGGAATATCTTAGAGAATTGAAACATTTGGCAATAAATTGTAATTTCGTAGATATGTTGGGAACCATGATGCGAGACCGTTTTGTGGCTGGAATCAAGTCGGAAATCCTGCAAAATAAGCTACAACAAGAGGACGACGATGTCACCCTGGATAAAGTTTTTGCAGTGGCGATCTCGTTCGAATTGGCGGAGATAAATACAAGAGAATTACAAGATAAATTAGTTGCCAAGATATCCCCTGTGAATTGAAAGGATAAAAAGGGCGAGTACAATAATAGTACGGCGCAGTATAGGCCTTTCAGGCAAAGTGGCAAAGGCAAAATAGTGTGTTATAGATGTGGTGAAAGACATTCACACGTGGCATCTGTTTTACCTCATAGAACAAAGACTCGTTTTAAAATGTAATAAACTGGGTCATTTAAGTAGGGTCTGCAAAGCTAGTAAAAAATGTGGGAATGTAAATTTGTACAAGAAGACTCTATATATTCTGTACAGGGCGAAACTGATGCCACAATAAATTTAACAGTAGATGATTATTCTTTATGCTTTACAATAGATACAGGAAGTCCAGTTACGTTAATACCTAAAGATATTTATAAGAATTATTGGCAAGGTAAAAGATTATTTCCAACAAATTTATGATTAAAATCCTTTTGTGGTAAACCAATAGAGATTATAGATCAAAGAAATGTTTTTGTAAAAGAAGCCAACCAATATTTACGATTAATAGTTGTAAATGAAAAAATCCAGGTAATTTTATTAGGAAGAGAATGGCTTAAACAGTTGAAACTTGATTATTCTATATTGTTTAGCATTAAAATTTTAAATAATGAATATAATAGAAATATATTTAAATATATAAAATTTTGATGGATAGGTATGCAGATTTGTTTAACAAAGATTTGGGCTGTCTAAAGGACGTTAGGATAAATTTTAATTTAAAAAAGGATGTGACTCCTGTGTTTTGTAAGGCCAGAAGTTTACCTTTCTCTCCAAAAAACAAAGTAGAGAATGAAATTGATCGTTTAGTGAATTCTTGCATTTTATAACCTATATTTCATGGATATTGGACCGCTCCAATAGTACCGGCATCAAAAAAGGATGGTAGTGTAAGGATATGTGGTGATTTTAGATGTACAGCTAATAAAGCAATAGAATTAGATAGGTATCCCATTCCATCGATCGATGATATCTTTTCAAAATTATCTACAAGCACCGTACTTTCGACTCTAGACCTATCACAGGCTTACTTACAAGTAATGTTAGCGGAAGAAGCCAAAGCTGTTGTTGATATAAACACAACAAAGAGGTTGTTTTCTTATAAAAGACTACCATATGACGTAGCGGTAGCACCAAATAAATTTCAGAGGATTATGGAAGGCCTATTTTCTGATTTGCCAGGTGTAGCCTGCTACATAGATGATATTTTGGTTGCAGGAAAATACTTTGAAGATTATGAACAAAAGTTGAATCTATTGTTTAGATGATTGCTAGAAAAAGGTTTAAAGTTAAACAGATATAAATGTAAATTTAAAAAGAAATCGGTGGAATATTTAGGGTTTAAAATGGATAAATGTGGACTGCATCCCTTAGAAAATAAAATTGAAGCCGTGATAGAGGCGCCTGAACCTAAAGAATGTTTCGCAATTGAGATCTTTCATAGGACTCTTAATTTATTATTATAGATTCATAAATAATATAGCAAACATTTTAGCGCTGTTCTATCAACTTTTGAATAAAAAATGTAGATGGAATTGGACGAAAAATATCGAATGTTATTTTTAAAATGTAAATCATTATTAATGGACTATGGACTAGGCGTAATTCTGAGTCATAGAAATGATAGAAAGGAAGAATGCCCTATAGCTTTTGCTTCTAGAACATTAACTGAAGCGGAAAAACGGTACTCTCAACTATAAAAGGAAGCGTTGAGCATAACTTATGGCGATGAGAAATCAAGACAATACTTACTGGGACGAAAATTCGTATTAGTCACAGACAACCGACCCTTAATTCATATATTTTCACCTCAGAAACCAATTCCCATATGTGCAGCATCCCGAATTAAAAGATGGTCCTTAAAATTAGCTGCATTTAATTATACTGAGGAGTTTCGAAAAGGTAGTGATAATTCCAATGTTGACGCATTGTCACGTCTTCCTTTAGAATCGAGTGTCAGGGAGTTTCTTGATGAAGACCAGGTACTTCTTCTCAGGAAGTTGAATGAGGTACCGTTCTCTTTTAGGGAGGTGGCATATGAGACGTCCCGAGATAAAATACTGTCTATAGTATTAAGGAATGCTAGAGAAGGCAACTGGAAATTCACAAGGGTACTGAAGGAAAACCCACTAGCTCCTTATTATAAGATCAATGAGGAATTAAGTTTGGAGTTTGATTGTTTTCAATGGCGTGAAAGAGTGGTAATTCCCCAAAAATTAAGATCTTTAATTTTAAATGACTTGCATGAAATACACATGGGGATTGTTAAAATGAAGATGATTGCCAGACTGTATTTTCTGGTGGCCAGGCATAGACAGTAACATCAAAGAGTTAACTAGAGAATGTAGAGTATGCCAAGAATCGGCAAGCATGCCCCCGGCTACCAATTAGGAATGGACTTGGCCCAAAAAACCGTGGCATCGACTTCATCTTGATCTAGCGAGTCCGTTCATGGGAAGAATGTTTTTGGCTCTCGTGGACGCATACTCAAAGTGGATAGAAATTTTTATCATCAAAGATATTACCAGAAAAACGATTATAAGTCATCTTAGTGAAATTCTCGCCAGAATTGGATTTCCCTAATATTTTGTTACAGATAACGGAAGACAGTTTGTCTCCGGTGAATTCGAGCAATTTACCAAAATGAATGGTATACGGTACACTAAGACCAGTCCGTATAATCCTAGTACAAATGGTTTAGCTGAGAGATATGTAAGAGAGTTTGAAAACCTTTTGAGAAAGAATAATGGGAAGGATGATTTAGAGACGAATCTACAAAGTTTCCTATTTGCTCATAGAGCATTCCCCCAAACTGTAATAAAGGAATTCCCCGGCGGAACTTCTAATGAAGAGAAGTTTAAGATCAAGATTCTCGAATTTAATACCTTGATGAGAAATCCGCGAGAGGTATTTCATGAGGCCGTAAGAAGGCAGGAGCAGTTTACTACAGGTTGCGAGGTTTATTTCCACAACTATGCAACTGGACCTAAACGGTAAAAAGGTACCATTTTGGAATTATTGAGCTACCGTCACTACCTTATAAGTTGCGAGGGCGTCGTGTATAAGAGGCATATCAATCAATTGCGACCTGTGAGAAATAAACAAGTGGACACAAGAAATTTGATACTTCCTCGAACATCAGGAGAGAAGCCTGTAGGTGGAAGTCAGAAATAAAGTGAAGAGGAGGTTCCAGAGGTTACATCAGGAAACAAGGAGGAGACTGCTTCTGTGCACGTACCCTCTTGCACTCCTATACCAGGACCTGTTGCTGTACACGTGCCCTCTTGCACTCCTAAACCGGAGGCTGCCGCTGTGCAAGTGCCCGTCCGCACTCCTAGACCTCAGAGAACCAGGAAACCCCCAGACCGACTGGAGTATTATTAAGGGGGGAGATGTGTTGTGTATGTAAATAGATGAATATTATTTACATTCTCTAAAGTCTCATTATGTAAGAATATATGTGTATATAAATTGGACATTTTTGTTGGCCAAACGAAAAGAATCTGAGGCTCTTTATTGGACACGACAAAAACAACAACGGCATTCCAGAGTAAAATAAATTATCAGAGATAGATAAATATTTTTCAAATGAATTAAAATAAATATAATCGATACTGAGAGAGAGTTGAATTTAAAAAAATAGAAAATTATTATTTTCGAAATATAAATAGCTGAGAGGATTCCAACAAACCGCATCTAAAATATCAGTTTTTTTTTTGCTACATGTTTTAATTTGCATATACCTATTTTACATATCTCAGATTGTATTTAAAAATCGTTAACCATTTCTTCAAACTTTTGGCGAAATGGTGTTTTATTAATTTATCATTTGATATTATTAGGGTTCTTTCCTGGTATTCAAAAAGTAAAAATACGGGTCGTTCAGTCATATTTTTCAATTTATCAAACAATTTGGCCGGTAAATCGCTGATTCTGGTAGGGCGCCATCTAGCGATTAAAGTTGCAACTAAAATCAATTTCGAATTTTTCATTATTTGCCATAAAAAAATCCCATTGCATCCTGAACACAATGGTGTTTACCGCATTGCTCTAGCGCAAATATTCGCGGAGTTATTAATTTTTAAAGTTGTGCGGGACTTTTGGATCACCCTGTATATCGGGATTCAGACAATAACTCTGGAAGATATTACAATGACCTTTTTTGAAGACACACGAGATAACCAAATACACTCATGGACAAAACTTAAGGAAGTTGTACCTTTTACCAAGTATATCAAGATTCAGACAATACCTCTGAAAGATATTATAGTGATCTTTATTGAAGACACGCGAGATAACAAAATTGTCTTTGTATCCTTAAAAATAAATTAAAACGACCGGCGCGTCATTAAAATATGAAACTTCCATTGTCCATAAATGTAAATCCGGCCTGCCAAAAAAAAAGGTTTTCTATTTTTATTATGCGTCCGAAAAATCAAAACACTTGTGTTGAGCATAAAATATAATCGTTATCAAGTCTTGAACTCATATTTGTTTCGCGCGTAAATATAAAATATTTTAATCAAACCATTGAGCTGAATTGGCACGTTGATTTGAAGACTAACTCAATGTCATCTTACCAACTTCCTTGCTGTGCTGAGATAAGATCGTATCCAGATATAAAGCCAGAATTATTGACAATTTCAAATAAACATCATCTATACTAAGAAGTAGAAACCTGCGGGTTGAATCAACTTCATTTTACAAGCGACCGATCGTAATAATTTCTATACAGTTAAACCTGTCTATAGCGCCCCTCTAAATAGCGCCTTCCTCTCTATAGCGCCCGATTTTAAATACGTAGTACGATGCGATTTACATTAAAAGTGACCTGTCTATAGCACCCCCTCTCTATAGTACCCTATTTTGGTGAGTCCCAAGAGGGGGCGCTATAGACAGGTTTAACTGTATTTTTTAAACCGGGCCTTTTGAAACTGAAGAATATATTTCATTTTGCACATTGAAAATCGTTTAAAATATTTTACCATGATGGACCTAAGATTTCAAAGTATGTTCTCCAGATGTGGTCATTATTCCTTACTGCTTCTTGTCATTCAGCTACGGCCACAAATATATGATAATCATTTGTATCCAAAACCTATACTGTAGAACTACCTCCCTGTAAAAGACAACATCTAATTGCAGCCAAAGTTGTCCTTCGACACAGAAAGGTGTCCTCTTATCAGAGAAGAGTTGCTGAATAGTAAAAATGTTAAAAAAACATTCAAAATGACGATGATGATAGTCATAATGATAATTGGAATCATTATGACTCTACTGATAAGAGGTTTAATGATGTAATATCATAATGCATATACCATTTGTTAATCTATTATATGTTAACCTATATATTCAGCTACCTCTCTACATTCAAATTTCTCAATGGAGAAAAATAACAAATATTACAATTTATATTTAATTGAAAAGGCATATATTGGATCAAATATAATTTATTTTACCAATATTTCAGTTGGCTGAACACCAACCCTTATCAAGGTATTATAACATGTGGGTCAACAACAAACTCAGCGCCACATAACATCAACAGAATTAATTCTATAGGAATAATAAAAACTTAATTCTATTGACGTTATGTGGCGCTGAGTTAATTGTTGACACACATGTTATAATACCTTGATAAAGGTTGGTGTTCAACCAACTGAAATATTGGTAAAATAAATGATATTTTTATCCATTATATGCCTTTTTAATTCAAAATTCGAAACTATTATAGACGCGTATAATTCTTTTTAAAAATAAACAATTTCTACTATCCTTACTGCAATGGAAAAATTAATGAGAGGGCCTGGCTCATCAGTGGTGAACCCTCCCAGCGGTTTCGCCAGTTTAATCTACCATACCGCTGTTATATTGCATTTTTCTATCTTCATTTTATAGTGATACTGATGCTAGACTCTTTGAATGGGTATTTTAGATGAACTACAGACATAATCTTTGAGGACAGCAGAATTACATACATTTATAAATATATAAATCATAATATAATGCATCATAATATACCTTTTTAATTGAAGATTTATTTATGAATTGCTCTATTTTCAAATTAAAATATATCTTTACAATAATGGATTCAGTAGGGAGTAGATGTAAATATTATTTAATGAATATTCGTTATTGAGTAAAAGTAATCAGGGTTCCAAGGTCATTGGTCCTGATTAAATTAACTCAATATTAATACAAGTGATTAATTTATTGAAATATTCGTTAGGCAAATTTTCAATCGGTTAAAGGAAATATCTTTATTTACGGGGATGCTAACCAGAATGGATGATTTTTGAGCCCCGATGGACGCATAAAGCGGAATATATACAAAGTACTATATACATTGCACTGTTGGAGGGATCTGGGGATGGGTGGCCAGGGGATCATCGCCAGGTGAGGCCAGGAGAGCCGAAATGTAGAGGAGGATCAGGTGGGCAGGGTGATAATCCGCGGAGATCAGGGGAGGCAGAGATAGGTCCAATAGTATCAGTATTGGGATTATATGACTCGGTTAAAACAAACCGGGCGAAGCCGGGTATATTCGCTAATTTAGAATATAAGTCGGTACCACGTCCTTGCCTTCCGCATTCATATGACGTAAAAGTAGATAATCCACCTTTAGAAGAGGTTTTTAAATTTAAGAGCAAATGAAAATGCTCTCCTCCTGATCATGATGAAGATTTATTCCAGTCTCTTCACGGACTCGTCCTAGCTCAGCCGCTCTAGGGCGTTGTTACCCTCCACCAAATGGAGTGGCCCCTTTCCTTGAAGATGTGGGACTCCATAGCAAGACATTTACCATACTCCTCCATGTTTTTTTTAGACAATGTTCCTTTGTGGATCCACAGGTGATGCCATCTCCATCAATAAAGCCAGTTTCTCCTGGTCCGAAGACATCGAAGCCACACCCGCGTTAAAGAACCTCACCCTTAACATTCCCAAGGGAACCTTAGTAGGTGTCATAGGCAGAGTGGGTAGCGGCAAGTCCACTCTGCTATCAGCCATCTTGGGCGAAGTCACTAAGGTCTCAGGATCCATAGACCTCCAGGTAACACGGTAGATTCAGTATAAATGCTGTAGACTTACCTTGATGTCCCAGGGAGATATCGCCTATGCCTCACAAGAAGCTTGGATCCATAATGCCACTGTCAAGCAAAACATTCTCTTTCTGAAGAACTACGATTCCAAATTGTACCGAAGAGTACTCGAGAATTGCTGCCTGGAGTCGGACTTGGCCATTCTTCCTGGAGGGGATAATACGGAGATTGGAGAAGAGGTAGCTATATGTAATTTCACAATCCTCAAATCGTATTACATAGTAGATTTAAAATACCTTTTCAAAGAGATTATCTTCAGTATCGGTATAAAAGTAAAACAGCTCAATACAATATTAGATAGGTATGATGGATTAAACGGGTGAAAAAGCTAGGAGGATTCACCACTGATGAACTTGGCCCTCCCATTTATCATTGCAGTAAGGAGGGAGGGCAGTAGAAAATTGTTTCAGTTTAAAAGAAGCATACGCGTCCACATGTTGTTAAATTTTCAACAAAAGACAGTTTGTCGTTAAACTAGACGAATGGCCCGGGCAACGCCCGGGTTTTACCCGAGTGCGTATATATTTTAAAAACGTTTTAATTCAAATACTATTCGTTACAATTATAAATTGGCGCCATGGATGTCACTCTTGTGAAACGTCCCGTTCCAAACTGTGTGTTTTTAAAATGTTTTAATTAAAATACTATTCGTTACAATTATAAATTGGCGCCGTGGATGTCTCTCTTGTGAAACGTCCCGCCCCAAACTGTGTGTGTCTTGAGAAAATATAAAAATAAAAATATGAATTTTCATAAAGATTTCATCATGTCGATTTTTTTTTTCATTTCACCTACTAAATCGATAGAGATAATTACATTTGCAACATGAACTTAGGTATATTGACTAAATAGAAAACTGCATAGTAATAAAGATCATTTTTTAAAGGCACCATATCGTTTTTTTTTTTCAATAAAATCAAAACAAAAATTAACGATAAATAACGATAATTGCCTTAAAAATAAATTGCCTTAAAAAAAAGAAACATTCGCGGTGATTTTGTCTTGCATTCGTTTATACAATTATTATATACGAATGACCCGGGCAACGCCCGGGTTTTACCCGATTAAATGCTCTTATTCAAATACTATTCGTTACAATTATAAATTGGCGCCGTGGATGTCATTCTTGTATAATATATAAATGAGTTTTAAAAATTGTAAAAAAAAATGCATCGGCCGGGAATCGAACCCGGGCCGCCCGCGTGGCAGGCGAGCATTCTACCACTGAACCACCGATGGTTATGAAAATTCCCATCCGTGAGCTTCAGACAAACAGACAAACAAACAGACAGAATAAGGCAAATATATAAGTAGATTTTTGTTATATATACGTAGGAATGTATTCCAATTTATATATTTGGGAGAACGTCATATATTGGATTCGAAAGAATTCATGGTACGTTTTTTTTTTTCCATTTTGTGAATAAAAGAATCATCTCATGTTCTATCAGGGTTATATTTACACTAATGGACAAAACTTGAGGAAGTGGAGAGTCTTTTTTGTCGCTGGTCGTCTATATTTCTTTTTTTCAAGGAGACAGAGACAATTTTGTTCACTCTTGGTTATCTCGTGTGTCTTCAATAAAGGTCACTGTAATATCTTTCAGAGTTATTGTTTGAATCCCGATATACATGCTGAAAGGTACAACTTCCTTAAGTTTATATTTTAAATTCCAAAATCACTCTATTAGGTACCGCTCTAAAAGAGCAACCTAGTCTATGATAATTGTAACAATGAATAATATGTGAAGGTTATTAACCTATTAAAAATATTGTTAACGCGGGATTTAATCCCGGTTCATGGCTGTCGGGAATCGAGGGTGTTACCCACTTGTCCACTTTTTAAAAAGTTTATATTCATATAAACACATATATATTACACTTTTTAAGAGGCGCCAGTGGGTCTCCGGAACGTCAAAAGAGCAATAAACTTTTATTAAAAGGTTGATTGAAGTCTTCAAGTTGAATTAACTGAAGGATGTGACCTCAGGGAGTGAACCTGAGCGGCGGGCAGAAGCAGCGAGTCAGCCTAGCCCGGGCCGTCTACCAGAACAGAGACATATACCTCCTGGACGATCACCTGAGCGCTGTAGACGCCCACGTGGGTCGACACATCTTCCAGCGCGTCATTGGCCCCAAGGGTATCCTCAAGCACAAGGTGACAATTCCCCCGTGTGTCCCTGTGAGTGTGTCATAACGGTGGTGTCAGACCCGTGTGCTGGTGACCCACGCCCTCTCCGTGCTGCCCGAGACGGACCTGGTGGCGGTGATGGAGGGGGGAGAGGTCCGGGAGATGGGGACCTACCAGGACCTGCTGGCCAGGCCGTATGTGGCCCTCGCCCTGCTCATGGAGGAACACGCTCAGCAACTTCTTCAAGATCAGAAAAATGTTCCTTCAGAAAGTGAAGAAATCCAAAGGCAAGTTTACATACAATCGTCACCGCCAATTTACCAGCTTTAACACCTTTTTGACAAATTAAACCGATTACAAAAAATCATATAACGACGAAACTCTTTTTTATTCACCTGATCAAAGGAAGCTTTCGGACAAGCCCTTCTTCAGCTAACTAATAGCTTCCTTTGATCAGGTGAATAAAAAAAGAGTCGCGACGTTTTTATGATTTTTTTTTGTAATTTGTCGAAATCCGCAATACTGTAATAATGAATAACTGATTTCATTATATTCCTCTAGTAGGATGTTATGAAATCGTAACCGCCCCTATCAATAGATAAGGGCCATAGCCCAATACCATAGTATACAGAGTGTTGACTTTGTGTCTAAATCTGACAAAACTGGTGTTGTCATTTATCATCACTAGTAAAGTGTTTACTAGAGTCATGCGCAGTGCCACCAGTAGAGGTGAGGTCTATAGACCAACCCGGATAGTTGGCGACTTTAGTACACTCCAGGAATCTGGGTTATCTCAAGAAAGAGAGGCAGTGCCATCCTTCTGACACATAATTAAAGGGAGAAATGCTCCTTTTGGTACCTGAGTATTAGCCATCCACAACTTTATGTTGTATTCTAGCCTGAAAATTGGCCCTTGCTACGTCACTAGTTTGAACACCTTTTTGCAAATCCGAACGATTTCATTACTCTTCTCGCAAGATGTTATGGAATCGAAACCACCCCTATCAATAGATGAGGGCCATAGCTTGATACCATGGTATACCGGTTGTTGACTTTTGTCTTGATTTTCCAGAACTGGTGTTGTTACTCAATCTTTATCATCAACCTTAGGGTTTAGTACTGGAATGCTAAACAAAACCCATTGTTTAAATGCATATTAAAAGAGAGAGGAGCAACTTTTGGTATTTGAATATCATCCTCCTGAGCAAATTTATGTTATTCTAGCCCAGGGATCGGCAATACACATACGGATACACATCGCGTATTCTCAAAATTAAAAATCCATCAAATGTTCCCCACACATGTTGCTCATTAAACGAAGGTATGTTAAATAGTGAATAGGACATTTAAAATAAGACATTAGACTTTTCTCTGAAAAAAAAAAAAAAGAAAGTTAAATTATATAAAATTTAAAAAAACATATTTATTCTCTCTATACTTTGGTTTATTTGAATCTACAGCATGTTTCTCTATGTCAGTGATGTAAGATTTTACCCCGGATATCCAATTGGGAACTTAATTATGATTTTTATGAAATGTTTGTTTTGGACTTCAAAGGAGGAACAAATTATAAATATAAATTTCCTATCTCGAACCCCACTTTGGAAACTTGAAAAAAAAATCAATTAGTACTGATCTAAAATGTTTGAAATATCACTGTATCTATTTATATTTTCTTATCTCTAGTCTTTGAAAGTTCATGTTTACATTGTTTTAGAATAAGATATCTGAACTATATCAAGTAAATAGACATATTTTGATCAAATGGGGCACTGTTCAATTATTTAAAATATAACCAAATTGTGAAAAACTTACAAATTGAATTGTTTTTGAGATTGAGCAAGTGTAAAAATGCTGAATTGATCAAATTTATATAAACCGCTTTTATAGGATCTAAATAGCAATGTAAGGTGTCTCATCAAATATAGAGAGAAGAGATATTATATGGAACATACACAGACTGTCTTTTGGCTTTATTAGGGTAATAATACATAGTATCTTTATATAGATAATACATTAACAGAGTTTCAAGTTGTAAAGTTTTAAGCCCTCCAAACATACTGAACTATATACAGCGATCTATATACCAATTGTACGATTCACATCACTGTGAGATTGAATTTAGAAAAAAAATTATATGAGGAAAACGGATTGAAATCTGGAAAAATATAATTAAAAACAAAAACTGCAATACTACCTATAGGAGAAGTACTAAAGATCAAACCTGAATCTGACCGCATCATGGTGTCTTTTGACGTGCAAGCCTTATACCCCAGCCTTCCACATCCTCTGATCATAAGTGATACAATAGAACTTCTGCAGGAACAGCATATTGATACAGATATCATCCAAAAAATCACACAACTAATTTCCATATGTCTAGATAACTGCATATTCACATATAACTCCGAATCATTCAGGCAAGCAAAAGGGTCCCCAATGGGAAGCCCTCTATCGACCACAATTGCTGAGATCTCTATGCGCGCAATAGACCGAAGGATTACCGCCAATTTCCCCCATGATATATTCTTTTGGCGCAGGTACATTGATGACATCTTTTGCATTTGCACCACCACCAAAACCGATGACATCCTGTACAATCTAAACAATTATCACCCTGATCTTCACTTCACCGTTGAAAAAGAAACCAATAATACCCTTCCATTTCTCGACGTTAAAATCATCCGGCACCAACATGAATTGCACACCACCGTTTATTATAAACCATCCTTTCGTCCTAATTATGTTCAATACTCGTCCTTCTGTCCTTTCAGTCACAAAATCAACACAGTCATTGCTCTATCAAAACGAGTCCATACCCACTGCTCCCTCCAGATGTACAAGAACCTCGAAACACAGAACATATTAGCTAACCTCAGGGACTGCGCATACCCGATATCCTTTATATTGCGACACTTTTATGACCCAACTAAAAAGACACAGTCTCCAATATACAGATCTATTTGCAATATGCCATATTCACCATTATCCTCCACAATAGCGAGATTCTTATTGAAATTTGGAATCAAAACCTACTTCACCTGCGCACCTACCTCTGGATCCCTTCTCCGAAACCAGATCATGAAACTCAATGAACCTAACAGCACACCACGAAACGCTATTTACTCCATAGAATGTATGAACTGCCCAAAAGTCTACGTAGGCGAAACCGGGAGACATGTCAATATCAGAATTCATGAACACAAAAGAAATATTGATAACTTAGACCATAGATCCTTAATAGTACAGCACATAAATGAAACTGGCCATTCCTTCAACATTGCATCACCGAAAATTCACTATTCTAATATTGCCAACAAACACCAAAGACTAATCATAGAATCTATCCTATCAAGCAAATTCCATAGCCTCAATAGAAAAATTGATTTACCTGAAATATACAATGTAATATTCCCTGCAGCCACCAAACCCCCCTCGGTATCATGAACTCTGCGATTCAACAAATAATCTTTTATTTCCGATAATTCAATGGGCTAAACGGCCATCTTTTTCAAAGATCTCATCCCCTCCCGCGGCAAGCCTCGTATTACACTCGAGACACAGTCGTCTCTCAAATGTTTATATAGATTAGATTTGAAAACTTTAATAGCGAATATAATTTGTCCTGTCGAAGGGCGGTTGAGCCCGAAAGCTTGAAATAAATGTAATTAAAAGAGACTCATCCCTCAAGCTTATTTATTCGAACTACCTACATAGGTGAGACGGGAATTAGACTGAATGTGGAACACAATATCAAAAGACTCCATGATCTATCAACATCAGACCGGTCATCAACAAAACACTACAAGAATATTGAGAATCAACGGTTACTTTTAGAATCATCTAATGGATATAATAGAGAGCATAAACAGGAAGATCACAATACCTTAGATATCTTAGAAGTCATCAATTTTATAGCTCCTGGTTGACCTATAAACGTGAATAGACATATGCCATAACATTTAATTTATATATGTAAATAGCATATCATATCAAAGTGATATTTACAATTTTTCAAATTTACATATCAATTTTAAAATTTTAGTTGTGAATATCCACGCTGCCCGTGTATGTATTTGTGAATATTTCTTGTAAGATATAGTCGATGTTTTTTATTAAGTCCTTTGAAGAGCAATTATCCCTTGAAAGCTAGCATTAATAAAATAAACTTATTATAACAAAATATTTTGTATTGTTTAAAGATTTTGTATTGTTTATTAATGATTACATATGGACGCTAAAATATAATCTTTAATAAATCTACAACTTGGTGTTTAAAATTTGTCTTCTGTATTACAATCCGTTTTTATCACGAGTATCTATATATTTCTCTGAATTCAATCTCAATTATGTAAATATCGTACATGTGTAGTAATGTGAATGGATATGGAAATGTCCACTCCAGAAGTCAGTGGCGACAAGATCACGTCTCCAGAAACAGACGTGTTGACATGACTCCAGTACTGTCCTGTACGGCTCCTTTGATCTCCCAACTGTCTTTAACCATCCATCGGCTCTGTTTTATAGCCGGAGTGGGAAATTGACAGAAACCCTGGACAGCAGCTTTACACACCCAAGATAGTGAAAATTTCTGTGGTAGAGATGAATGGAGACATCCGAGGCTCTTCATTGGACACGACAACAACGTTTAGATAGTATTATAGAATATACTTAGTATAGTGAATACACATAACATAATTAAAAGTGGTTAGAGAAACTATCAATTTCATAGTCTATAGTATTGATGCAATTTTACAAAAAAAACTGGAACGAAATAAATTCAATTAAGCTAACTTTTTGGACCAAATATCAGCTCGACGGTGGCGCTCGAGTGGCAGAAGTTGGAACTGAAATAATCTAATAATATTTTTACATATCCCGTTTGAAATGAGGTCACGTGAGTGTGTTGTTAATCATAAATAATCATAAAAATTTGATTCTATTTAATTGTTTCACTTTAAACGGGGCGTAAATATTCTAAAGTCAATTTTAGTTCAAACTTTGGCCACTCTAGCGCCACCGTCGAGCTGATATTTGGTCCATAAAGCTGACTTAGGCGAATCGTATTTTGGTTTCTATATTTTTACTTAAATGATATTACCGTTATATATCGAACTGTTATATAGAATTTCTCTATATTAAATCTCTATTGAATATATTCAGAGAGAACTACATTTAAAAATATTTTTACATATCGAAATATGTTGCATTAGCCCGCCATCTTTTATCAGAAATTCAAACTATTTATAATGTATAGATGGCGCAAGCCATCAGCAACTTTCAGTTGCACGATAAGGAGATGCCTTTTTTCTTAATTTATGCACCTTATCCCAGTACAATATCACATTTGCACTATTTTTTTCATATTTATGTATCATTCTTTTAAATAAAACAATTTTTTCTACAATTCCCGCAAGAAGGTCTTCATATTATATTAATCATTTCAGCAAGGGAAATAGAAAACTTATTTTATTTAAATGAATCATACGCGTAATAAATAATTTAAATTTTCAATATCAGAAAATGTCGATTTTTATTTTAATTTTTTTTTTCACAAAACGTTATAGAGAATATTGAGTTATAGTATTAAAATAAAAATTAGAGTATATATATATAAGAAAAAAAAAGAAGAAAACAATGCTTTTTTAAAATTGGTATTGTATTTGTCTAAGCGACTTGTATATGCTACCTTGTATTGAGAAAGCTTTCTTTAGGCTTATGTTACCTTATTTACACCCTTACATATAACCTGTTTATTTTTTATAATATTAACTATTTTTCGCACATATATAAAATACAATGTGAAAAATCAATAGAAAAAATAAAAAATAATAAAAAGGTCAGGTGTTTATATTAAAAAAAGGCATATCCTGACCAGGAAAACATGTGCTTTACAGAAGGCAGAGCGCCATCTGGTGGAACAGAAATCAACTAAACATTGATTTAACCTGTTCCCTGATATTTGGCCAACCCAATTTCTTGATAAATCAAGAAAAGCCATCCACGAACGCGTTTCGCGATGTTGACGCTCGTCAGCTTGGTTTTGTCAGAGTGTAGTATCCACATATGTTGTAAGGACTGATTAACTCTGTTTCATCGATAATTCCACTTGATGTATATATTTTATGGTGTCATTTAAAACTGAATTTTGTTTCTGACAAAATACCAACCTAACACATATTTAAATTTGTAATAAATATTTATTTTAAAACGACCACAGTATAAATATATTTGGAGATAATACGTTCCTGATGAATATTTTGGAATATATAAAATTATGTAAAGAATAATAAATATAAATACAGGTTTAAATAAAAACATTGACCTTTTTTTATTTGGACTGTTTTGTTAGTGTATATATTGTAGCCTGGATATTTATAATCGAGATTTTAACAACTTAATATATATGCTCCATCTAATATGTCAGCGGTCAGAAAATGCTTTTTTTTATTTTCAATATTAGCACCTGACCTTTTTATTTTCATAATGTTTCACATGTTTAGCTCAATTACGCCAATTTGGCCTTAAATACCTATTTCTTGATTTCTCAGGAAGCCTCTTTGAACAAATATTTGGTTGTTGAGATACAGCCTGCAACATTCTGACTAGGGTCAACAGCCTTAAACGCGTACGTCGTTTATTTTCTTGATTCATCAAGAAAATAGGTTTACCAAATATTATGGTACAAACCTACATCACTGTAGAGTTGATATTTCTCACTTAATGGCGCCATCTGATATGTGAGCAGTCAGGAGAAATTTTAATTCACTTAAATCCCATTCTTACCTCGCATATATTAACATTTGTTGTACATTTGTTTTTGTATTGTTTATATTGGAGATGTGAACATCGCGGTTTACAAAATAAACAGAATTCTTGTTCACCAAATGTTCCCCACACATGTTGCTCATAGAACGAAGGTATGTTAAGTAGTGAATAGGACATTTAAATAAGACATCAGGCTTTTCTATGAAAAAAGACAAAAAGTTAATATTTTATAAACTACTAGCGGATGTACCCGGCTTCGCCCGGGTTTTACCCGAGTAAAGGTTTGTCTAACGAACATTTGTTAAAACAATTCTCTATAAACTTATATATAAAAAAAAGATATTTTGATAATTTGAAACTCGTAAATTTGAATCTCTCGATAAAGTGAACATTTTTTCCCGGTCCCTGTGTGCCGTGTCATCCTGAATTTTGTCTTTCCTAATTTTCTACATTACAAAATCATCGTTTTATCTAGTGAACATTTTTTCCTGGTTCCTTGAAAAATACTCGATAAGTTGAATAAAATCAATATTAATTGGTTCCCTGGGTAATTGGAAGTTGAAGGAATAGTATCTTCGCCTTGAATTGTATCATTATTCTTGTCTCAAATAAATTGACGTGTCATCCTGAGATAATCTTACTTTTGATAAATAATCTTTAAGATAATAAACTTAGTGATAATAAAACTTGTTATCATCGTCGCAATGGTGGCGCTGTTTGCGAGTTAAATCTACAAATCTGCAAATAACTCTAAGGATATTCAAGATATTCAAGAAATTATTTTTCAAAAACCTTCCCGGGGATATACCTAATAATATCCCAAATTTTCACGGCGATTGGATGTATGGTTTTTGAATCTATAGAGTACACACAGACATTCAATTTTATATATATATATAGATAAAACCATATTTATTCTCTCTATACTTTGGTTTAATTGAATCTACAGCATGTTTCTCTACGTTACTGATGTAAGATTTTACCCCGGATATCTAATTGGGAATTAACAGTTTAATTTATTTCAACACACACACAAAATCCGATATCCCGAATGGGGATAATTGCGTCGATTTATATTTTCAAACAGAAATTGTTATAAACATATTATACAAGGAATAAATTAATAATGATAATTTAAAAAGGCGAAACAATTAGATATATTAGGAACCTGATCCTTACAGGTTAAAAATATATTTATAAATTTATTTACAGTTTTTTAAAGAAATATTTGTTTTGGACTTCAAAGGAGGAACAACTGATAAATTTCAATTTCCTATTTTAAACCACTTTTCGGAAACTTGAGAAAAATTCAGCCAGAACTGATCTAAAATGTTTGAAATATCGCTGTATCTATTTATGTTTTCTTAATATTTTGAACAAGTCTTCAAATTTTTTTTTAAATTAAAGATACTTCGGCCAGTAAATCTTTTTATTACCTCGACGTTTCAACAAAAATCTTTTATCCTGGTCTGAAGCAAACAAAAATTAAAATATTTGGCAAGGCGTTAAAAAGAGAATAATTTTTAGCGCCTTGCCAAATGTTTTAATTTTTGTTTGCTCCTGACGAGGACAAAAAAAAATTGTTGAAACGTCGAGGTAATAAAAAGATTTACTGGCCGAAGTATCTCTAATTTTAAGAACTATGAATGCCGGCCAGTCAACCTCTATTTTTACGAAGTCTTCAAAAGTTTAAAGTTTAAAATAAGCTCTGATCCACATTAAGTCAATATTTGAATCAAATACAGGCCATGGTTCTATTATTTAAAATTTAAACCAAATTGTGAAAACATTGTTCCCAATTTAATTGTTTTTGCCATTGAGCGAGTGTATAAAATAGTCAAATTTATATAAACCACTTTTATGTGTTTTAAATAGCAATGTAAGGTGTCTCATCAAATATAGAGAGAAGAGATATTATATAGAACATACACAGACTGTCTTTTGGTTTTATTAGGGTAATATATAAGACTGTCTAGTATATATATATAGATACTACACTGAATTCGACTGAAACTGAAACACTGAATACACTTTATTTGATCAGGCATCATTAAATGATCTAGTTAAGGATCTAGGGCTATCAAAAGAAGCATCAGAAATCCTTGGACAAAGATCAAAGCAAAGATACCTCTTGTTGCCACAAACCAGGTGATACACAGTGCGGAAATTCAACCCCTGGGATTCTTTCTGAAATACTCCATAAAAACAACAACGACCTTGGCGAGCTGCAATGTGACGGCCTGGCTGACTTCTGCGACGGTGACAGACTGTCAGGGACTACAGCGGCGTTCCAAATGGACGGGACGGAGCTGAGTGCTCCGTGGAAGTGCGACAAGGCTAGATGGTCGAAGCACCCCGCAGTTGGAGCCGGCGACCCGACTAAACGGGATAGAGCATTGGACGCTCTGTGGAAGTCCGACGACAATGTCTGTGACGCGGAAGTAGCGCGCAATGTGTCAGCGCCGTGGTCTGCAAAACAAGCTGAAAATATGTGCCAAGAATGTGTACCTATCATCCTCGTTCCTTCGCCCGACAAGGTGCAGATCCAACAGCCGCTGCCTAGAAAGAGTTCTACCGACGTTGACACTACCACGGGATATGACATTTCCAGCAGCTTTAAGAAGTTCACAGCCCAGTGCGGGGTCGGCACGAAGAGGCCATGGTCTGAAGGGTTTGGAAAAAAAGAGCTTTTAAAGCAAGACATCTTAAAAGTCCTGAGTTCAATTGACTCAGTTGATGGACCTCACCAAGGGTTCCTCTCCAGGGATACACATCGGTACTCAGTCGGCAGCAAAGGTGTCTGCTTCCAAGTTAGGAACGGCCTCAAAATAGAGGCAAATCAGACTTTCACCAAAGTGTGCCTGGATCATGGTGCCATAATCAATGAAAGCTGCACCCCTACACCCCATTCCATATAGTTTGAGGAGCATGAACTCATTGAATTTTTGTAATCTCTACACAAGGGGATAAGAAACAACAACAACAGTATATAGAATATAGTAGTATGTAGTTTATATATGTAGTAGTATATATATGAAGTTGCATAGAAGTTTAGGTATCCTATAATGGACAACACATAATTGCAGAGTCAAGGTGTCCTTTAGGGAGAGGTGTCCTCTTGATTAGAGAGTTTCTAAATTGTAAAAATGGTAATTTTGCAAATGAAAACTATCCTTTGTGGAGAGGTGTCTGCTAGCGAGGTGTCTGCTAAAGGGAGGCTCTACTGTATATAGTATTCTTGTTGTTTATATTGTAATATTAATTAAGAGTTCTAGTTTAGAATGGGTGCTGAGATTTTTAACATGGGTCCAGTGATGTTGTCTGGACCAGGAGCTTTTGTAGGGTCGAGATGACTTAAAGCTTCGTCTTGATAAACACATTTTTTCTCCTGAGGTGCTGGAGTTCAGAGATTCAAGTTCAGCATTATGAATTGGGCAGGATCCTTGGATTTTAGCAGGCAAGGCATTATTTCCCGCAAATTGGGAAATATTTATGGTGCCAAACCTAAAAATTTGATAATTCTGATGTATAATAAAAAAAAATCAATATAATATACTGCGGCCAGTGTGATTGTAAAACGACACTTGAAGTTACACCACATAAGTTTCTTTTAAACGATAAATCAAATTTTTTTATTTTTTATTTCAAGGTAAAATAACGCGACTATTTTTAACCTTTTTGTATGAGGTATGAAAAGATGAATTATGAAGAGTAATGGCGATCGGAAAAATAAAAGTGTCCAGGGGCGGGAATCGAACCCACAACCTTCTGCTTACCGGGCAGGTGCCATGTCCACTAGGCTACCCTGGACGTATTCCTCCAATAAAAAATTTGATTTATCGTTTAAAAGAAACTTATGCGGTGTAACTTCAAGTGTCGTTTACAATCAAAATAAATGATGTACAAAATTCGGATTATATAGAAAATGATAAAAAGGTGAAATTACCAAATCAAATTATTTAAACTATATGTGACGTTTTAGCAACAGTGTTGTTACATATGTCACTTATATTAAATATCATGCCTTTCTTCTTTATAATTTGATATAATATAAATATTAAGTGTAACGCGTAAATTTCGCTGTCCAAAGAGTAGTTGAGTATATGTTCACTCTATTGATTCAAATATATCTCCTGGACAATACCACAGGTTTCTGGAGATGAGTTTCATTTTATAAACGTAGTATCAAGCTTTCAGGCATCTCTGTCCTTCTACAGGAGAACATAAATAAATAAATAAATGCAGAAATTACAACAAAAAAAGTAATAGTTTAGCATCAGGCGGCGTTTTATTCGTTTTTAATGTTCTCCTGTAGAAGGGCAGAGATGCCTAAGACTACGTTAATAGAATGAAAAGAAACCCATCTCCAGAAATATGTGGTGTTGTTTAATATATTCACTCTAGGAAGCCTTGATGCTAAGGACTTGTCCCAAGGGAAACTTCTTCATCTATCCTACATCTGATATAAGGGACCTGCTGAATTAGCATCTTGCTGAACCTGTCTGCTCTGCCATACGGACTACCAGCCTGTGAGTAGCATCTGGTCACATATGTTACATCAGGCACATGTGCTCCCTCAACTGAAGCTTTGAACACTCAACTTAGGAAACAGTCTGTTAAGAGGTATACATTGGGCAGGACCATTTATATTGTCACGTAGAGGAAAGACAAACTTCAGGATGACACAGGAATTTATTTAAGGCACGGCTACAAACTAAAATTTATAAAATACAAGAGTAACAATAAGTACACAGAGTAGCAAGATATATAAATATATCAAAATTAATAATATTTTCATAAGATATAAATATTTTTATACAATACAATCCAACTTAGACATAATCTCATCTTATTTTCAATTCCCTCCTATAGATCACAAATTCTCACCTACACACTATCATATCTACCTATTCAACACCAATAGTGTTAACACAAAGCAATAACGCGCCATCTATACATATAAAATAAAAGGATTCAAAAGCGCGAATGTTTCTTTTATACAAATACAAACTTCTACTGTCCTTAATGCGATGAAAAAATATATTGGGAGCTTGGCTCATCAGTGGTGAACCCTCCCAGCGGTTTCGCCAATTTAATCCACCAGACCGCTTCTCAGAGCTCTAATACTGTATTGGATCATTCTGCTTTTATATGCTACACTGAAGGATGGAATCTTAGAAATGGTTTTCAAGTAAACCATGGACATAAGCTTATAGGACAGTAGCATTACATTCGAATATTCATCGCAGTAAGGACAGTAGAAGTTTGTATTTGTATAAAAGAAACATTCGCGCTTTTGAATCCTTTTATTTTATATGTATAGATGGCGCGTTATTGCTTTGTGTTAATTTATGCCTAACTGGCCTTGTCTTTATAGTTTGCTGAAGAGCATTGCTCGATGCAAATATTTGAATGTAATGCTGCTGTCCTATAAGCTTATGTCCATAGTTTACTTGAAAACCATTTCTAAGATTCCATCCTTCAGTGTAGCATATAAAAGCAGAATGATCCAATACAGTATTAGAGCTCTGAGAAGCGGTCTGGTGGATTAAATTGGCGAAACCGCTGGGAGGGTTCACCACTGATGAGCCAAGCCCTCCCAATATATTTTTTCATCGCAGTAAGGACAGTAGAAGTTTGTATTTGTATAAAATAAACATTCGCGCTTTTGAATCCTTCTATTTTATACCTATAGTGTTCTTAATACTTATGGTATACAGAGTCTGAAGCAAATATTGAAGGTGCTGGAGATAGAGGTTGCCTGGACAGCATTCATATTTCTGTGAAAAATAGACACTTCGGCCAGTTAGAGTTTTTTATTTTCTCAACGTTTCGACAAAAATCTTTTATCTTCGTCAGGAGAAATAAATAAAAATAAAGCATTTGGCAAGGCGTTAAAAATATTGAAGGTAATATTCAAGGTATAAAGACGAACTAATGTTATAAGTCTTCTGATAAACTATAGGCATACCTAAATCTATGTAGAAGTAAAATGCATACCAACATTTGTATTTACCTTGACAAAATCTTATGGAAAATCATTTCCTTCGTATACTTTATATGATTCCATGTAAATAAATCAGATAATTTCATATTTAAAATATTTAAAAATACCAAAGATCTTAAGAGAGAATGTGTATGTATGTATTTTGAGCTCAAAAAAAAAAAGATGGCACGTTCAGGACAAAAAATCTTAAGAACCAGATTTGGTAGATATCTTTGAAAGTGACCAATAATGTATAAATCCTAGATGGAAATGACATTCCTGAAATTGGAAATTTCTTAATATCCATGTAAAAAGAATAATATGGAGATATTTAAAACCATTTTTAACCATGCCTTTATTTAAAAAATTTAATAGGTTTGGTATACCAACAATGGTCTTTTAAGAGAAAAATAGATACAATTTCTAACATTTAAAGTTAATTATACTTATATCTCTTTTTCTCTAAATATAGCTTAAAATTTTCCAAATCGAAATATCAGATCAAAAATATTTATTTTTCACAACTGAAATGAAATCTTTATTCAAAGTACGAAGTTTGGAAGAAAAAGAAAAAAACCTTGATAAATAATGAGATTATCTGTGATAAATTATTGAAATTTACTCATTTATACGATTATATTCTCCACGTCAACAAATCTAAAACACAAGAAAATATTTAAGAAGAAAACGTGGAAGAAATATGTACCATGGGTAACAGAAACTATTGATACAAAAGCAAATATTAAACCTGTATAATTCTGATGATTTTGAAATCTATAATAGTGATAAGAAGAATATCCCAGACTGGAATCTTAAGAAATTCAGCAAGAATAGATTATTATTTGAAAAAATAATAGAAAATAAAAAAGGTCAGATGTTGATATTAAAAATAACGAAGGCGTATCCTGACCACGAGCACATGTGCTTTTTATATGGCAGAGCGCCATCTAGTGGAACAATTTAACCTGTTCCCTGATATTTGGCCAACTCATTTTCTTGATAAATCAATAAAAGCCAGATTGTTATATGCATATAAGATCCCAACAAGAGTTTACAAGTAAAAACAATCAATTTCAATGCAAGTTTAAATCAATGATGATGAAGAAATCAGGTAGGATTTTATATCAGATATATCCACACAGGAAACATCTCAACTAAACCATACACAACTTTCCAGAAGTGAGACATCGTTTGTTCCCTGATATTAATCATTTAACTCTCTTACATCAACCACTTTGTCTATATAAATTTTATAAACTCTGTCTATTAATACATGTGTTTTTAAAATTCAAACTATTATAGATGCGTATGATTCTTTTTAAAAATAAACAATTTCTACTGCCCTTACTGCAATTGAAAAATTGATGGCAGTGCCTGGCTCATCAGTGGTGAACCCTCCCAGCGGTTTCGCCAGTTTAATCTACCATACCGCTGTTATATTGCATTTTTCGATCTTCCTTTTATAGTGATACTGATGCTAAACTCTTGGAATGGGTATTTTAGATTATCTATGGGCATAAGCTTTGAGGACAGCAGAATTACATACATTTATGAATATATGACGTGTTTTTGTAAAAATTTAATTATAAGTTCTAATTTGTTTAATTAACTTTATTAACATCCTTTAACGCGATATCTCAAACTCAGGGATATTTGCGTCAATACATTTCTTTACATCATAACAAATTGGCTATATACAAGGAGAAAGGTCGAGGAGAAAAAAAGACAAACATACAAAAACAATTGTAATTTGTTAGTCGTTTTGTTTGTTTCCTCGGTAATAGGCGCAAACATTTCAATATCGAGCCTGGTTGATTAATAAAAAATAAATAAATACTAAGCCATACTCTAGTATCAATCTCAGATGTTACCTATGTACTGATGAAGACCACAATATATTTACCAGCTTACAGTTGTCATTGATTCTCCTTCTATCTCAACAAGGCCATGTACAGCCTGAAGGTGACACATGATGTGGACTGATTGGTTTGATTGACAAGACCCAACATTAGGCTACAGGAGGGACAATTCTGTCCTCCCAAGAGAACAACAGTCTTTGATTTCCAGACTTAAATCTGGTCATCTACGGATAATGACTTTCCAGAATGGTTGCAAGGTTTTCCCACTATGTACTAAGTGCAATTCTCAACCTGCAACCCCAAGACATATTATTGACTGTATTGACTCATCCAATGATGAGCTCTACTTTTCCCCGGCAGTCACCATCAACGAGCTCTACAAGCATGATACCCGGATATGATTGAGTGGAGATAAGAAATAATAATAAAAATAATTAATTTAAAATAAGATCTTGTGACACTTTTTTGGTAAAACAATAAATTCATTTGAATTGGATTGAAAAGATCAAAGGACTAAATATTAATATACAGTAGAACCTCCCTGTAAAGGACAACACCTAATTGCAGAGCCAAAGTGTCCTTTAGGGAGAACTGTCCTCTTACAAGATAGTTACTAAATAGTAAAAATGGTAATTTTTCAAATAAAAAACTGCCATTTGTAGAGAGGTGTCCTTTAACGTGAGTGTCCTCTCATAGATGTTCTACTGCCATACAGTTACTGATAATAAGGAACAATTTGGATTATAGATTATAAACCACAAGGTAATAAGAACGAACCCAAATAAATAGTGTGTGATGTTTCGGTAACAGTGTTGTTACCGTCATCAGACAGATTAAGTACTTTTGTTTAATGATGGTAACAACACTGTAACAGAAACGTCATAAACTATTTATTTATTTGGATTTGGTCTTATTACCTGGTGCTTATACAGTTACCTTTTAATGAAGTATAGTGGTATCATCTCCAAATATATTGGATACCATTTTACATGTTTTTAACGATCTCCCTGACATAGGTTCATATATACCTTGAAGAAATGTAAATTGAATCTAGAGTTTGTATGATTTTTTGTGGGTCTTGGATGAATTTGGTGTCTTGTGTTGCTTTTAGAACTACTCCATTAATTTGTTGTTAACAACAAAATTGTGTTAAGTTCTTTATCTTAGTTGAAAGTTCTTATTGTGAACTTTAAACTTTTCTATATCAAGTTACCAAGAATCAGGTAGAATAAAAAAACTCACAAACAGCTTGAATGCCAAGGATAAAGAAGGGACTCGGAGACAATGGCAATCTGTTGAACATAAAGTCTGAATTCTAGATTGCTGTGTGTAATAGATGTTCAAGATGGAGAGACCCACAGTGTGACTTCCCTGCGATCCGGCTCTACTAATGCCATTGTTGCAGGATCTAGATAGTGAATAGACAGCATTGGGAAGTGAAAGAGAGTCGGTGTTTAGTGCTTACACCCCTCTGGTGGCCACTGCGACGATTAGCCGCCCTAGACTATCCCGCTTTGGTCATTGGTCATTTCCACGCTGGGAAGGGGGGTGGGGACCCTACTACTTTAACCCTGTGTATTCACATAGCGTGGAATGATACTCAACTTCCCCTCCGATAGCTTGCTCGCTCCACTGACCTAGGACTAGGTACTGATTACTAGGCTGTTGGCTCTGGCGCAAAACTCCGACGGGAGGCCTCGCGTGTAGACGTAAGTCCGGCTTTCAGCGTTGGCAGTGTCCAACAGTGCTGTTTTCAGTCTCTAGTCTACTAATTCTACTTTGTTGTCAATAGAAACCCTACAGCGAGCTGTCGGAATTGGGAAGTTGGGGTCAGGGGTGTAGCAATACATGACGGAGTGAGATAGTATAGTATACATCTAACCCCCTCTGTGTTATGTATCTAGATATCACCTGGAGCTCTTACCATGTCTAGTTAACATTTAGGTAATTGTCTTTCCTTAAGCTCCCTTCTTATGTCACCAAGTCCCTTATTTATAACTTGGCATTAATGCGGTATGCAAATTATCAACTCCTTTGGAAAATAGTAAATAAATGTTAGTCTATTAATTTGGAGGGCTTTCATTATCTTAAAATAGAATATTTGTGACAACGATGATGGAGGGTGCGACTACAGTAAATGAGCATCCAATTATTTCTTCAAATGCATTTATCTTCTTCTTTCTTACATATTAGGTTATCAAGCTTGTAGAGTTGACAACCATCATTGTTTTATTATCTCAAGTATACGTGTACAGGCGATAATAATCATGGTGGGTAGAAGTTGACGACTGCTTACAACCAACATGACAGGATGAAGTAGAATATGTCTGCCTTTGTCATTAAGACTGGGAGCACTACTCATTGGCAGGCCGATTTAGCCGACATGGAGTACAAACGCTGCTTCCTGTATCCCTGGATCAGAAGCCCTTACAAGGTACTATCAGCCGGGCCAGCTGAGCCCAGGTTTTTAGCGAGCTTGTTACTGCTCCCCCTCCTCCTTTTTCATCCGGGTTTGGGACCAACAAAGGCGGAGTTTCAAATGCATTTAAAGTGTATGTCTGGTGGGACGGCACACTGGATCCTTTTTAGATAACGGGACACCGTGGGAGATGGGATGATCTATGAGATAGATATGTAGGGATCAGTAGTTGGCGAGGAATGGATCAGGGAGATATCAAAATACATAAAGCAGATGACAAAGTGATTTTCCAGTACATGCCGCATGTTGCAAAAGTGGTCAAAGACATGTTGTAAAGCACAAAACACTGGAATGTCCTATTGCACATGCCATTATCCCTAGAATATTTTCACCTAATTATCACGGCTTTCAACTGACAATCATTGCCTGTCTGAACAGAACTTCCAATCCCATGAAGGTACCAAAATTTGCGTCATATTGTGAATAATCTCAAAAGATGAGTAATTAGTTTAATGTGGAATCAACCAAGATAGAGGATATTGTAAAATATAAACAGTAGCAATACGTTTCATTATTCGTGCAAAGTGCAAGCTTTCGGGTCTTTATAATCCTTCACAGGCACATCTATAAACTGAGGGAATCCTCATTCTCTAAACTAATAGCTATGCCTGTAGCAAAGATATGAAAGCTTCTACTTTGCACGAATAAAGAAACACATTTCTACTGTTTATATTCTCATTTTATACTTTGTAGCAATTTTCTCTTCTAAGAGGATATTGTTGCTCCATGGAAAGGGGGGTGCCATTGCCCCGTTAGTCAGCCACATTTCAGAGTTCCCTGTTCACGGTTACCGTAGCGGCTCGGGCCTCACGACACCGTACTTCGCCCTACAGAACAGTCCCTTACTTATGCTGCTCCTCCTGCCCGCCACGTAGAGGAGGGGTTAGACTTCTGGGCAGGTGAGGATATTGTGACTGCTGTGATAGAGATGCATGTAGATATCTGAGTCTTTTTATTGGACACAACAATAACCTATTCCCTGAAAGAAATACAAAAGGAATGGCTAGCAATGAATAAAATTCTGAATAAAATAATTTAATTATTATTTTCCAAAAATAAATCCTATTTTCAACTAACACACAAAAAACCCCGAAAAAATTCTTACACCTTCAAAAATATGATGATTCATGACTTTTTAAGATTGATGAACTAGTATTCACACTAAATAGGGGGTTAGACCAAAAGCAGACAGTCCTAAAATATATATATATTTTTAAATATGATTTTTTTTCAATAAAAAAATTAAGGTTTTTTTTATATTCTTAATTTATTATCTTGTCCCACAGTGCCTTTATTCACTAAGATAAAATACTATTTGAAATGTTTCTTTGCTAAAAAAATTATTTAATCCAGTTTTATCCATCACTAAAAGTTTATCATGGCACATTTTCGAAATTTTAGAATTAAAAGAGATCATTTCACATATTAATTGATTTATTTTTGGAGATAATTTACTGGTTGGAAGTTGGTTTGGAAAAAAAGTTGGTTTGTTTCTCAGATATACAGCCCTATAGGTAATCCGAAGACGCGGTAACGAGTGAGAGTACAGTAAGTATTCCGAAGACGCAGTAAGGAGTAAGAGGGCAGTAGGTAATCCGAAGATGCAGTAAGGAGAAATAGTGCAGTAAGTTATCCTAAAACGCAATAAGGAGTAAGAGGGCAGTAGGAAATCCGAAGACGCAGTAATAAGTATATATGTGGTAACCGAGGGTCAAACCTGTAGTAGCCGAGAGGGACAGTCAGGGCGTGGAGAGTTTTCCAGTACCTATCTGCACTTTGGAAGACCTTTAACAGTTTTCACAGAGTACAGGCAGTCGTGGTCGAGGCAGAGCGGAAAGCATGGGAATGTCCACACACAAAAAACGAAGAGACACAGTTGTAGTAGGAAAGTTCCGTGAACAGATAGGAGTCGAGCTAAGAGCAAGATGGAGATAGAAGAGATCTTACTGTTTTACATGGCGATGAGGTGGTCCTGGGTACAACCGTCAAGAGCTCACGCCGATGGTGAAGTGACTGTGATTTCGGCTAAAACCGAGGTTTTATATACCTTTGCCGAGGAGGGAGACATGCGAGAATTTGGACTTTGAACGGGTCCAAAGGGCGTGGGGCGTCTGCGCTATTCTGCACCCTTTGACCTTGATGGAAACGGGCTGCCAAATTCCTTTTTAAGGTTGTTGGATTTCTCTCTCGATTTTAGACGTTTTTGAACTTCTCAATCTTGCTTTAACTCAGCTCTTAATCTATGCTGCACCGTGGCGGCGGACGGTTGGCTCGGTAACCCTGGAGCTGACGTCACTTACTGTTGATGTAACCCTGCTGGCGGCGTCGCCATCGCTGACTTATTCTCTTTCTCCATGTTTACCATTTAATCTATATATAATCCCTTTACCTTGTAGTTAATTAAACAATAATTAACGTTGAGCGCGGTGTGTAATCAATTTGAATACAACAAAGATTATGAGACTGAAGAAGCGCAAGGCCTAAAACGTGAAACTGAAGAAGCGCAAGACCTAAAACGTCATATTGAAGAAGCGCAAGGCCTAAAACGTGAGTAACCAAATTTCCTTTGATTACTTGGCCCATCCTTTTTCTACTTACCAAATATTTTGTAAAATGGCAAACACGACGATTACAAAATTAAATGGTGCTAATTACTCCAGCTGGAGCTTTCAGATGAAACTCGTTCTAATCGAAAACGACTTGTGGAGTTTGATCAATCCAGGAGAGGCTAAACCTGACCCTAGTGACCTTGTTGCAACAAAACTTTTTTGTCGCGGGAGGGTAAGGCGTTTGCAAAAATTTGCCTCTGATGAACAACATTTGCATGTTCAACATTTGAATACTCCAAAAGAGGTCTGGGAGGAACTGGAAAAATTATATGCACCAAAGGATAGTAGATATCGAGCCGTACAACTAAGAAGGCAGTTATATGGCGAAAGGTTGACTCAGCACAGCAATATGGAAGGGTATATGGGGAAGATAAACTACATTGTAAACGAACTGGCCCAAATTGGCGACAAAATTGATGATGGCGATTTGGCTATGGTTCTTTTGGGTGGATTACCAGAGGATTGGGACACCGTTGTCTTAACCATATGTAACTTGCCTGATTCAGACTTCACGACCGCCACAGTTAAAAGACGGCTGTTGGCAGAAGCAGAAAGGCGTTCGTCAAATCTACCAAAAGATGTGGGTGCCATGGTCGTTAATGCCTCTTCGAAGCCCATTGAAACAGAAAAACAATTTGAAGCAAAGGTTGTTTGTTTCAAATGTGGAGGTAAAGGCCATTATGCAAGGGAATGCAGGAAGAAAAGAAAGAATGAACAAAGACCAAAGAGGTTTGACCAACACAAAGGCGTAAATATGTCGGCAATGTGCAACACTTTGTTTGGAGCTACCGCCGAGACCTGGATCATAGATTCTGGAGCGACGCACCATATGACTCCCAAGAGGGATTACTTCACATGTCTGAAAGAATGCACAAGCAATATGAGTTCCATCACTATTGCGAATGGCTCTTCTATAGAAGCATGTGGTATCGGTACTTTCAGTGCCAATATTGTTGGACACAAGGGAGATGCCAGCAATATGGTTGCCCAGAACACCTTGTACGTTCCAGATATGCGTCACAGTGTTCTGTCTGTACTCCAAATGATAGAAAACGGTAGAAAAGTTGTCTTCAACAGGAGTGGTTGCCACATTATGGATATGAAAGGTAAACTATTGATAGAGGGAAAGAAGTTGGGTAGACTTTATTACGTCCAGACTACTCCATCCTCTCCGATAGATCAGAATGATCGTGTTTATCTTGCATCTGAATGCAAGGAAGAGCTTACACTGGAACTTTGGCCCAAAAGGCTGATGCATGTAAATGCATATACGATAGCAAAGATGGCCAAGAACCAAAGCGTAAGAGGACTTGATTGCAGCCCGGAAAAGCCAGAAAAGTGCGAAGACTGCTTGATCGGCAAGTCTTACCTTCTGCCATTCCTTCAACACTCACACAAGGAGGAAAAAGAAATCATGCCGTTGGACTTGGTGCATGAGGACTTAATGGGTCCACTCGACGTATTGAGCTGGGGAGGAGCCAAGTACGTCTTAACCATCATTGATGAATCTACGAGATATACAAGTGTATTTTTCCTGAAAAACAAGGCGGAACCCTGGGAAAAGTCAAAGAGTGGATTCAAGAATCTGAGAAACAAACCAGCCGGAAACTAAAACAAATACGTACGGATAATGGCTTGGAATTTTGTTCCAAAGAATGGGACACTTTCTGCACGAGCGTCGGAAGAGTTCATGAGCACACTATGACGTATACACCTCAACTGAATGGTGTGGCAGAAAGAATGAATAGGACACTCCTAGATCTTGTCAGGAGCACTATATCTGGAAGTGGTCTGCCAAAGGCTTCCTGGGCGGAGCTGACTTACACCGCAGCCTATGTCAGAAACAGAGTTCTCAACAATCACAATGGTGAAAGCACGCCATATGAACTGTGGACAGGAAACAAGCCTAGTCTTAAACACATAAGAGCTATTGGCTGTCAAGTATTTGTCCATATTCCAAGACAAGTCCGTAAATCCAAACTCGAAAGTAGAGCTGTCAAAGGTAACCTTGTTGGATATGCACTCAGAGGACGTGGCTACAGAGTGTGGATTCATGAGATGAAGAAAGTGGTGGAATCTCGGGACTGTGTCTTCAAAGAGAGTGATGTATCGAGGAACGACAGCAACCGGGAGGTGCTTCCATCAGTTGAACACTACAGCTATGGGACTCAACGGGAGATTGAAGAGTATCCAGTGTCTTTATTAGATCAAGAAGACGTGATACCTACAGAAGAGTACAGCCATAATGAAGATACTGTGAAGCCTTCTCCTACTCGATCTCATCCAATGATCCTAAGGAACCAGAGAAATGCTCAGAACTCAATTGAACTCCTCAGTACTGAAGTAAATAAGGGAGATCCTACTTCGTATAAAGAAGCTATCCAAGGCCCTGAAGCTTAGCATTGGCTTGAAGCAATCGAAGAAGAATTGGAATCCTTGAGAAAGCACAAAGTTTGGGAACTAACAGAACTACCAAAAGACTCTGCCCCAATTGCTTGTAAGTGGGTACTACACAAGAAGACCAACGCCGAGGGTCAAGTAGTAAGATACAAGGCCCGACTTGTGGCAAAGGGCTTCACTCAACAAAAGGGAATCGATTATGATGAGATTTACTCACCTGTTTCTAGTTTTGAAAGGACAAGACTGCTCACAGCAATAGGTGTTGAAAATAACTGGTTCATAGACCAATATGACGTGAAAAGTGCTTATATCTACGGCAAGCTTGACCGAGTGATCTACATGGAACAACCAGAAGGCTTTGTTAAACCTGGTGAGGAACATCTTTACTGCCAACTCAAAAGGTCCCTGTACGGACTGAAGCAAAGCGGTAGATGTTGGAACAAGTGCCTTGATGAGTGGTTGAAGAAAAAAGGATTTATGAGGAATCCAGTTGATCCATGTGTCTACAAGCTCAAGCTGAACGAAGGAATGATAATCTTATCATTATACGTGGATGATATTCTTACTCTGACGGAGAATCAAGAAGTGAGAGAAAAGTGCATTGAACTGCTGAGAGGTCACTTCGAAACAAAGTACATCGGACCAGTATCCTACCTGCTTGGTGTCAACTTCACTCGATCAAAGGGTGGATGCGTAACTCTAACACAAAGAGCCTATATAAAAAGTCTACTGGAACGGTTCAATCTTCAGGAAGGAAGAGAAGTCTCAACGCCGATGGAAACCAGACCAGAACTTCTTGAGGAAGAAGATGAGGAAAACTGCCAAGACCTTTCCTATCGTGAACTAATTGGTGGACTGCTTTACATTTCACAGCGGACAAGGCCAGACATTGCCTATGCAGTAAGTCAATTGGCTCGCTATTGTTCAAAGTACACTAGAAAACACTGGGTTGCTGCGAAACGAATTTTAAGATACTTAAAATCTTCAGAGCATCTAGGCATCACCTATAGATGGACTGGGGAATTGTAGTTAATTAAATAATAATTAACGTTGAGCGCTGTGTGTAATCAATTGGAATACAACAACTTCGGGCAAGCAACACGTGTCCCAGGGAGAGGTTAATACAACTGTCCCATTTACTAAATCTTCCTCTCCTGGAACGGGTTATTACACGTGTTGAACTCCATTGCTCTTATTTGGCCTCATTGTAATGTTCCCGATCCTATTTTCAACGCCCCTTTGTCCTTCTCTTGCATAGCTTTGGACACAAGTAACCTAGGTCACTGTTCCTATAATTTGCGCAAGATGCTGCATCAATTCACACCCGTTTTCGCCGTTAAAAAATACGACGTCCCTAGTCTTAAAATTCCTCCCGTAAAATTCAATACTACTACAGATAAGGTAATAGCCTTACGTGCTTATCGGGTACCCCTAAATGACCAACTTGAAACACAAGCACAAATCGAACAAATGCTTGATCACGGGATAATTACAACCTCTGTATCGCCCTAAACCAGTCCCATCACGCTTGTCACCAAACGTGACAAATCAAAACGGTTTTGTGTTTACAATTATAGAGATAATATCTCCGAACGTAGTTCGAATTAATAGACCCAATCGACCCCTAAATGAAGAAGATGATACAGTCCATGTGAACATACTTAAATACTATGCAGAAAATATCCTATACTTCGCGCCCCGCCAATATTTCTACAACCACAAACAACCCCCGTAACACCTGCTGTACACTTAGTAGAATATAGTAATTTATGTCCCACGATTTTTGACGCTCAGAAATCCCGTCTTATACTCCTGACATGCTCCTGACATAATCTCACTGCAGAGATCTTGCAATAATAGTAAGTAAGGATCACATTAAAACAGAGTGACAAAATCAATGTCACCAATCCTTAGCCATCAGAAAACCAGGCAATAACCGCGTTTCCACTGGTACATCTAACTATAAGTCAGTCCAAGTGAAAAGTATAGGTAACCACCAAGGGAGACGGTCCCCAAAAGGGGTCCCTGACCCAAATAAACATCCATCGCCACCGCCCGGAACTCGCTATAAATAAGTCCGAAAGGTAATGGACAGATACATGCCTACATTTTCTTGTCACGACCCATCGCCACTGCCGGGTGTCACTCTAACGAATTTTCACCATCTATTAAATCAAATATTAGTGCGTGCCTCTTACTATATACCGTTCTAATCCCTAACCAATTAATCTACTCCGATATCCCGTTTAGCTACAGAATAGAAATTTGGCTCAATCAAAGACTGAGCCAGGGACGATATAGGCAACAAAGGCCCTTGCATCCCCTGTCGATCACACAGCCAGAAAGGGAATGATGCATTCTCCATGCACCGAGCGGCCATTGGTTGGCCCCTCGCGCCCGCCATTATGGTCTGGCTACAATGGGATCGACCATTCACCCACAGGCGTCTCCGAGAGTTCATAGCAAGTTTGCTGACCTAGCCCTCTCGTTCGGACTTAGTTAAACCCATCCTAAAGTTCCAATAGGACTCCCCCCCCTTTGGCCCTCGAACCCTTAGTTCCCAGTACTCCCTGAATCTGCCGTCGAATCAAGGACCTCTGAGGTTCTGAGGTTTACGCGGGGAGCCAACGCGAAGGCGGGGGGGGGGGGGGTGGTACTACTGTGCGCACCCCTTGGTTTTTCAACACCAGGCCGAGCCCGGGTGAAATTTTCGCGCCATTTAGCTACAGATAAATTTATTTAGGCTCCATACAACGAAGACCAGGGATGATATAGACAGTAATGTCCTTGAATCCCGCACAAATCAGTAGTTAGAAGTTTAAATAAATAGTAAAAGAGAAAACATAATAAAGCAGCAAGCTAAGAGGGGTATTGCTAAGTAAAGTTTTATATACAGAAGGCAAAGAGGTATCTAGAATCGAAGATAGGTAGTAAAGTGAAGATATACTGAACCAGCAAGTTAAGAGGGGTGTTGCTGAAAGAAGTGAAATATATAAAGACAGCATGGAACAAAAAATAATAATAATAAAAGGGAGGTAGAAATCTATGGAGGGCTGTTAATTAATGGCTGCCTAACTATTGTGGTATATACAGAGTACAAATAACAAAGACATATAAGAGAGAGCAGCTATATAGGTATAGAGGATTTGTACATGTAAGGAGGATCTTATTCTAGGACGTATAAGGTAAACTAAACTAAACATGAAAGGTCTAGACAACTCCATGATAATGGGAGAGAATTTAATGTGGTTAATAGCAGTATATGTGGTAGCATAGTGGAAAACCATATTCCCAACAGATGTATTCTTATTGAAAGTATGTATTTTAAATAGTATATGTAGAACCTAAAGCTGGAGAATGCTAGGTGATCATGCAGCCTCAGTGTGTAAACCCTTGTGTTTTGGTCATGTTTTTATGGTTTCCTGACGCTAATGCGTGAACTATCTATTATTAAAGGCCTATTATTTAAATTCTCATATACTGTGTCTTAAAGTATATGTATATGTTGAGTATGGTCGATACAAAGACGCAAAATATGTAATATGCAAATCATGGGGTAGGCGGTTTCGATTCTTATCGAGTCATCAGAAACGGCCGCGTCATCATAACAAGTGACTTGTTATTTAATAAGTGCGCTTGAACTTTTTTTTTTTTTTAATGTCGAAATACTAAAACATTTTGAAGATGTGTTATTTATATGTTTATAAAACGGTACACACGAACTATAGGGAATTTGAAAAAGAGGATTCAACTGTACCATAGTTATAAAACCCGAAAGAACGTGTCCTATTAATCCCGAATCTGATTGAGTACATGGGAATTTATTAAATTGTACGTGAATACTCCTGATATATACTAGTTTATCTATACTTTGTCCATTTTTGAGTAAATTATGTGTATAGTTTTATTACCTGAACCAAGACTAGAGAGAAAATGGAGAGCATACTTGTTTGCAGACCTGTCCAAAGTGAATATATTGACCACACATGTTTTAGTGCCGATCCAAAATAATGTACCCCTTAAAAGTGGAATCAGGGTGGAAAACATGTGATATATAGAGAGGAGAAACTACTTATAAACTCAATTTTGGAAGAATCCTTAATTTTTGGGGTATGCATGTGGCGAGACAGGTCAACAGCTGGTATATTTGAAGGGGTTTAAATCTTTTGCGGGATAGAGTAGGTTAATGATGATAAAGACGCAGATGGACCTTCCTTATATTACGATGAAAGTGTTCAATGATGAGTAGGGGGGTATAGATCCTTTGAGAATGCTACGGCGATTTCTGAGAAGGTTGTCAGAGCCTTCCTATGATCTGATAGTAGATGTGGTTTGTTTGGATTAGGCTTCTTAAGGCACCTTGGTCTGCTCGAGTCCAGAAGAGGACACGCCAAAAGGAAATGGTCAGAGTCAGGGTTCGCGTATCCGCACCTGCAGGGGGGATGGGGTTTTTATTTTAAAGCGTTGAAAGTAGTTAGAGAAGGGGCCATGGCCTGTTAGGATGGAGTTAAGGGCGCTGGAAGAGTAGATCCTGTCCGCCTTGACAAATTTGATTCAATTGTACAGGGATCTACCCTTGAGGGAGGCATCCCAAGATGTTTGCCAATCTGAGATCGCTTTTTTGCGGGCGGAGTATTTAAACCATGATTTAGGGGTGGGGATAGGGACGTATGGGGCGGGATATTTAAATGCAAGTCTAGCCAGGGAATCCGCCATTTCATTGCCCTCTAATCCCACATGTGCCTTGACCCAGTGGAAAGACACTGTTTTGCCCGAGTTAATAATATTATTAACAAGAATCTTATTTCTCATTACCGACCAGCTTTTAGTGTATGGACTAGCCAGTGATTCAAGGGAAGATAGGCTATCTGACGCTAACGTGATTGATTGGTGCGGTTGTTCTAAAAACCATTCAAGAGCCTTGTATATTGCCAAGCATTCTGCTTGAAAAACCGAATTTTCTTCTCTGAGAATGTACGATTTTTTCAGCAGAGGGATATTTCTGGAATATAGGCACCAACCAGCCCCCACCCCATCATCAGACTTTGAGCCGTCAGTGTAGATGGTAAGAGATGATGAGTCTGGAATGGATTTATCATAGGTAATGAGGTGGACCTCTGCTGGATGGCAGTACCATTGTAGAGGGGGTGAGTCAACCTGTTCTGGAGTGGGATCTGTATCCATATCAGAGCCTGGGCGTATTAATTCCGCCCTCTTGGATTCGAGCGTTAGGATATTGTTAATAGGTACCAGGCCTGATAGGACCAGTGCGGCGTCAGTACTAAGAGTGTTGTAGCCCCTGCATATAGCAAGAGCGAATGGTCTCTGCGCTGAGCTAAGGATCTTGTGCGTCAAGCTGTTGTTTTCCTGTCTCCACCAAACCGAGGCGGCATAGCAGATGATTCTTTCGAAGCCTGCTTTATAGAGTCTTTTTGTGACCAAAGGCGCCAGGCCGCGGTTCTCCCTCGTCAGTCTTCTCAATTCCATTCCCTTGGATAGAACTTTATCCCTTATGGATTTTGCGTGATCGACCCATGTTAGGTGTCTATTAAATGTTACCCCGAGGAATTTCAGGGTATTTTTAAAGAGAATATGGTTGCCGTCCATTCTTATAGCTGGGTTTCTGACGCCTCCTTTTCCCGCACCTTTGTTTCGGCCTGCAGGAGCGACATATAAGGCAGCGCTTTTTTTCGGGGCGATATTTAGTTTTCTCGAGGTTATCCAGGTATGGAGGGTCTCCAGAGCTCTGTTGGTAATATTTTCGACCTTAACGCGGCTTGTGCTTGTGCAAATGAGAAGCAGGTCATCCGCATATGCTATTGTATGGACGTTTTCATCTTTAAGGATACTAAAGATCGGGTCCATATATAGGATCCAGAACAGAGGGCCACTATTGCTGCCCTGTGGACAGCCTCTTGTGATTTGTAACGGGTCAATAAGACTCTGTGGGCTAGCGTCTGAGGATACCTTTCTGGAGCACAGGTAGCTGTGTATCATAGTCCTGAGATAAGGGGGGACTTCCTTTTCCTTTAGGGATTCTCTGATGATATCCCAAGAGGCGTTGTCAAACGCTCCTTCGATATCCATAGAGATGACTATCGAGTGGTTATTAACCAACCTAGATTTGTGTAGGACGTCCTTAACTTTCCTTAGGGCCTCTTCACACGATTTACCCCACCTAAATCCAAACTGAGAGTCGTTTAGACGGTTCGTGACCTGTAGATGATATGTAATCCTGTTGACAATAATTTTGTCGAGGATTTTCCCAAATAAGTTCAGGAGGGTGATAGGTCTCAGGGAGGTTATGTCCCGAGGGTCTTTGTCTTTTTTCTGTAGAAATATAATGTGACCAATTTTCCAGGCTTGTGGGAAGTAACCCAGGAACAGGCAGGCGTTATATAGGTTATTAAGTATCACGGGGTTTTCGTCATTAAGGAATAGTATGGGGTTTCTCATAATACCGTCAGGCCCAGGGGCCTTTTTGTGACCCATTGCCCTGATGGCACTGGATATTTCCACCATGGAGATGAGGGGATAGTAGTGTTGCTGGCCTGAGTCTTGTAACTCAAAGGGTGTTGTATCTGTGTCACTTGTTGTGTCCAGATACTTTTGGGAGATAAAGTATGCAAAAGTTTCGTCAGCTGTTTTGGTTAATTCCCCGTTGGTTTTTCTAAAGGAGTGAAAGGTTGTTGGCCTAAGCTTCTTCCCACTGATGATTTTGTATGGACCTGTAAACGGATTGGATGTTGTGATAGTTTCGAAATGTTTTTTGTAAAATGAATTTTTGGCCCTCCTGATTGCTTTTTTATATATGGCCAGAGCTACCCTAAACCTTTGGACCCTGTTAAGTCTTAGTGTTGCGTCGTTATCTGTGGCTTTGTATAATCTTTTAAGAGCCATTGCCTTATTTTTTAATGTTTGGAGATTCTCATTCCACCAAGGGTTGTGTCTTTCTTTGTATCTTGGAGGGTTGAGAGTTTGTTTATTTATTTGTTTACAAGAGGAACCAATGATGTTTGTTAGTAAATCTATGTATTCATCTAGGTTGCCAGTATTGCAATTCTGTGGGTTAATTATGGGTAGGTTATTGATTTGTCTATTAAGTAGGTTCACGAAACGTTGCCTCTTAGCGTAATTAACGTTAAACCTGGGTCTATCCAGGGGGGGTGTTTCTTGGCTGTCTGGTGTAGTGAGTTTTAAGAGAATGCTAACATGATCGCTAGTGCTTAAAAATGGTTCTGCTGTCCACGAGAGGGACTGTGAGATGTTGAAGGAGGAGAATGTGTGGTCAATATGAGACAAATGTCTTGTATTGTCAAAGGTAGGGCGAGATATATCCGAAATTATTTCTAATTGTTTTGTGTAAACAAAGTCGAGTAGTTTTTCTCCTCTAAGGTCGTTGTGATTGCCACCAAAAAGACTGTTGTGAGCATTGAGGTCTCCCATTATTATGTGGTTATCTAGGCCTACCTTGTTACATGCAGCCTCCAGGTCATCTAAGAGAGTGGAGAAGGCGCTGTCCTCTTGCGTGGGGTCCACAGGGGGCACGTAGCAGTTGGTGATGAAGGTGGATCTTCCCTCTTTTAGGATTTGGATGGTGGAAGTATGTGTGGAAGTATGAACGCAGAAACTGCGTACCATGGGGTTGATAAAAATCAGCGACTTGTTATCATGGCTTGAAATCCTCTGCCACGTCATTTTGTATCGGTCATCATTAGGTGGAGGTTCTTGTATCAAGATTAAGTCGGCGTCACCAAGGGCGGCGTGATGCAGGAGATTATCCATACTGATATAGCTCCTGCCCAGGTTTTGAGAAAAAATGTTCAGGCTAGACATGGTATTATTATTAAGTTTTTGTGCCTTTTTATTTACTTTCATATTTTTAAATCCTGGCATTTTGTGGAGTATTCTTCAATTTGTTAAAGTCTAAAATGTTTTAGTGCCGAGACCTTGTTCTTGTAGCATTGACATTTATATGCCATTGAGTGGTGGTTAGTGTCAAGTTTCAGAGCTGGGTTGGCAATGTTGGCCTTGGTGCAATTGACGCACTTGGGTGCTTCTTTACAATTGGCGCTCTGATGGTCTGAAGCCCCGCAGTTCAGGCATAATGTTTCCTCTTTTTGACAGACCTTCGTTCCGTGAAAGCCAGCGCATTTACCACATCTCCGTGGTGAGAAGTCTTCCGTCCAGCTAAGGGAGGTCCAGTTCCCATGTAGCCTAAGCAGGCCATTTTCCAGGGTTGAGGCAGTCTTCAGTGAGGTGAAGGAATCTCCATCAATTGTGGCGAACCAGGTGTTCCTGTTGAATCTATCTTCGTGGTGCCTGAAAGGTCTGATGTCGATATTCGGGATGCTGCTCATTTTTTTAACGTAATTAATTAAATCTTCCCTGTTCATATCCTTGTTAATTCCGATCAATTTTATGACCGAAACTGGCCTTTTTGGTATCTTGACTATCAATTTTGAGGCATCTACAGATTTCATTAGAATGTCTCCAATTTTTTGCGCATCCTTCAACTCAGGGACCTCAATTAGGCACCCTTTGTTTTTGAGGGTCGATAGTTTGGCCCTACTTATCCCTAGTTCAACTAGGGGGACACGTTTCTTTATTATTGCCTGCAGGTCGGTATGGTCAGGATGTTTTGCATCCACAGTGACCCTTCCTTTCATAACATTGCGATGGGGCCGTTCGTTGTGCTGAATGGTCCTGAATGAAGTTGTAGGGTTATTATGTTTAAGCTCCTTCAGCTCCTTCGCGAGGTTAGAGATCGTCTTTTCTTCTAATTCTTTTATGGATTCCTTTATACCTGACTGGTCCGGTAAGCTAACTATTTTGAAGCAATTCTCCAAAATCTCCGCTGAACAAGACGACATAACTCCTTTTATGTTGGAGACCTCCATAGCGAGGCTCTCCAGACGGGACATAATTGTTTCATTTTTTGATTCAATCAGCGAATCTATTTCTAAAACTTTAGAAGAAAATACTTTTTCTATCTTGCTCTTGCATTTCCTTTCTGTCTCTTTAAGCAGTGGCACCACTGTTTCATCGATCCCGCCCTGTACTGATTCTTGAATCAAATTGGCTACCTCGGCGTTTTGAGACCCAAAACCTTCATTTAGGGTCTTTTCGAACCTATCGCACTTTTCGCCTAGTTGCTTCACCTCTGAAAAGGTGGTTTTTACATTGTTTTCTATGGTTTGCATGTTCTTTGACGTTCTGTCAATGCGCTCATGAATGACAAGTTGTCCTATATCCTGGGGCATGGACTCTAGGAGAGCTTTCGCATTAGTAACAGTAGATTTAAACAGTCTTTTAATGTTCGCATCTTCCAGCATTTTAGGTTTCAAGGCCACGATGTCTTCTAAGTTCTCCATGAAGAGGACAAAAGAAGGAAATACCGATTGGACCTTGGTGATAAGGCGCTTGTCCATTTTTTTTTTTAATTTGGCAAATATATATTAAATAAAATATAAGTATATTAGTAGTCGCTATTGAGCGAATAAATCCTTCTATGTTCTGGGGTAGGTTTCAAAGTTAAAGTATAGAAGATTTACCTTCTTCCAGGAGCAGGTCTTGATAGGTGTTTACTCGTCGAGAGCTGGGTGAAGACTGCCATTTAGCTACAGATAGGAAACTCGGCAAAGCCAGGGACGATATAGGCTCAAAGTGGCCCTTGCGTCCCCTGTAGTTCGCTGAAATCTAGATCCACACACAGCCAGAAGGAATGATGCATTCTCCATGCACCGAGCGGCCATTGGTAGGCCCCTCGCGCCCGCCATTATGGTCTGGCTCTCTGGGGTTGACCACTCACCCACAGGCGTCATCGAGAGTCACTGGCAAGGTTGCTGACCGAGCCCTCTCGTCGGACTTAGAAGAACCCGTCCTACGCTCCAATAGGACTCCCCCCCCTTTAGCCCTCGAACCCTTAGTTCCCAGTACTCCCTGAATCTGCCGTCGAATCAAGGACCTCTGAGGTTCTGAGGTTGACGCGGGGAAACCGACGCGGAGGCGGGGGGGTGGTACTACTGTGTGCACCCCTTGGTTTTTCAACACCAGGCCTAGCCCTGGTGCAATTTTCGCGCACGGCAAGGGCGCTCCCAATGACGCACACACAGAGCGAAGACCCAAGAGTTTCAAGACACGTGTGCCTCGCCTCAGACAACCAAGGAAAGACGGCCAGCTTACAGCTTCACTGGACATCAGTCAGTGGCACCCCTACGGAGGACAACACGCAGAGACGCCTCAACACTCACTCCCCTCTAGAGTGATTGTAGAGGGCGGGAAAAACTTCTTCCCCGCGCCATTTAGCTACAAATAACTTGTATAACACGTTCATTCTACTTTCACTAACAAATCAGTCCACTAACAGAATAACTAATTAATTCAATAACTAATCCCGCCTACTGATCCCCAATGAATTAAAATATCTATGCTTTCATTAATAACCCAAAACCAAGTCACCAGGTCTAGATTCTCTCTCTCTCCACTAACCTCAGATCGAGTTTACCACAACTGTTCACCTTTCTCCGCAGCTATATCGTCGCTCTCATTAGCTTAACAGCGCTCCTTACTAATGAATTATCGCCCTCGATTAACTTGTCCACCTAACATCGACACTTAGATCCAAGGACAACATTTTACCTACAAAAATCACACACACCCACATATGTTAAAAAAAAAAAACCTTGACCGGTTAGAATAGATCGCCGTGTTTCCTGCACACACAATATAAATGCCGCTTTAGGAAGAATCACGTTTTCACCTAAACGTGGCGCAGGGAACAAAAAATCGACAAGATTAGGACTCAGTAAGTTTCACAGTTGGAAACAATGTGACCCACGAGTCGCGTCAAACATAAAACGAATTCAAGGAGATAAGTTAGTACAAATTGTAATATCAACACCAAAAAAATCGCAACCGAGGACATCCAACTTGACCTACTTCATAAAGGCCAGCTAAGAGCAACTTTACATTCTTTCCCGATATATAACTTCTATGTAATCTTACTTGCTCTTCTTTCTCGATGAACATTTTTTTTATTTTTCATTTTAATATCCTTTATATAATCATTATCTAGCTCTTATATTTTTTTTACAACAACCAATCAGTTTAGACTATTGTCATTTTATTTTATTTTTCTTTATCAAAGCTTATCTATCTTTGCTTTATTATTATTTTAAAAAAACTTTATATTTTATCTTTCATATCTAATAATCTCAAGTTAATGTTTCATGTTGATATCACTAATTTGCATTTGTCATTTTAGATTTTCTCTCACTTTATAAATTAGATGTTATTTACATTGTTTCATCTTCCGCTACCATGTTCAATGCTATCGAGTAAATTATTGCTCATTTTTAATTTTCATTTAATATTTAAACTTTCCATTACCCCTTATATTCTGCTATAGTGTGTTAATCTTTGTATTATGTCATCTCTATTTTCACTTTTTTTAATTACTTTGCATTTAACTTCGCAATTCTATTTTCAATTTTTCAAATCCTTTAACGCTATATGCAAAGCCTTAATTTCGCAGTTTCATATCTCAATTATATATTCTGTTATGATCAATCTGAAAATCATGATCTAAAAAACAGGGCAATCTTCAATAACCTCTTAATCAACCTCTTTAAAGGTTACTTCTTAATAAATACTAACATCCATTTTCCGCAGGAACTTTTAAGTTTAAGTGTTTGATTATGTATAGAGAGACTGGTAAACAAAATATTAAATCTTTTATCAATAAATTTTATAATTCAAGTAACCAAATGGGGCTCTGTCATCCTTTATCTAGTTATTTCAGAGTGCGTTTCTTATGTGAAAGTTGTTAGCACATGCAGCAAAAGTTGTCCAAACTAAATACAATGATAAATTAGGTTGTATTAGATGTATTATAGATAATGAGAATAAATCATTACAAAAGAAGGTGACATGATTTAGATATTTTATATTAATATATTTTCAATTAAAAATTCTAAATTCCATACTTATTCTAAACCAAGGAATTCTGAATATTCCATTTTGAAGAGATAATATGTAGAACTGGTGAGTACTGAAATAAAAGTGACCCCAATGCTCATATTCACCTCTTTAAAAATGGTTTAGGTGCATACATATATGTGATATCTTGGGACCTCTGGGACCAGTGTTACCTGATGCTAGACGAACCTCGATGTCACTTCTACCGTGCAGTCGTGGTGGAAGGCGACCCAGTTGAGCCAAAGGTGAAATAAACAAACAGAGATTCCACGAAGAAGCGTCTGAAGGTCAAGAAGGAATGAGACGAGGAGGTTTCTGGCAGGAAAGGATTACCTCTATAGGAGCGGCCTACGCGGACTGGAGGACTGAAGGACTGAAACAAAGACTGACTAACTGAGGCTTGGGGCCTCCTTTTATAGCTTCCCTGAGTCCAGGCAGGTCACTTCCCTTTTCTGACGTAAACAGGGGGGAAAGTTACATCATCCAGGAGGGCCATGACCTCGTAAAAATTGGACAGGGCTCGATAGGCCTACTTTCTTATTCTCACTTAGGCCTGATTAGTTTTAGCCTTAATTTTCTCCTGTTATTCTCCATTCCTTCTGTCTGTACAGTTGCCATACTTTATTAGAGTCTTAAGCGGTACAGATTGATGTTATTTGATGCTTTCTATTTGCAGTGAATAACAAGTTATATACAGTCACGTGGTGAAATATGTGGTAGTAGATATCTGGATTATTTACAACAATTCCATGGTCTTAAATCATCACAGATGGCCCCGGATGTGAGAGGGTTCATATGGAGGGATTTAAGAGAGCGGAATAGGAAGACTGTTATTAAGAAAGTAATTTAAAAATTAATTGAAATGATTTAGGAGAAAATAATTTTTAATAATCGACTACTATCCAGGAGTATTTATATATTCTATAGTATTTATAATCCAAGGAGAAAGTTTCCATGTTTAAAAAAATTAATTGAAATGAGTTGGTATATAACATTGGGTTGATTTCTGTATATCCATAAGAGATAATAAAGTATAAACAACTAATACTAATCATAAAAGTAAAAATAAAAATAGGAATAAAAGAATAAATAGAGAACATATAATGATTATAGGTAAAAATATAAATGATTGGATGGGTCAATCATGCTCTCTTCGTGATGGGCGTTAGAAAGGGTTGAGGGGTTAGTTATGATTAGGTTGAGGCAATGTCACCTTGACTCAAGTCCCAAACCATTTAATGTGCACGGCGCGGAAAACCTAGGCCATGTTTCACATGTAAATTTAAGGACCGAATAAAGTTACAGTAGCACAATCGAATAGCAAGATAAGGGTGATTGTTATGGGGTTTATGAATTAGTCGTTAAGACGTACGCATGCAGGATAAATGAGGGCGAAGATCAGTGACCAGAAATCGAAGTTTTAATTGGAGTCGTCAGAGGCTTAGCGAGAAAAAGAGTAAAATAAAAAAAAGATGTGCCAGCGTGTGGCATGAAAGTGCCCTGGAATATATTTTTAAAAATATATTCTGTTGTGATCAATCTGAAAATCATGATCTAAAAAACAGGGCAATCTTCAATAACCTCTTAATCAACCTCTTTAAAGGTTACTTCTTAATAAATACTAACATCCATTTTCCGCAGGAACTTTTAACAATCATTCGCAGGCTAGACTTGACCTACTTTGATTTCGTAATTAACAATATTGACACACCGTCCCCTAGATTTACCTATCCCAACTTCTAGCTTGGACACGTGCAAATTGTATTTTTAAAAATATATTCCAGGGCACTTTCATGCCACACGCTGGCACATCTTTTTTTTATTTTACTCTTTTTCTCGCTAAGCCTCTGACGACTCCAATTAAAACTTCGATTTCTGGTCACTGATCTTCGCCCTCATTTATCCTGCATGCGTACGTCTTAACGACTAATTCATAAACCCCATAACAATCACCCTTATCTTGCTATTCGATTGTGCTACTGTAACTTTATTCGGTCCTTAAATTTACATGTGAAACATGGCCTAGGTTTTCCGCGCCGTGCACATTAAATGGTTTGGGACTTGAGTCAAGGTGACATTGCCTCAACCTAATCATAACTAACCCCTCAACCCTTTCTAACGCCCATCACGAAGAGAGCATGATTGACCCATCCAATCATTTATATTTTTACCTATAATCATTATATGTTCTCTATTTATTCTTTTATTCCTATTTTTATTTTTACTTTTATGATTAGTATTAGTTGTTTATACTTTATTATCTCTTATGGATATACAGAAATCAACCCAATGTTATATACCAACTCATTTCAATTAATTTTTTTAAACATGGAAACTTTCTCCTTGGATTATAAATACTATAGAATATATAAATACTCCTGGATAGTAGTCGATTATTAAAAATTATTTTCTCCTAAATCATTTCAATTAATTTTTAAATTACTTTCTTAATAACAGTCTTCCTATTCCGCTCTCTTAAATCCCTCCATATGAACCCTCTCACATCCGGGGCCATCTGTGATGATTTAAGACCATGGAATTGTTGTAAATAATCCAGATATCTACTACCACATATTTCACCACGTGACTGTATATAACTTGTTATTCACTGCAAATAGAAAGCATCAAATAACATCAATCTGTACCGCTTAAGACTCTAATAAAGTATGGCAACTGTACAGACAGAAGGAATGGAGAATAACAGGAGAAAATTAAGGCTAAAACTAATCAGGCCTAAGTGAGAATAAGAAAGTAGGCCTATCGAGCCCTGTCCAATTTTTACGAGGTCATGGCCCTCCTGGATGATGTAACTTTCCCCCCTGTTTACGTCAGAAAAGGGAAGTGACCTGCCTGGACTCAGGGAAGCTATAAAAGGAGGCCCCAAGCCTCAGTTAGTCAGTCTTTGTTTCAGTCCTTCAGTCCTCCAGTCCGCGTAGGCCGCTCCTATAGAGGTAATCCTTTCCTGCCAGAAACCTCCTCGTCTCATTCCTTCTTGACCTTCAGACGCTTCTTCGTGGAATCTCTGTTTGTTTATTTCACCTTTGGCTCAACTGGGTCGCCTTCCACCACGACTGCACGGTAGAAGTGACATCGAGGTTCGTCTAGCATCAGGTAACACTGGTCCCAGAGGTCCCAAGATATCACATATATGTATGCACCTAAACCATTTTTAAAGAGGTGAATATGAGCATTGGGGTCACTTTTATTTCAGTACTCACCAGTTCTACATATTATCTCTTCAAAATGGAATATTCAGAATTCCTTGGTTTAGAATAAGTATGGAATTTAGAATTTTTAATTGAAAATATAATAATATAAAATATCTAAATCATGTCACCTTCTTTTGTAATGATTTATTCTCATTATCTATAATACATCTAATACAACCTAATTTATCATTGTATTTAGTTTGGACAACTTTTGCTGCATGTGCTAACAACTTTCACATAAGAAACGCACTCTGAAATAACTAGATAAAGGATGACAGAGCCCCATTTGGTTACTTGAATTATAAAATTTATTGATAAAAGATTTAATATTTTGTTTACCAGTCTCTCTATACATAATCAAACACTTCTTGAATTTACTTCTTAAAAAATCATTTTATCTGGAGTGATATCTATATTAATAAAATGCAAATTTCATAAGTGTTGTTCACTAAAAACTTTCGTTGCAATGCATCAATTTCGACCAAATTTTCAACATTTATGTAAAACGAGATGGAGCAGGTTTTGCTTAACATCAAAATATTTTTCCCTAACATTAACATGCGTAACTTCGCTGTTATCGATTAAATACAAAAAAAAATCAACAGAGTTAATTTTATTTATATATAAATACAAAATTAAATTTCAACAGAGTTAATTTTTTTACATACTAGCTAATAATCTCAATCTAAAAAATATTCAAAACAAGCAATTTTAAGATAACACCATATGTAAAACAGTCGGCCAAGAAAACAAATAACGTGTAATATATATAATAAATATAATATATATAATATAACGGTATAATAACGGTATAAAGACATAATGAGCCTATCGTTCAAATTTATAATTGTAACGAATAGTATTTTAATTAAACCATTTTAAAAACACACAGTTTGGAACGGGACGTTTCACAAGAGTGACATCCATGGCGCCAATTTATAATTGTAACGAATAGTATTTGAATTAAAACGTTTTTAAAATATATACGCACTCGGGTAAAACCCGGGCGTTGCCCGGGCCATTCGTATTATATAAATATATAATAAAAATATAATGTAATGAATATTATTATCATTATTATCATAATAGTCTATGTTCCGGAAAATTATATTCAATAATATTCGTTAAGCAAACTTTCACTCAGATAAAACCCGGGCGAAGCCGGGTACACATCCGCTAGTACTATATAATATTATTGATACTTTAAATTGCTTATATGGTATACTTCGGTTTCTAATAAAACTATTATTAAAAAGGAGTATATGGGCATTGGGGTTACCTTTATTTCAGTACTGAAAAATTCTGCATATTATCTCTTAAAATTGGAAAGGTTTGCAACAATTGAGTTGGTATTATCAAAGGTATGTTGAATTATATGGACCTACCTCTTTTTCTCGGTCTCTGATCCATAGACAAGAACATTATGAGACCACCTTTCATTTCAGACAATGGAGAAAATCAGTAATCTAGAAAAAACAATATCGATAGAAATTATTTTTTAAACTAATGACCCTGCATCCAAAACTAGCAAATAATAAAGAGAATAAGGAACAATATTATATATCTAGAAATAATATGTCTAGCATATAGTATTCTGTATTGAGCATTCTATTTAAATCGATAATGTTATAACGCTCTGCGCTATATTTCAATTTTATATTATTTGAAAACCTTTGATAATTGGAAATAATACAAAAAATTATTAGTACATAGAATTATTCAAAACTATTTTAAAGGCGTAAGATTCTTTTTGATATTAAACAATTTCTACTGCCCTTACTGCAATGGAAAAATTAATGAGAGGGCCTGGCTCATCAGTGGTGAACCCTCTCAGCGGTTTAGCCAGTTTAATCTACCATAACGCTGTTATATTGCATTTTTGGAACATCCTTTTATTAACCAACTAATGATTTTTACTTCATACTTTTCAGTTTATTTTAATTTTAACAGTTTGCAAAAGTGAGGAACTGTTTCAGTGAATCAAAGATAAGTGAGTGTGGCAGTGAAAGATACAGCGATGTTACATCAAATGAGATCATATTATAGTCAGGTGGGTGTAAATATAAAAGTAATATTAAAGTCAATAATAATCAGTAGCCAAGTTAGCGCATATATAAACAAAAGGAATAACTCTTTTACATAAACCTTCCCCGATTGGCGAATTCGTCGGCATACATGAATCCTGCCAAGAAGAAAAAGAAGGCCTACAAGCCCATCGTGAACGTCGCCGACCTGGAGAGGGAAGATGAGATGGTGATCTCACGCAACTGCAGCATCCTGAGCTCCATTGGCCATCCTGCCCTGAAATCCCTGCATGAGGACCTGATCCGCTACATCGCCTCGCGGACTGAAATGATCAAGGCCCTCGCTACCGAAGTAGAGAACCTCACTGACACCCTCGAGTCCTTCGCAGAGTTGGACGAAATTGAGGAGGCCAACAAGCCCAAGACTGCTTGCCGCGGCACTCAAACCTGCCCTGCTCCTTCCTGCAAGGAAACCAGCTCCCAGACGGACCCAATCAAGCCCGCCACTCCTGCTCCTGCTGCTCTCCCTGCCAAGAAGCCTGCCTCCACCTTGCCTGCTCCTGCTCCAACCAAAAGGAAGCAGTCTGAAGCTCCCAACACGCCTGCAAAGAGGACAAACCTGAATGGTCCTTCAAAACCTGTGCCTTCCCACGTCTCCAAGCCTGCGGCCGCCCAAGTGATCCTCCATGGAGAAAAATCGGCGGCCCACACAGTGGTCATCTCAGATGACCCACAGGCTGACCCAAGGGAGATGCTTAAAACAGTCCGCGCTGCTCACACTCTCCCCCAAGGCGTTTGGGCATCCCTGCGCACCAAGGGGAAGCTGGTCCTCCATTCCAGCAATCCTGACACCATCCCTGAGGTTACAACCTCCCTGGCCAACAAGCTGGATGGAATGAAGGTTCGCCGGCAGAAGGAGATCCTGCCGCGAATCTGCCTCTTCAAAGTGGACGAGGAGACATCCAACTCCACCATTGAGGAGACCTTCCTGGAAACCGCTGCTGTTAGAAAGCTTCCTGGGGACAAGGTGGTGCGCGTAGCGCACCGTTCTGCACCCAGAAACGGGACCTGCACCGCCTTCATTGAGGTGGGCCTCAAGACCTTTAGAGCCCTGGGCGTTCGCGGGAGGATCGTGGTGGATGGAGTAATCCTCAACTTCGAGGAGTCCATCCGCGCCCGCGTCTGCTTCCGCTGTTGTAGCTTCGGCCACAACTCTGCCCAATGCACCAGAGCTCCTAAGTGCTTCCACTGCGGTGAAGACGGCCATGAAGGCCGCACCTGCCCATCCATTGCTGACCAGCGCACCTCCAAATGTGCCAACTGCTGCTCCCAGGGCCTTCCTGACAAGCACGATGCGAGAGCCTCAAGCTGCCCCATCCTGAAGTCTAGGGCCCTCAAGTTCTAGGCTTCAAGGACCTTCTGCCTCCAATTCCATCTGCCACTTCTCCTGGATTCCTGGCCTATTCAACGCACCCGCCTCACTGCACCCTGGCGCTATTCCCCTGCTTGCCCAACGTTTCCACCACCCCTGCGAGACATCTCCTGCCGCCAGATCCTAGGGTCCCTTGCCACCTGACATCGAGTTTGGGCTCAAAAATCATAACTTTTGGTTAGTAGCCCGTAAATAAAGATATTTTCTCTTTTACATAAATAAATATATGTTGTCTAGTTTGTAATACAATAAATACATTAAGTTTTAGTCTGCTTAATGTTGTTGTTAGTTTTTAATTAACTACGAAGACAAGTTAATGTCACATAGTGGCAGCGGTAATCGCATAAATTAATAATTAAAATAATTTAGTGTTCGTGTAAAAATGGCTGCCCAATTCTTAAAGCCGCCTAAGCCTTTGGAGAAATCATCAAAAGAAGCATGGGACGAGTGGATAGAAGCATTTATATGGTACGAAAAATCTGTACAATTAGAAAAGAAACCACAAGAAGTCCAAGTAGCGATCTTTATGGCTTCGATTGGACAATTGGCCCAGAAAATTTATAAAACGTTCAAGTTGAATGAAGGTGAAGAAAATAAGTTACAAGAACTCAAGGGTAAGTTTAATGAATACTTTACCCCTAAATTAAATTATACTGTAGAAAGGTATCAGTTTAATAATATAAAGCAGTGTAACGAGCCTTTTAAAGAATTCCTAACTAAGGTTAAATTACAAGCAAAAAAATGTTAATTTGATCAAATGGAGGATGAACTAATTAAGGATAGAATAGTTGTTGGTATACAAAATAATGATGTTCGAGAAAAAATACTTTTTGATCCAGATCTGAATATAACTAAAGCAATTCAAATATGTGTAGCTGCTGAAAATGCTAATACACAACTAAGATAAATTAAAGATAGGAACGAAAATGAACCATCCATTTCCACAATCGAAAGAAAAATCAGTAGAGATTTCTCACAGAAAGCCTTTAATCCTAGAGATAAGAAACATAAATAATTGTACACGTTGTGGAGCTAAACATGAAATAAACAAATGCCCAGCATATGGTAAAGTATGCCATAAATGTAAAAAGGCTAACCATTTCTCAAAATTATGCAAAACTGCCAAAAGGGAAAGAGTGGTAAACCTTGTAGATGATACTGAGGTGGAATCGGATGAATTTTCTCTCTCAATAAATGAAATAAAGACCCGAAATGGACAAGAGTGGCTGGAAAGAGTAACGTTCAAAGTAAATCAAACAGTTGAGTTTAAATTGGACACTGGAGCTCAGTGCAATGTCATACCTTTGACACTCTCTAAAAAACTTAAACTAAAAATTAATTCAAGTGGAGTAAGGAAGTTATTAACTTACTCTGGTGAATCAATAAGGGTAATGGGCGAGACAAATGTTACTTGCACAATAAAAAGTAAGGCAGTAGTTCTCAGATTTATAATATCAGAAAAAGGAATCACTCCGATTCTGGGAAGAGATGCCTGCTCACAGTTAGGCTTGATCTACAGGGTTGATGAAGTCTGTCCAGAAATGGAATTTGAAGAATTGTTTAAAGGTATAGGGCTTATAAGGAACTATAAATATAAAGCTGACTTTTCAGAAATTCCAAAAAATTTGCCCATTAAACCTGCTCGCAAGATACCGTTTGCAATTAATGCTAATGTCAAGAAGGAACTTGATGAAATGGAAGCATTGGGCATAATCAAAAAAGTGAATCACCCCACTCCCATCTCCAGTCATATGGTGATAGTTCGCAAGGACGGAAAGATAAGGATATGTCTTGATCCTTCAGACTTAAACAAGATTTTGTTACGAAGAGTGTTTCCTCTCAAACGACTGGAGGACATTGCAGTCACCTTGCACACACAAGTCCAAATACTTCTCAAACTGGATTTAAAGAAAAGCTTTTGGCAACTCCCAGTTGATGAAGAAACACAACCATACTTCACTTTTTCAACACCATGGGAAAGGTGTATGATTTGCATTTCCAATTCCAGGAGTAATCAAAAACAAACGATCATTAACAAGGAAATACCCAAATTTCCATGGCAGATTGTAGCATCAGATGTTTTTTTATGTATAATGACCACAATTATTTACTGGTAACTGATATTTATTCTGGATATATTGATTTTAAAGAACTTAAATCATATAATTCTAAAGAAACAATAGTATATTTAAAGGAATGGTTTGCCCAACATGGGATCCCAAAGGTTCTAGAAACTGATAATGGTACCAACTATTGTTCAAGAGAATTCAAGCAATTTTCACAGGAATGTTCATTTACCCACCAAACCTCTAGCCCTCTACACCCTAGGTCCAATGGGTTGGCAGAAAGGGCCGTTCAAACAGCAAAAAGTCTTCTTAGTAAATGTGAAAGAGGAAAAGAAGACATCCAAATGGCACTGTTGAACTATCAAAACACCCCAAGAGAAGGATTAGGTTCACCTGTGCAACGACTTTACAGTCGCTGAACCAGAACCGTGTTGCCAATTAAAAAAGATCTTTTGGAACCATCTGTACTGGAGAAAACTAGTGAAATTCTTAGAAACGCTCGCGAAAGACAAAAATCTTATGGTGATATGCATTCTACATCACATCAGCAACTCTCGGAAAATCAACCAGTGTTCTTGAAAGAGCGTGAAAGAGTCTGGACTCCTGCTACTGTAGTCAAGCAGTTAAGTCCTAGGTCATATGCAGTGAGATCTCAAGATAGGATATTGCGTCGTAATTAAGCCTTCTTGAGACCTTTTCATGGTGAGCCAGAGGCTCAGACTTCATCCATGGACTATCATAAGGAAATGGAGAACAATGGTCCTCCCCCACTTGAAAGTGAGCACGCATCACCCCCACCTGTGCCGACTCTGCTGGACTAGACTGACAAGGGACCCCACCCATCAACGGAGCCCATGGAGCCATCACAGACTTTACCGTCCACTGACCGTAACCCTTTAAGAACAAAGTCTGGACGCCTCATCAAGCCAGTCTCCCGGCTGAACCTTTGAAAAAAAAAGGGGGAGATGTAAATATAAAAGTAATATTAAAGTCAATAATAATCAGTAGCCAAGTTGGCGCTTATATAAACAAAAGGAATAACTCTTTTGCATAAATAAATATATGTTGTCTAGTTTGTAATACAATAAATACATTAAGTTTTAGTCTGCTTAATGTTTTTGTTAGTTTTTAATTAACTACGAAGACAAGTTAATGTCACAGTGGGGGTTTCAGATGTAAAACTTCCTATATAAATGCGGGGTATTGGAAATCGAATATGGGCCTGGATTGGATTTTATCAATGGAAATAGGAAATTAGTTAAATATTTAAATAGAGGAAAGTCTGGAGAAAGGTAGTAAGCTATTACAGGTCATGGAGGTATCTTTCTCCAGCCTTTCCTTTATCTAAATATTTAACTAATTTCCTATTTCCATTGATAAAATCCAATCCAGGCCCACATTCAATTTCTAATACCCCCGCATTTATACAGGAATTTTTGCATCTGAAATCCCCACCTGACTATAATAGGATCTCATTTGATGTAACATCGCTGTATCTTTCACTGCCACACTCACTCATCTCAGATTCACCAAAAACTAAATAGTACCATAACTCAGTTAACACAGCTATGTCTATGAGTATATTCACGTTTAATTCCCAGTATTATAAACAAATAAGAGGTACCCCAATGGGTAGCCCTTCGTCTTCCATTGTTTCAGAGTTGGTAATGATAACTTTAGATAAATATATTAATAGTAGATGATACATTTTGTATTTGTAAGTCTAGCCATAACCATCTTATCCTCTCAGGCTTAAACTCTTTCCATCTGGACTTAAAATTCACATATGAAACAGAACAATCTAATGCTCTCCCCTTTTTAGATATATTGATCGTTAGTACGGATAGCAGTTATCAAACAACAGTATATTACAAACCAAACTTTCCCCCCATTACACTCATTTTAAATCCTATAGTCCTAAATCGCATAAAATTAACACAGTTAGAACTCTCACTAAACGTTTGCATATCCATTGTTCCCTCACTATTTTTAAAACAATAGAAAAATCAAAAATTATTTCTAATTTGATCTCCGCCGGTTACCCTATTCCCTTCATAGTTAAACATTTATACTTGCAGTACCCATTTAAATCCACTTCATCCTATAGACATACTTGTGCCTCACCATACTCCACCCATGCAGTTTCCATCTCTAGAATATTAAGAACACATGGCATCAATACCTACTTCAACAGCCACCAGACATTTATACATCCAACAGAAATCCCATAACTAAAACTGCGAAACCTCTCAATCCAGTCGATTCTTGCGGGGCTGTCTACTCGGTCTCCTGTGGGGATATATTTGCTAATATATTTTTAAAAATAGGAAAATATGAATTAAAAATAAAAATGTTGGTATTAAAGTGGAAAATGCTTTTTTTTTATATAAAAAATGTAGCCATTAGTGTGTGTGTGTGTGCGCGCGCATAACTTGTTTTAAAAGTTTGAAACATATATATCTTACTAGCGGATGTGTACCCGGCCGGGTTTTATCCAAGTGAAAGTTTGCCTAACGAATATTATATATTATGAAGTATAATAAACAATGCTAAAGATTAGTTTTAATTATTAATCAAGATTGTGTGTGAATATGTGAGAAAGATGTAATATCGTTGTTGTTTTCTTGGCCGACTGTTTTCCAATGGTGTTATCTTAAAATTGATTGTTTTGAATATTTTTTTAGATTGAGTTGAATGAATTGCTGAATTTTTTTTGTATTTATATATAAATAAAATTAACTCTGTTGAATTTTTTTGTATTTTATCGATAACAGCAAAGTTATGTATTTTAAAGTTAGGAAAAATATTTTGATGTTAAGCAAAACCTGCTCCATCTCGTTTTACATAAATGTTGAAAATTTGGTCGAAATTGATGCATTGTAACGAAAGTTTTTAGCGAACACCACTTATGAAATTTCCATTTATATAGAAGATATAATATAAATGAGTTTTAAAAATTGTTAAAAAAAAATGCATCAGCCGGGAATCGAACCCTGGCCGCCCGCGTGGCAGGCGAGCATTCTACCACTGAACCACCGATGCTTCAAAAAAATCAAATTCATTTATCGTCGCGACCAGTGCTGCGCACTAGCGGTAAAAGACTGGAACTAACGCTTTTTGGTTTTTTATTAAAAAAAAAAAAAGCACATTAACTTTTTTAGTTTTTTGAATAGCCTATATGTTAAACGAAATCTTCAGCTACCTACATGCGAAATTCCATAATGATTGAGTCAGTAGATTTTGCGTGATGCGATAACAAACATCGATTTCGCATTTCATTTTTATATATATAAGGATTTCGAAATAGACGAAATACACATTGAATATATCGTTGTGATTTTTGCACATTATTAATGACATATGAACTCTACATGGCTATACACATTTGAATGGGCCTTGAGAAACGCTTTTTTGGTTTAATAAAAACTTCATAATGATAATATATCTCAAAAATGGCTTAAGGGCTATCATAAATAAATTTTCAGGACTTCTAATGTAGTCATTAAATGTGCTAAATATTAATATTACACCGCATAAGTTTCTTTTTTTGTGAAAAATCAATATTTATTTCAAAGAGAAATATTTAGTATTTCTAACTTTTTTTTTAAATGAAGTATGAGAGGGTGAAAATATGAAGAGTAATGGCGAACGGAAAAATAAAAGTGTCCAGGGGCGGGAATCGAACCCACAACCTTCTGGGCAGGTGCCATGTCCACTAGGCTACCCTGGACGTATTCTTCCGTTCGTAAATAATATTTAAAGTAACTTATAATACATTATAAAGGACTGCGGGGAGTGATTATAAACAATACTTAAAGTTACACCGCATTAGTTTCTTTTTTTGTGAAAAATCAATATTTATTTCAAAGAGAAATATTTACTATTTCTAACTTTTTTTTGAATGAATTATGAGAGGGTGAAAATATGAAGAGTAATGGCGAATGGAAAAATAAAAGTGTCCAGGGGCGGGAATCGAACCCACAACCTTCTGCTTACCGGGCAGGTGCCATGTCCACTAGGCTACCCTGGACGTTATTTCTCTGTTCGTAGAAAAGAAACTTATGCGGTGTAACTTTAAGTATTGTTTATAATCACTCGCCGCAGTCCTTTATAATGTATTATAAGTTACTTTAAATATTATTTACGAACGGAAGAATACGTCCAGGGTAGCCTAGTGGACATGGCACCTGCCCGGTAAGCAGAAGGTTGTGGGTTCGATTCCCGCCCCTGGACACTTTTATTTTTCCGTTCGCCATTACTCTTCATATTTTCACCCTCTCATACTTCATTCAAAAAAAAAGTTAGAAATAGTAAATATTTCTCTTTGAAATAAATATTGATTTTTCACAAAAAAATAAACTTATGCGGTGTAACTTTAAGTATTGTTTATAATCACTCGCCGCTGTCCTTTATAAAATATTAATATGTTCAAATAAAAAATTTAAGAGCCTAAAAATTCATTAAATATAAAAACAATTTATCTAAAATAAATTTCAAAATATAATCAGAAATGTCGTTTATGTTCTTATTAAAAATAAAAATATTCTGTAATGAAATAAAATGCCTTTATTGAAATAAAAAATAATTAATTATTTATTTATGCAATATTATATACATATATAATTTAATATACATTTTTTTTCCAACATTATAATAATTAATTATTAATTAATTAAAAATATCATAAATAATTTTACTCTGTTGAATATTTTTCAAATTTGTAAGTAAACAAAAGCGTTCGAGGGAATTTGAAGGAAATTTTGAATTTAATGAATTTTAAAATAATGAAAAAAATATTTAAGCGAATATATCACCAAGTGAAGCGAAAGTTAAAGCCATTTTCCAATGCTACTAACAAGGATATAATCAATAAGTTTTGGAAATTTGTGCTTGTAACTCGGGCCTCAAAAATATATTTCAAATATACAAATCTTTGATTTTCAAGGTTGGTAGTTTTTTAAAGTTTAATTCTTAAATATTTTTATTTAAAGGTTTATATTAATTAAAACGCTTATAATTTGCCCTTTTTAAAGGAAAATACATATTACAAAAATAAGATAGATGAATAAGAAAATAAATAGAAATGTTAAAATATTTAGCGAGGTAAAAGTAAAGTTATTTCAATTCAATTTTATTCTGACTGACAAGTGTAGTTTCATTACATTTTCAATCTTAGATTGGGGGTAATTAGTTGAGAAGGGTGTTTACCTGCAACATTTCTCTCCCCATGTTAGATTAATATAAATCAACACCAAGTTCAAAATAAGTCTTAGACTGCTTACCATATTCAATTAAACTTCATATATATTTCAAATTATTTTTATAATTAATTATTTTTTAATATTATTTAATGAAAAACTTTCTCTATAAATAGATTAAAATTAAATTTGAAAATTTTCTTCTATTTTGTGTGTGTGGGTGATATGATTTAACAATTTTACTTTTATAGTTACTATCTCCACAGTACACATGATATAGGTATGAAAAATTTTCATAAAATACAGGGAGGGGGTTGTTTCTCATGTAAATGCATCACATGTCTTCAGATGTAGAAAGCAGTTACACTCTTGTCTCAATGTAACACAGCCATGTTTGGATGATTTCACTTGCTAGGGAGGTTGGTCATATCAAGGAGCTGACTGTTGAAGTTGGGTTAAAATGGTTTTATATCATATTTTACCATCACCAAACTTAGGAACAAACTCTGAGTCAGGTAGAGCTACCATCATTAGGTTAGGGCTTTTTCACTAGACATACTGTTCAGTAGAATTCACAGTAGTAGACAATTCTATGCAGTTGTCTTTGCTATCATTCCTATTTTTACCAATTAGCTGCTCTCCAATAAGAGAACACCTCTCTCTAATAGACACCCTATCCCTGCAAATACTTTAGGGAGAGTTTGTATCGTATATACTTTAATGGCGTGCTATATATAGAGTTTACTCAGAGGGTGGAAGTCTTCAGATCTTAAAATGGCTTGTTATTTATTACCTCTTTTAAATCACATTTAGCTGTGTTAGGGTAGGTGGTGTTTGATGGTGTAATGAAATAGGAGTATGATAAGTCACAATTTGGATTATAGATTATAAACACAAGGTAATAAGACCAAATAAATAAATAGTGTGTGATGTTTCGGTAACAGTGTTGTTACCATCTTCAGACAAAAGTACTGAATTAATACAAAGCTATAACACACCATCTATATAGAGCAAATGAAAACATTAAGACTCGAGTGTTTTTTTCTTTCACACATGAATCAAATATTTCTGCTGAATAAAGTACTGAATATTTATAATTAAAACACCTCTAATCTGCTAATTATTGGATCAATATGCCCACACCCAGAGTAATATACAGTCTAACCTCTTTAAGGCAACACTCCAAGTGATCAGAGCTTTCGGTTGAATTAAAGTCGGTTATATGATTTGATCACAGCATTCACTGCTAGTGGATATTTTTATATGATATATACAACCACATACATTTTTGATTAAATTCTTCAGCATGTATCATGAATAATTTTTGGTGATAGGTAAATTTGTATTTATACATTTTTAAGCAAAGGAGAAATTGAGAATACTATTCTAATCTAAGCGAATTAATGCAATGAAAATAAATTTAATAAATTTAGAAAATAGAGGATAAAATTTTATATAAATTAAATCAATTTTGATTAAAGATTTTTTTTGCTTTTGGGCTTAAACCTTTTTCATTCTAGCTATTTGCATTCTAGCTGATAAAGTTTTAAAAGGCATGCTTGTCTTTCCTGTTAAGTTCCTTCCAAAAACACAATATTACTCTACAAAACAACTGATTGTTTAGATTGGTAACTTGCAGACACTGAGGTTATAAAACCAATGATTTTACAATCTTCATATCTTTGAAAAGGCATGTGACATACCACCAGCATTTACACACCACCATGTATCACTTTTAGCTTTGATATGAATGTATTTACAACACTGCTGTCCCGCCCATGGCAATATGATTCAATTTTGGTGATTAAGTTGTATTTAAACAAAGGGTTGTTGATATTTTATTTAAGAAACAGTCGAAATCAGTGACCTAGGTTATAGAACGAATGATATCAAAATATCTTTGCAACAAAACAAATCTTGCGGGATTTTGCAGACACATTGATGCCAGCATTTGCAGTTGCAATATCACACTTTTAGCCACCATCTTAAAAGCACTATGGTCACAGTGCCTTTAACAATAGATAATTTTTTGCATGAGTTAATTATAGGCATATATCTCCTGTATGGTACTTTAATAAATTTTTAAAGATAAAGTTGATTCTGAACTGAAATGAGCTAATGTCTATATTTGAGTATGAGATCAAATTATGGCAAGCATCAAATTAACATTTAAATTATAGGCAAAAGATTTGGTTTTAAAAATGGTTTTAATTTAAAATAAAAGGATTTAAAAGCACGAATGTTTTTTTTATACATAAAACGAACTTCTACTGTCCTTACTGCGATGAAAAAATATATTGGGAGGGCTTGGCTCATCAGTGGTGAACCCTCCCAGCGGTTTCGCCAATTTAATCCACCAGACCGCTTCTCAGAGCTCTAATACTGTATTGGATCATTCTGCTTTTATATGCTACACTGAAGGATGGATTCATAGAAATGGTTTTCAAGTAAACTATGGACATAAGCTTATAGGACAGTAGAATTACATTCAAATATTTGCTTCGAGCAATGCTCTTCAGCAAACTATAAAGGCAAGGCCAGTTAGGAATAGATTAACACAAAGCAATAACGCGCCATCTATATTGATGAGGCTGAAGTGGGGATATAAAACTCAATTTATTGGTAGGTTGCAGTACATTGTCCTGGTGGGCTATGGTCACCATGGCCCGTTCCAGGGCTGGGCTTGTGGTCCGGTTCTGGAGGGTTGTTGAGGTCCGATTCTCTGCGGTATAGCCGTTGGGAGGGTTAGATCTGGTACAAGACATCGTTCGTTCGCCGGCAAGGATAAAAAGAAAAACAAAAAATAATAAAAATAGCACGAAGGTCTAACGATAACTGGCACGTTGTATTTGTTTGCATTCCGCGAAAACGGTGGTCCGTGGTCAAATACAACTTGTGCCTGTTATCTCTGTGGTGCCGTTTCTCTGATAAATAAATAAAATAAACAAAATTTAAGATAATTTTGCAACGTCACGTGTATTTCCGGTCGTGTATTTCCGGTCGGTTGCTTGTTGACACACAACACCACCCCCCCTCTTATCTTAGACTCGGTCCCTCGAGTCGCCGTTATCTTTCTAGAAATTCCTTAAGTCTCGACACGTGCGCTAACGTGCTCTGGCGCCTACTATTTTCGTTGCGTCCGTCCTGTGGTCGTAACCTATATGTCGTTTCCTTGATTCTATCCGTTATTACGTACGGTCCTACGTATTTCGGCAGAAATTTCTCCGTTTTCCCTGGTTTCCTGCGAGACGACTCCAGTAGTACCAGGTCGCCCACTTCAAACTTTCGGAAGCGGTCACGGTTCGCAAGGTCATACTGACACTTCGTCATCATTGTCCGGTCTCGGTAGTTTTCGTCGGCAATTTCTTTAATCTCTCGTTTTCTAAAATGCGGTTGGTCACGTATTCGTCGTAAGTTTTTACTGGCTCGTCGACGGTTGGTAGTCCTACGTCTAGGGACGTCCTCGGTTCTACGCCAAATATCAACTTATGCGGTGTCACCTGTGTCGACGACTGAATGGACGAGTTATACGCAAAAGTCGCCGTTTTTTACGAATCTCGGCCATTCGGCGTGATCGTCCTCGAGATAAACTCTGATGCCGTTTTTTATGATGCCGTTGAGTTTTTCGCATAAGCCGTTTGTTTGCGGGTGTGCCGCGGAAGCCATAATATGTTTAATCCCGTACAACCGTGTAAAGTCTCTAAAAGTACTCGAATCGAAAGATTTGCCTTGATCGGATATTATGCATTTCGGAGTACCAAAAACGTAGAGCAGATTGTCTGAGAGTGCGTTGCACGTGGTTTCCGCCTTTGTATCTTTTACCGGGATTGCAAGTGCGTATTTACTAAAATGGTCTACGATCGTTAGAATGTGTTCGTAGCCTTCTACCGATTTTTTGAAAGGACCTTGGTGGTCTATTCCCACTCGTTCCCAGATGTCTGTTGCTGGTGGTAACGGTTCTAGCGGGGCTGCGGGTTTGAACCTCTGTGGTTTGAAGGCCTGGCATACTTTGCACGACCGAACGTATTTCCGCACGTCTTCTTCCAGACCTTTCCAGTAGAACCGTTGCTTAATACGGTGGACCGTCTTCGCTACCCCTATGTGTCCTGCCTCGGGTATATCGTGCGCTGTTTTCATTATTTCGGATACGCTTTGCTTTGGTGCTACGACCAACCATTGGTTACCTTGTGTTGCATGGTTCTTTTTATAAAGGATCCCGTTTATTTTTTTATATTCGTCCCGTGTTTTAGCGTCTGGTAGTTTCCCGGTAATATCGCGGCAAAACGTGTCTTCCTTTTGTCCGTTTTCGTCGATCCGTACTGTGCATGCCGTTAAATCGTTGAAGTTGTCTTCGACGTTCGTATCTTTTTTGTGGAACGGGTTGCGTGAGAGTGCGTCCGGTGCAACGTTCTTCCTCCCTGCGCGGTGGACTATTTCAAAGTCGTGCTCCATGAGTTTTAACCCCCATCTAGTAAGTCTTGAGCACGGGTCACGTACGTTAGCTAGCCACGTTAACGCGCTATGGTCGGTTACGACTTTGAATTCTCTCCCGAAGATGTACGGCCGTAACTTTTGTAGAGCCCAGACTATTGCTAAACACTCTAGTTCTGAAATACCATATTTACTCTCGTGTTTCGATGTCGTTCTCGACAAGTAGTGGATCGGGTGCAAAAACCCGTCATTGTCCGGTTGCATTAGCACCGCGCCTAATCCCACGATTGATGCGTCCGTATGTATTTCTATTCTAGCGTCTGGGTTGAAGTGTGCTAGAATTGGCTCCTCAGTCAATTTTTTTTTAAGGTTTCGAAAGCTTCTATTTCGGCCGGACCTATCACGAATTTCTTATCTTTTTCCGTTAAACACGTCAGCGGTTTGCTTATCTTTGAAAAGTTTTTTATGAAACGGCGATAATAGCCGCAAAGTCCCAGAAACGAACGAACTTGCTTGACATTTTTCGGAATCGGAAATTCCTTAACCGCCTCGATCTTATCAGTAGCCGGTTCTACGCCGTTTTCCGATACCACGTGTCCCAAAATTGGTAACTTTTGGTAGGCGAATCTACATTTTGATGGTTTTAGGGATAAGCCTGCCCCGCGGAAACATTCTAGAACATTTGTTAACCGCACGTTGTGTTCACGTATGTCTCTTCCGTACACGATGACGTCATCTAGATAAACCATACACTCGGACCATTTCAATTCAGCTAACAGTGTATCCATGATTCTTTCGAAATGACCCGGTGCCCCGGTTAAACCAAAGGGTAACACTTGAAACTCGTACAACCCGTTACCTGTCGTGAACGCTGTAATTGGCTTGCTTGTTTCGTCCAGTGGACACTGCCAATAACCGCTAACAAAATCCGTGTGAGAGAAATACTTCATTCCCGCTAAACGGTCCAGGCAGTCGGTGATATCCGGTAATGGGTATGAGAATTTTTCGGTTACGTTGTTAACTTTTCTATAGTCCACACAAAATCTATAGGATCCGTCTGATTTTTTAACCAAAACGACCGGGCTCGCCCATGGAGATGTTGATTTCCTAATAACTCCTTTTTCACACATTTCTTTAACCTGTTCCTCTATAATGTCACGTTCCTTAGGACTGCGGCGATAGGCTTTTTGTCGAATTGGTTCCGTGTTCGCTTTAAGTTTAATGTGGTACGGTTCGATATCTGCCGCCTTATTCCACTCTTCTGAGAAAAGTTCCCGATACCTGTACAATACGTCCAGTACGTCGATTTTTTCGCTGTCCGATAGCTCCGGGTTTATATCGAACTTCTGTGGTTCGTATTTGCACGTGGCCGTCGTACTGTATCCCACCTGTTCACTTAGGAAAGAAACATTCGCTATTTCCCCGCCGGATCGTAACAAGCACGAGTTTGCTACCAACCGCACTGGCTCGTTCCTAGTATTTATGACATCAATGAATATCTCGGATACCGTTTCGGAAACGTGTACTGATGGTATTAGTAGCCCCGTTCTTCTTACGCAGTCGGGGTGGGGTTCTAAAATGCCCGCCATTACTGTTGGCCCTTTTAACTTAACCCTCGTTTTACAACGTGGTGCAATTTCAAGGTCGTTTAGTATGCAGTACTTTTGTTTGGGGTTTTTCCGATCGTTCGTAATTGTGCCTAACCTCTCGAGTTCCCGTTCTTCGTTTAGTTCTACCACGTGGTCGTCCGTGCCTATTTTTGGCCTATACAATTCTACCGATTCGTCTCTAAACATAATTTTGCAATGATAGTTTGTTAGAATATCGACGCCGAAAATAATCTTTTCCCCGTTTCCTGGAATTATGGTGAACCTGCCACATATGTCGAAACCATCAATGTTGACCTCCAAGTATGTGCACGTGTTCGAGACTACTGACCCACTAATTCCCCGTATAAGTAATTTTGAAGGCATTCTAGCACATCCTAGTGCGTTGGCTATTCCTTCGTCTATGCAGCTAACATTTGCCCCTGAATCGAAAATCAGTTTGCCTACATGTGTCTCATTGATATGCGTGATTAAACAGAAATTTGTCATACCTGTCCAACGGAATTTTTCCATTGCTGTACCCCCTATTTCTAAAGTGGATTTTTCTATTGGTACCTTATTTAATGTCTGTTTCTCGTTAACCCCCGGTTGTCCTTTTACCCTGAAGATTATGCGATTGGTGTTACCAGTAACCTCGGAAAATACACGTGGTACGCTCTCTACACTGTTTGAAACTTCCACCACAGGATTAGAGGCAAAATTGTACTTACCACGTGGCCTCCTTTTCGGGCAATCCCAGTGTTTGTGCCCCGTCTGGTAACAAGTGAAGCATCTTGGCGACCCGTCCGGTAGCATAAATCTTCTTGCTTTTTCCATGGGCGTTTCGGTCCTTGGATTTCGTCCTTGTTTTTGTTCCCACTCTTCCGCCGTCCTCGTAGTTGTTTCCCAACTCGTCGTTGTACCTGCCTCCGTCCGTTCCTTGTTCCATTTATCCGCCTGGTCGAGGAATTTCGCCGCCTGTAGGAAGTCGGCCTCTTCTGGGTTCCGCGTGGTGCTCCACGAGGCTGCCAGTAGTAGGCAGTCTTTTGGAGCCAATGCCCACAATGCCTCCTTGCTTGAATCAAACGGCGAAAACTCGCCTGCCGTCGCGTGGGCCGTAATCAGGTTCATCAAATATCTCCCCGTATCTTCCGTGGACTGGGGCCGTCTCGTTTTCTTTAATTCGTTACCCCTACTACGTGCCCGGCCGTCGTTCCTTGGGTAGCAAAGTTTCAGTGCTTCCAAGACGTCTTCAAGTGCGGCTGAAGGGTCAAACCTGCACTTGATAAATTCGCGGCCGTCAAGTGGAAGCCGCCGTACTAGGGCCTTCGTCCAGTCTCCCTTCGGTACCTTGCTCGCCGTCAGCCACGTCTTGAATTCCTCCACGTGGTCCTCGATGTCTTCCTCCTCCGGGTTGAAACACGGCGGCGTCTCTCCGTAGCCGATATTTATGTTCGCTGCTTGAGGTGCTGGGCCGACACTGCTCTCCACCATGTGATGAGGCTGAAGTGGGGATATAAAACTCAATTTATTGGTAGGTTGCAGTACATTGTCCTGGTGGGCTATGGTCACCATGGCCCGTTCCAGGGCTGGGCTTGTGGTCCGGTTCTGGAGGGTTGTTGAGGTCCGATTCTCTGCGGTATAGCCGTTGGGAGGGTTAGATCTGGTACAAGACATCGTTCGTTCGCCGGCAAGGATAAAAAGAAAAACAAAAAATAATAAAAATAGCACGAAGGTCCAACGATAACTGGCACGTTGTATTTGTTAGCATTCCGCGAAAACGGTGGTCCGTGGTCAAATACAACTTGTGCCTGTTATCTCTGTGGTGCCGTTTCTCTGATAAATAAATAAAATAAACAAAATTTAAGATAATTTTGCAACGTCACGTGTATTTCCGGTCGGTTGCTTGTTGACACACAACAATATATATAAAATAAAAGGATTTGAAAGCACGAATGTTTTTTTATACATAAAACGAACTTCTACTGTCCTTACTGCGATGAAAAAATATATTGGGAGGGCTTGGCTCATCAGTGGTGAACCCTCCCAGCGGTTTCGCCAATTTAATCCACCAGACCGCTTCTCAGAGCTCTAATACTGTATTGGATCATTCTGCTTTTATATGCTACACTGAAGGATGGATTCATAGAAATGGTTTTCAAGTAAACTATGGACATAAGCTTATAAGACAGTAGAATTACATTCAAATATTTGCTTCGAGCAATGCTCTTTAGCAAACTATAAAGGCAAGGCCAGTTAGGAATAGATTAACACAAAGCAATAACGCGCCATCTATATATATAAAATAAAAGGATTTAAAAGCACGAATGTTTTTTTTATACATAAAACGAACTTCTACTGTCCTTACTGCGATGAAAAAATATATTGGGAGGGCTTGGCTCATCAGTGGTGAACCCTCCCAGCGGTTTCGCCAATTTAATCCACCAGACCGCTTCTCAGAGCTCTAATACTGTATTGGATCATTCTGCTTTTATATGCTACACTGAAGGATGGATTCATAGAAATGGTTTTCAAGTAAACTATGGACATAAGCTTATAGGACAATATATTTTTTCATTGCAGTAAGGACAGTAGAAGTTCGTTTTATGTATAAAAAAAACATTCGTGCTTTTAAATCCTTTCATTTTATATATATAGATGGCGCGTTATTGCTTTGTGTTAATCTATTCCTAACTGGCCTTGCCTTTATAGTTTGCTGAAGAGCATTGCTCGAAGCAAATATTTGAATGTAATTCTACTGTCCTATAAGCTTATGTCCATAGTTTACTTGAAAACCATTTCTATGAATCCATCCTTCAGTGTAGCATATAAAAGCAGAATGATCCAATACAGTATTAGAGCTCTGAGAAGCGGTCTGGTGGATTAAATTGGCGAAACCGCTGGGAGGGTTCACCACTGATGAGCCAAGCCCTCCCAATATATTTTTTCATCGCAAGAAGGACAGTAGAAGTTCGTTTTATGTATAAAAAAAACATTCGTGCTTTTAAATCCTTTTATTTTATATATATAGGTGGCGCGTTATTGCTTTGTGTTAATCTATTCCTAACTGGCCTTGCCTTTATAGTTTGCTGAAGAGCATTGCTCGAAGCAAATATTTGAATGTAATTCCACTGTCCTATAAGCTTATGTCCATAGTTTACTTGAAAACCATTTCTATGAATCCATCCTTCAGTGTAGCATATAAAAGCAGAATGATCCAATACAGTATTAGAGCTCTGAGAAGCGGTCTGGTGGATTAAATTGGCGAAACCGCTGGGAGGGTTCACCACTGATGAGCCAAGCCCTCCCAATATATTTTTTCATCGCAGTAAGGACAGTAGAAGTTCGTTTTATGTATAAAAAAAACATTCGTGCTTTTAAATCCTTTTATTTTATATATATAGATGGCGCGTTATTGCTTTATGGTTTTAATTTGTTGGAATTGAATAGGTTTGACGGTTTTGAAAAATGAGGCAAATTCTGAATTAGAGTTAGTGAAAGTTGCAACTCTTCCCATTTAGTTGATAGGTTTAGGTGACTCCTCAGTGGCAATGGTAGTGGTGTGGCTAATGGATTCTGTTATTGTGATATGAATCACTATCACAAGTGGCTTCTCAATTGTGCGGTTATATATTATAGGACCTCTTTGGTCAGTCCGGAATGTCCCCCCACCAGTGGTAAGGCTGACGGATACTGCCAGAGGCGAGCAGACCCACTTTTACAAGTGATTTCTCAATTGTGGGGTTAGATATTATAGGACCTCTTTGGTCAGTCCGGAATGTCCCCCCACCAGTGGTAAGGCTGAGGGATACTGCCAGAGGCGAGGAGACCCACTTTTACAAGTGGTTTCACAATTTTGGGGTTAGATATTATAGGACCTCTTTGGTCAGTCCGGAATGTCCCCCCACCAGTGGTAAGGCTGACGGATACTGCCAGAGGCAAGGAGACCCACTTTTACAAGTGGTTTCTCAATTGTGGGGTTAGATATTATAGGACCTCTTTGGTCAGTCCGGAATGTCCCCCCACCAGTGGTAAGGCTGACGGATATTGCCAGAGGCGAGGAGACCCACTTTTACAAGTGGTTTCTCAATTTTGGGGTTAGCTATTATAGGACCTCTTTGGTCAGTCCGGAATGTCCTCCGACCAGTGGTAAGGCTGACGGATACTGCCAGAGGCGAGGAGACCCACTTTTTCAAGTGGTTTCTCAATTGTGGTGTTAGATATTATAGGACCTCTTTGGTCAGTCCGGAATGTCCCCCCACCAGTGGTAAGGCTGACGGATACTGCCAGAGGCGAGGAGACCCACTTTTACAAGTGGTTTCTCAAATGTGTAGATATTATAGGACCTCTTTGGTCAGTCCGGAATGTCCCCCCACCAGTGGTAAGGCTGACGGATACTGCCAGAGGCGAGGAGACCCACTTTTACAAGTGGTTTCTCAATTATTATCCATTTCCTATCTTTTCACTTTTAAAGATGTTAAAGATGATTCATTTCTCAGATTACTCAATAGGTTTTGCTTTAATTTTACCATATATGATTGGGAGTGGAATAAGTTAAGGATAGGAGGATATACTTTATATTTTGTAACAGCATACTTGAATTGTAAGCGCTATAATGGCCCACCTTTGCCAATTAGATAAAGGCTTCAAAGGATACTAAAATATTCAAATATAGTGAAAAAAGAAAGCTTCTACAAATTGTAAATATTGGGCCAGACACATTACATTGGTGCTACTAACCACATTCAATATTAGATATCACCCATCCACATAAATAGTATCAAGATTCTAACACTTGGTTTTTTTGCAGGCAACAGCAACTCAGCTCCATGAGGTTCTTTCCCTCGTTTATTACTTCGGAGGTGAAGAAGTGAGCCCAGTTGCCCTGGCATCCCTTTTTGGCCACACTTCTGGAAAACCACTCTTGCTATCTGTGGTAATTTGACAGAGAGTAGGGTTCCCTCTGACATGGAGGAGGGCCTTGTTGCACAGAAGACTTGAGCATGCTTGTCAAGCCAACTTCCTTTGCAGAGATCAAGCTTGGACTTGACTGGAGCTGGGATAAGTTCACCCGGGCCCTAGCGACTCAACACCCACTGTGTGTACCTCTCCTGTGGCCAGCTTGGCTTGGGAACTGGCTATTTGACACCAGCTGCCATCCTGGGCTTACTCCAACATACAGGTCAGCTCACTCTCTATAATAGTGTTGACACAACTTGGCTTAAAGATGGTTGAGATAGTAATAAGACCATGACCAAATAAGTAAACATAAGTAAAATTTTGTTTCTATCATTAGACTTGAATGCTTATATTGAAATTTCTCCGGTAGCTTTGGTCTAACTGCCTTTCAACTTTTCTAATTCAATCAAGAAAAATATTTCTTCAGTATTATGCACATGTCACTTGTAATAAAGCCAATATACTAAATGTTGATCTCAATACCACTTTCTGTAAAGACTTGATGTCTAGGAAAGGTTTGATGTAATCTTGTTAATGCTTCACCTGGCTGATAATTCATCCTTTATTTCTTTTGGAGTATGTTGACATGAACCTTTAAACAAAATAAGAACATTTTATGCCCTCAACAAGAAATCAAATGCCCTCATAATTATACCCAAAATCTGACCATTGATGAAGATCTTTGTCCATTCAGAGGAAAATATGGTCCCATATTGACATAAAGCCCCATAAATATTTATTTTCCATTGGCTATACTTCCAATGTAAACATATACACAGATAAACATGCTAGTGAGGATACTTGGTACAACTAATTTCATCTCTTCAACAAAGTTTAAAATAATTTAAGTAAATTTTCAAGATTGTGGTTGTTATAGAATAGCTTAGTTGGGCCTCATTTTAAGGTTAATTTTAGGAAGGTTTGGCAGATATTTCAGTATCTATATATACAATTATATGGTTCAGTATATAGTAAATATTTGAAAATTAATTTTGTGTGTAAAATTATTTTAGATCTAATTCATTTCCTTGTTTACAAAAGCATGTAAATTTGTTTCAAATTTCAACACCTCTACAAATTTATTCTCACTAATTAACTTTAAACTAATATATTTATTGTGTTTTTTTTTTATAGAAGTGTCAGCCAGTCATCTCTGAATTTCTACTGCATTCTTCAAACCTACAAATGACAAAGAATTTTTACAAACACATTATAAATAAATATTTTACAAACTTTCACCATGTTGTGTAACTGTTTATTTTAAATTCCATTCCGCACAGTTTGGAAAAATAAAAGGAAACATGGTGACACACTTCATATGAAACATAATTATATGTTTCACTTATTTGAATTATTTTAAAGATTAATGAAGACAAGAGAGGTAACCTTTTCCTTTTTTAGATGAATATATTCCTAATAAACACAAGGTAACAAGACCAAATCCAAATAAATAAATAGTGTGACGTTTCGGTAACAGAATTGTTACCGTCTTCAGACAAAAGTAGTGAGTCATATACAAGAGTACAAATGTCATTTAAATACTTTTTCTAAAGATGGTAGCAATGCTGTTACCAAAATGCCACACACTCATTCATTTAGATTTGGTCTTATTACCTTGTTTTTATAATCTCTAATCCAAATTGTATACCCTAACTTATTCCTAATAAAATTTGTATTTTATTTTTGCCACAGAATAAGCCTAGCCACTTTATTAGTTGAATACCTCCTTGGAAAATACTTAGGATTTCATTAATGCCTTGAGAATATCAAGAAATCTAAGGTCACCCTGGAATAATAATTTCAGAATGGGGGTCGGTGGAAGGAGGTTCTAAACCATTGGTTTTGACCACTACAACCGATAGAATATCACATTCTTGAAAAGTCCACCCCACCAGCAAGTGCAAGTAACCAAACGGGGCATTGGCACATTTGTAAGTGCAAAGTCGAACTGCTTTTCACATGTGTAAACATATGGTGCACTTACAGTAAAAGCAGTCGCCAACTTCTAACAACCATGATTATCATGGCCTGTACCATGTGTACTAGGGATAATAAAAATAAAAAAAATTTATGGCCTGTATACTACATGTACTCTGGATAAGTATAAAAAAGTTGTTTCACATCTCACAAGGGGGTTTACTCCATAACATAAAGCTAGATCACATCAGGACCTGCCAGATACTTCTACTTATCTATATATATATAAATATGAATGTCTGTCTGTGTGTGTGTGTTCTCTATAGATTCAAAAACCATACATCCAATCGCCGTGAAATTTTGGGATATTATTAGACATATCCCTGGAAAGGTTTTCGAAAAATAATTTCTTGAATATCTTTAATATCCTTAGAGTTATTTGCAGATTTGTAGCTTTAACTTGCAAGCAGCGCCACCTTGCGACGGAGATAGGCTTAGGTCTGCCCCCCCCCGTCGAGAAAATGTAATCGTCCGGCCACCGGCCGGTTGGACAGTCCAAGTTCCCACCGACCAATCAGAGGGATCAAGAGGTCCTGGCGCGCGGGGGCAGAGTTGGTGACACAGCTGTGCAAAGTAGACAAGAAAAAAGCCTCGCGGGTGACCTCCGGGAACTACGTCCATCTTCCATAAACGACCATGATTTTATTCAACTTATCGAGTATTTTTCAAGGGACCGGGAAAATATGTTCACTAGATAAAACGATGATTTTGTAATGTAGAAAATTAGGAAAGACAAAATTCAGGATGACACGGCACACAGGGACCGGGAAAAAATGATCACTTTATCGAGAGATTCAAATTTACGAGTTTCAAATGATCGAAATCAACTTATCGAGTATTTTTTAAGGGACCGGGAAAAAATGTTCACTAGATAAAACAATTATTTTGTAATGTAGAAAATTAGGAAATACAAAATTCAGGATGCCACGGCACACAGGGACCGGGAAAAAATGATCACTTTATCGAGAGATTCAAATTTACGAGTTTCAAATTATCAAAATATATCTTTTTTTTTTATATGTTTATAGAGAATTGTTTTAACAAATGTTCGTTATACAAACCTTTACTCGGGTAAAACCCGGGCGAAGCCGGGTACATCCGCTAGTATACTATATTTGAAAGTAAACACAAGGTAATAAGATTTCAAAAATAAAACTACAACCTTTCGCAATGAGTTTCTTCAAGGTAATAAGACCAAATCCAAATAAATAGTGTGCGTTTTGGTAACTGCTGTTACCGAAATGTCACACACTATTTATATGGGTTTGGCCTTATTACCTTGTGTTTATAATCTATGATCCAAATTGAGCCTTATCATTATATTTGAAAGTATAAAAAATGCTACAAACTCTTACTCTCTGTCACCCAAACATCTTGTGTGTGCTTCATATAAAATATTGTCTAAAGAAGAGAGTATATTTTCAATTAAATTCATGTTAATATTTATGGTAAATATTTTATATAGGCACAATGTAGTTGGTGGTGTGGTGTAATGGTTAATTTATCTGACTATGGATAAGAATATTACTGGCTCATATTTAGAATTTAAAAAATCTAAACAAATAAATAGTGTGTGATGTTTCAATAACGTTTTTTTTTTGCTTATCCCAAGTACACGTGGTACAGGCCATGATAATCATGGTGGGTAGAAGCTGGCGACTGCTTTTACTGTAAGTGTACCACATGTCTACACTTATGAAAAGTAGTTTGACATTTACACTTACAAATGTGCCAGAGCCCTGTTTAGTTACTTGCACTCGCTAGATAGGTTGAACTTTTCCAAGAATTGGGGGTCCTTAGAGCTTTTTTTTTTTTAATTAGAAAAAAGTGCCCAATGCAGGATTCGATCCTGGTTTCTAGCGGCCGAAAGCCAATAGTTTAGACCACTCTTCCATCGACCCCCATCTAAATCATGGTTGGTATTACATCAAACTCAGCTTGATATTACTCAGTTCTTGCCTTCCAAATCCTTCACAAAAATTACTCTCTCATTACATCCCTGTTTTATACTGTTGATAGCCATCTTGAAACTGAGTTGTCTGACCATGGTATTGCTCTGTTTACAACAAAAATATTTTTGAAAAAATTTCCTTTTCCCACCTTTCATATTTCAAATCAGGACTCTTAACAATAGATACTGCTCTCAAAAACTTCAACATTAAATCACCTAATACAAGGTAATAAGGCCTAATCCAAATAGTTTAATAGTGTGTGACGTTTCGGCAACAGCATTGTCACCATCAGACAAAAGAATAAATGAGAAAAATAACAACAGCAAGTTCTTAAATAGTACTGTTATCAAGTGTTTAAACAAGATAAGCCAAACAAACAAACAGATATGCATTTAATTATAGTAAAAAAAATCCACTTTTAATTCTAAGAAGAATACAGTACACAGAACTTCCAATTACATACTTAATTGGGAATCCAATCTAAGACTCAAAAAAGAAGGCCCTCTCCACCTGGCCAAAAGAAATGGATTTTTAAAATATAAAGTAGAAAAAAATTATTTAGCAGAAAAAATTTCTCCATGCGAACCACTACAAAATGTTATTTTTAATGCCTCTTTAAATGAACCCACCAACAAACAATGCCAAAATCCAGAATACTTAAAACAATTATCATTAGAAATAATTAATAACATTCCTAAAAATGCAATAACTATTTATACCGATGGTAGCAGAGACGAGCTAGGACACACTGGCAGTGGCTGTCTCATCAAAACCACAAATGGCATTGAGAAAATGAACAGAAGAAACCCAGATTTTTGCTCAGTCTTCAGATCAGAACTTATAGCCATCTATGAAGCCTTAAAATCCATCAGAAATACTAATTATCAAGATATCTGGATTCTTACTGATAGTAGAAGTGCCATACAACACTTGAGTCACACAGGGGAACTCAGAGACAAAGTAAGCAGGAACATAATTGGCTATCTCCAAAAACTCTCAAAAACCTCAAAAATTCACCTTCAATGGATACCCTCACATGTTGGAATTGAAGGCAATGAAGCTGCTGATGTGCTAGCAAAAAAAGGCACAAAAGAACCCTTTCCACAGAAAAATAAACTTACTTTTAAAGAAATAGAGACAGTAGCCAAAACAAAAATAAACAAGAACTGGAGGATCCCACCTAAGCACAGTTGGTACAGTGGAGTGAACCCAGGAGGAGCTCTGAACATCAGAAATAGACAGCATCAAACAACACTAACAAGATTTAGAACAGGCCATCTCAAGCCATTGAAGATAGAAAATAATAACAAAATCTACCCCACTTGCCCAAAATGTAGCTTGGCACCTGCAGCTCCAGAACACATTTTGGCTTGCATTAGATGCACTAAACAGGACCTTTGGGAGAGGCCGCTGCTTATCATAAAACAGCTCGAGGAGCATGAACTCATGGAATTCGTGTAATCTTTACACAAGGGGATAAGAAACAACAACAACAACAACATATTTCAAGTTGTCTTAAAAAACTAATTTTCTTTATCTGTTATCTTGTTTAAACACTTGATAACAGTACTATTTAAGAACTTGCTGTAATATTTTTTCTCATTTATTCTTTTGTCTGATGATGGTGACAATGCTGTTGCCGAAATGTCATACATTATTAAATTATTTGGATTGGGTCTTATTTTCTTTTATTATAATCTATAATCCAAATTGTGCTTTATCATAAAATCACCTAGTAAAATAATAATCTATTCTGATTCAAGAGAAACCATTTACTCCCTCCAAACCTGTGTCATTAGCCATGAACCACTTCTCAAGAACATTGCCAAATCTGTAAACTGACTTGCAATCAACATTTCTGTTTTCCAGCTTATGTTTGTATTCTTAGAAATGAACTGGCAGACTCACTGGCTAAGTCATTAGCCACCCTGAGGCCAGACAATCTACCTCTCTATAAGATGAATCTTCCTTTATATTATCTGTAACGGTAGTTGGCACATACACACCTAGAGTGCATCCTAATTAATTCTTATTGTTAAATAATTATTTATCAGTGAGAATATTATTATCACTGATGCTACTATGAGGAGCTGCAGATTATTTTATTGTAAAAATGGAAGTCAACATATAACCAAGTGTAATATGTCCGCTCTATAAATAAATACTTTTAATTACTTCTTGCTGATTATAACATCGTCAAACAAAACACAAGGACATTACATTATCAAGGCCTAATGTCAACAAGAAAGCTAATCTACTGCAGCACAGAGAAGGGACATGCATCATCTTCCCAAATGTAACTCCCCAAACCACATCATTGACTGCATTATACCATCCATTGATGGCTCATCCCCAGCAGACATCATTAAAAATCTCAAAGATCCACAGATTCGACACCTCAATAAGATTGAGTGTAGATAAGATAATTGGTATTCAGCAATTGCTTTTCATTTGTTATTATTACATATCATATTTAACCCATGTCTTTGTATCACATTTTTTTTTTTTACAAAATAGGTTATCCAAGGAGGTTCAGAGTTAATCTGTATTGCACAATTTGAATGGCGTCACCATCCACAATGATTCATTTCCAACTTGTAATTTGATTCTCTTTTTATTTATTTAGATTTGGTCTTATTATCTTTTTTTTTTTTGCTTATCCCTAGTACACGTGGTAGAGGCTATGACAATCATGGTGGGTAGATGTAGGTGACTGCTTTTACTGTAAGTACACCACATGTCTACACATGTGAAAAGCAGACTTTGAACTTACAAATGTGCCAGATCCCCGTTTGGTTACTTGCACTTGCTGGTAGGGTTGGACTTATTACCTTGTGTTCTCTATTGTACCAACTAAACTATTCCCTAGATTCCTTGGTCTGATAACAATAAGCCACTACATCCTGTGTTCAGTCACCTTTCTTCATCTTTATATTTATTCGGTCATCTCTTGAGTTAGAAGTGAAGACAATTTTTTTTTAAATTAGAAACTATTATAACAATGGTCACTGCA
>CP092872.1:69611075-69673691 GCA_030710605.1 Cordylochernes scorpioides
TGTATGGAGTCAACATTAATTGGATACATGGCTTCCCTCCCATATAGACTTATAGATTACTTTTTGCCCAGAAACCTAGACACTTGAAGACACCAGACATCCATACTGGAAGCTGATACCTGGTGGAGATGGAGACACCAGACATCCATACTGGAAGCTGATACCTGGTGGAGATGGAGACACCAGACATCCATACTGGAAGCTGATACCTGGTGGAGATGGAGACACCAGACATCCATACTGGAAGCTGATGCCTGGTGGAAAAGAAGACACCAGTGACATCCAGAGACATCCATGCTGGAAGCTGTTGTACCATATGTATATATATATGCCCCTCATTTAATATTTAGATAGAGGTGACTAAAAGAAATTATTAAATTTCAGCATCGAATTTAATATCCAGAAATTTATAATAAATTACATGCTCTTAACAAGTCGAATATCTACAGTAGCCCCAGTTAAATTAGTATTTTTAAAAAAATATTTAGGAATAGAATAAAGAAAGAAAATAATTTATCATGTAAACATTTAAATCAATAATTTTAGTAATACTCGGACTATATATTATTTAATTTCTTAAAGAAATTAATTTGTTTTCTCAATCTACAATGTTTCCTTTTTTCTTTTTTTCTCTCTCGGCAACACGGTAAAATTGGAGGCGTGGTCACGATCACGTGCGTGTCTTTTGACGAATGAAAATGCCAGCCAATAGAAAACTTTAGCACAAGCAGCGAATCAAAATGGAAAGAGGCAAGGATAAAAGAGAGTTTCTTTGCCAAAAGAGTCAGTCATACAGACAGTCAGGTAGAGTCAGTCGTCGGTCAGTCAGCGGTCGGCAGTCGGGAGTCAGGCTCGAGACGCGGAAGGGAGGAGACCAGACTTTCTCCGGCGCTTTCGGAAAAAGGTAAGCCTCTTTGCCAGTATGGCTTAGTCTTTCCTTTGAGCAGGAATTGACTTAATTTTTTTATGGGCCCTAAAGGGCTCTAAGGAACATATTTATGATAGGGATCTTATATTTTGTCTCGCTAGAATAGAGATTTAGGCTTTCCCCCTTTTAAAAGAAATTATTGTATCCACAAGTCACCTCTATCTAGATAGACTATATGAATAGTATATCCCGCTTTGTTTATTTTGAATAAATATATAGTATATAACTTATATGGAGAATTTTTTTTGTTTCCTCTCATACATATTTCATTCTTTTGTTTTATGGTGCTACCCTTACATCTTATTATTACAAATTGTATTGGAACATAGAACTACCAGCTCCGATGGAATGGAGTTGTGTACTGTACCTTTTCTGTGATACATTAATACAGCAACAGCGGCAAATACGACTTTATTAGGGCCGCCTTGAGGGTATCTCTTTGTCAGATTTTAGTAATATTTGTATTTTCATATGAGTAATTTGCCCTTCTTCCACTGTTTAAATGAAATATTGTATGATTCTTACCAATTTGGAGGGAATGCTTCCAAAAATCGAGTCTTCTAATAATTGCTGGCCAACATGCATTGTCGAAAGCGCCTGCCATACCCACTGTGATCAAAGAAGCCAGTTCTCCTTGTCTGTGTTTCAGTATGGTTTCCATCATATCAACCATTATACTATTCGTTGATTTATGTTTAGTAAAATCCATGTTGCCTTGTACTCATTAGATTGTTCTCTTCGTGATATTTATTGAAACCTTTTTTTTGTTTCAAATATTTTAGAAATGTTAATGTCAATAATATAGGTCCATAGCTTTTGCTTGTTTCATAGCTTATTTTATTAGGTTTTGGTATGATCTTTACAATAGAGTCTTCCCATACATCCAGATAGTAACCTAATTCAACGCATTTGTTGAATCTTTGCTGTAAAAAAAAAAATCGGGATTAAAAGTGTACCTGCTTGTTTGATGTACTGATAAAATCTGGACCTGGTGCTTCCTTGATATTTGATTTTGAAATAATATTTTCAACATCTTTTATTTCTATAAAAAAATGTTAATTTGGTCTTATATTCAGGTTTATAGTTTCTAATAATAACATGCTCCTCTTTATCTGAGATCCCCTATTGTTGTTGGATGATCTCACAGTTTTAAAAGTTTTATAGGCGCTTCCAATTGTGTTGTCTGATTCATTTTCTTCAATGGATATTCTCCAAATTTTTTCTTTTAGGTCCTTTGATAGCGTCAATGTACTTGTTTCTTGCAACCTTAAATGTTATTTAATTAGGGCCTCTTGCCCTGTACAGTTTCTCTCCCACCGTGGGACCACAAAGGTATATATGTATATATCTAGGTAGATTCAGAGAGTTTGTTAAATGTATTCTGTATTTGATCTACAATATCAGCATTGTCCCAGGCCCACACACGGGGGTCGCTTCTAGGTGGGCGCTCCTTAATTGGTAAAGCTCGGCTTGTCACTGACCCGAGTCCTCTAGTTTGTAGAAACGGCCAATAGATGGCTCTCAATTCCAGCGTCTATTTTGATGGGAGAGCCGACCATTATTTTATAGATTATCTAATTTAATGCAGGAACAAGAATAATACAGTAATTCCCTCCCTTTTCCCAAGTACACGTGAGCCTCTGTTTAAAAAGGGATTTACTTACACATCTGTACTAAAACTTTCTTCACTATCTCTTTTGTGTATGAATCTATCTACAATTGATCTGTAGAAATTATAGAGTTCTATTGCTATATTTTCCTTTCTGAATAGTTCCCAGCGTCTTCAGTGGGTTGCCAAATCTCCAGAAGGTGTCTTTTATAGATTTTCTAATTTAAGAATGATTTCATGGATGTCACACAGTATATGCCACAAAATGACAAAGAGTAATTTTGAATAGAGACCAGTATCAGACAAATATATTAAGAGAAACTGTAAAAAGGTAAATTTGTACTTGATTCATGTAGATAAATCTGAATTACATATAACGGCACACTCTACCACAAGAACAGTGAGGGTATCCTTTTCTTCAAAAAGGATAGTTGACACCCGTGCCCCCACCATCTCTCTCTTCAGTTCGTGGAAAAGGGGGGAGGTGAACGTTGGAATTCCACATACCAGGGATCTTCATAGTCGTTAGTCCGGACACCCAATACTATACATTCCAGCCACTTGAAACCCCGACTGGAATCTGTCATAAGCCCTCCCCGTTTTGCGCCCCTTTGGGAGACTTCTCCCACGGTGAATATGGGAGAAAGTTTGGTGTGCTCTGGCACTGTGTAATCTTCGGAATGCATCTATCCCCCATACTATATGATATTTCATCTTCCCAATTATAATTTTAGATGCTCAAGTTCTACATTTGTCTACCTCTATACCACACACTATTCCTATGATGGTAACGACGCTGTTACCGAAACGTCACCTTGTATATTTTAGTAAGAAAATTTTTACTAAGTCACTTCTTACATCCCTTTCCATTTATCCAAAACGGGAACACAACAATGGTAAGAATCATCCGTATCGAAATTATCATCTGGTACCAACTCATTTAACAAATTGCTCATTGATCGTTCTTTTAGGTGTTCTGGGGCATTGTCAATTAAGGGTATTACCCTTTGTTTATCTAGTGTTCTTAATTTATTAAAAAAATTATATGCGTTACCAAATGGATTGTTTGTATAATTTTCTTCAATAAGATATCGCCAGTTAATTTTCTTTGCTTTATCAATTGCATTAGTGTATCGATTCCTAGTCAACTTGAATGTGTTATAACTGATTGCTCCGTGGCGATAATATAGGTTTCTTATGTAGTGAAAATGATCTTTAATTTTTTTCAATTCATTATTCGACCAGTTATTACTAGAATAATATTTAAAGTTGGAGGATATAACTTCCAAAGATTTAAAGGCAGCGCTTCTGTTAAAAGGTTTGTAAGTCCATTTACTATCATATCAATATCTAAATCTGAATTAATTCTTTCCACTTTACTTTTAAGTCTTATTATTTCTGTTAAAGATATATTATGAGAAAATCGAGACCAATCAGCATCTTTTTCTTTGAATTTCCATGTAGATTTTTGATTATTGAATGATCATTCGTTTTTTTGTTTTTGGTATTTATTGCCATAAGAACATGAGAATGCCTATATTCCCATCCCTGGACACTTTTATTTTTCCGTTCATCATTACTCTTCACAATTTATCCTTTCATACTTCATCCCTATGGATAGAAATAGTTGTTATTTCTTCTTAAAATAAATTACGATTTTTCGTTCAAAAGAAACATTTGCGGTAAAACTTGTCAAATGTCGTTTTACAATCATAAGCCGCATTATATTGTATAATGAACCAAACTATATGTTAAAATAGGGTAAAGGTGATATTGTACTGGGACCTAGTTCGAAATATCAAGATAAAAGCATATTTCGAACTAGAGAGAGAGGTCCCAGTACAATATCACTTTTGTACTATTTTAACATATAGTTTGGTTTATTTACAATATAATGCGGCTTATGATTGTAAAACGACATTTGACAAGTTTTACCGCAAATGTTTATTTTGAACGAAAAATCGTAATTTATTTTAAGGAGAAATGACGACTATTTATATCCATAGGGATGAGATATGAGAGGATGAATTGTGAAGAGTAATGATAAACGGAAAAATAAAAGTGTCCAGGGATGGGAATATAGTTTGGTATTCTCATGTTCTTATGGCAATAAATACCAAAAATCATAATTAATCAGGAAACCTTAACTTGAAACACACAGATGAGGGCCAACAGTTTGTAATACATATATGGATATTATGATGCATTAGCGCACCATCTGTTATGAAATTCTTCTATTATAGACGTGTATGATTCTTTTTAAAAATCAATTTTCCATTGCAGTAAGGGCAGTAGAAATTGTTCAATTTTTAAAATAAATCATACGCGTCTATACTAGTTTCGAATTTACATATATGGATAGCTTTATTCTTGATTAATTACGTTTGGATATTTGCCCAATTCAGGAATTATCAAAAAATAAAATGGTGATAATTAGATATGAACCTCAACGAAAAAAATAGAAATTGCAATATCTCATTACATATTTGAGTGCTAGTATATTAATGAAGAAAGAGAGACGTTCTTCTCAAAAGTAAAAAGAACAGAAAACACTTACCTTTTGACAATGCCTGGTGGCCAAAAGTGATAAAGAGACTGGATGAAGACAATGTCCACGCTTCGAATATTAAACTAATACAATCATTCTTTAACAACAGAACAGTGAATTTCAGATATTATTCCTCAATAAATATTACTAAAAACTAACTAAAGGATGTCCACAAGGAGGACCAACATCTGACCTTTTTATTTTCTATTGTTTTTTTCAAATAATAATCTATTGAGTTTCTTGCTGAATTTGTTAAGATTCCAACCTGGGATATCTTAATTCTTCTTATCACCATTATATATTTCAAAATCATCAGAATTATACAGGTTCCATATTTGCTTGTATCAATAGTTTCTGTTACCCATGGTACATATTTCTTCCACGTTTTCTTCTTAAATATTTTCTTGTGTTTTAGATTTGTTGACTGGAGAATCTAATCTTATAAATGAGTAAATTTCAACAATTTATCACAGATAATCTCATTATTTATCAATGGTTTTTCTTCCAAACTTGGTACTTTGAATAAAGATTTCAGTTCAGTTGTGCAAAATAAATATATTTAATCAAATATTTCGATTTGGAAAATTTTAAACTATATTTAGAGAAAAAAAGAGATATAAATATAATTATCTTTAAATGTTAGAAATTGAATCTATTTTTCTCTTAAAACAACCATTGTTGGTGTACCAAACCTATGAATTTTTTTAAAATAAAGGCATGGTTAAAAATGGTTTTAAATATCTCCCTATTATTCTTTTTACTTGGATATTAAGAACTTTACAATTTAAGGAATGTCATTTCCCTCTAAGATTTCTACATTATTGGTCACTTTCAAAGATATCTACCAAATCTGGTTCTTAAGATCTTTTGTCCTGAACGTGCCCTCTTTTTTTTTTTTTTTTTAGAGCTCAAAAATCATACACTCTGGTTAGTAGCCTGTAAAACCATATTCTCTCTTAAGATCTTTGGTATTTTTAAATATGAAATTATCTGATTAATTTACATGGAATCATATAAAGTCTATGAAGGAAATGATTTTCCATAAGATTTTGTCAAGGCAAATACAAATGTTGGTAATCATTTTACTTCTACATAGATATAGGTATGCCTATAGTTTATCAGCAGACTTATAACATCAGTTCGTCTTTATACCTTGAATATTACCTTCAATATTTTTAAGGCCTTGACAAATGCTTTATTTTTATTTATTTCTCCTGACGAAGACAAACTATTTTAGTCGAAACATTTAGAAAATAAAAAACTCTAACTGGCCGAAGTGTCTATTTTTCACAGAAATATGAATGCCGGCCAGGCAACCTCTATCTTCAGGACCTTCAATATTTGCTTCAGACTCTGTACACCATAAGTATTAAGACCACTATAGGTGTTGAATAGGTAGATCTGATAGGTGAGGATTTGTGATCTATAGGAGAGAATTGAAAATAAGATGAGATTATGTCTAAGTTGGATTGTATTGTAGAAAAATATTTATATCTTATGAAAATATTATTAATTTTGATATATTTATATATCTTGCTACTCTGTGTACTTATTGCTACTCATTTATTTTATAAATTTTAGTTTTTAGCCGTGCCTTAAATAAATTGCTGTGTCATCCTGAAGTTTGTCTTTCCTCTAGGTGACAATATAAATGGTCCTGCCCAATGTATGCCTCTTAACAGACTGTTTCCCAAGTTGAGTGTTTAAAGCTTCAGTTGAGGGAGCACATGTGTCTGATGTAACATATGTGACCAGATGCTACTCACAGGCTGGTAGTCCGTATGGCAGAGCAGACAGGTTCAGCAAGATGCTAATTCAGCAGGTCCCTTATATCATATGTAGGATAGATGAAGAAGTTTCCCTTGGGACAAGTCCTTAGCATCAAGGTTTCCTAGAGTGAATATATTAAACAATACCACATGTTTCTGTAGATGGGTTTCTTTTAATTTTATTAACGTAGTCTTAGGCATCTCTGCCCTTCTACAGGAGAACATAAATGAACAAATTAAACGCCGCCTGATGCTAAACTATTACTTTTTTGTTTTAATTTTGGTATTTATTGATTTATGTTTTCCTGTTGAAGGGCAGAGATGCCTGAAAGCTTGAGACTACGTTGATAAAATGAAACTCATCTCCAGAAACCTGTGGTATTGTCCAGGAGATATATTTGAATCAATAGAGTGAATATATACTCAACAACTCTTTGGACAGCGAAATTTACACGTTACACTTAACGTTACACTATTATATCAAATTATAAAGAAGAAAGGCATGATATTAAATAGAAGTGACATATGTAACAACACTGTTGCTAAAACGTCACATATAGTTTGAATTATTTGATTTGGTAATTTCACCTTTTTATCATTTTCTATATAATCCGAATTTTGTACATCATTTATTTTGATTATACATCAGAATTCTCAAATTTTTAGGTTTGGCACCATAAATATTTCTCAATTTGCAGGAAATAATGCCTTGCCTACTAAAATCTCAGGATCCTGCCCAATTCATAATGCTGAACTTGAATCACTGAACTCCAGCAGCTCAGGAGAAAAATGTGTTTATCAAGACGAAGCTTTAAGTCAGGGGTCTCCAAACTTTCCAGCCTTAGGGCCATACTGATGGGGTCTTTCCAGCCTTAGGGCCATACTGATTACTCCAGTAAGTTCCGAGGGCCAAGATGGCAACACTGCATATTATTAATTTTCCTGTATTAATTGTTATGTTTATTTGTTATTAAATGTTATTATTAATTGTTGCTTTTGTGTGTGATTTAGCAGAATGGAAAAGAAGCGAAAAATTGAGGGTGAATGCAGAAAATTCAAAGATCAGTGGAACATTCAGTATTTCGTAATTGAGTCCAGTAACAAGGCGCTATGTTTGATTTGCAATGAAAGCATAGCCGTTCTCAAAGAATATAACATGAAACGTCATTATGAAACAAAACATTCTCAAAATTACTCAAAATATACAGGAATTGTGCGGACAGAAAAATTCGAAGCTTTGAAGCGCGGATTGAAATCGCAGCAATCTTTATTTACAAAAGTCAAAACTGAACATGAGGCGGCAACTCGTGCCAGCTTTCGTGTGGCTCTTGAAATTGCAAAACGTGGAAAACCATTCACCGATGGAGAAATGATCAAGGAATGCATAATTGCAGTAGTCGAAGAAATGTGCCCTGAAAAGGTAAATTTATTAAAAACTGTCAGTATGTCAGCAAACACTGTGGCTCGAAGGGTAGAAAACATCGCTGAAAATATATCCTCTCAACTGTTCGACAAAAATGGACATGTTGAGTGGTTTTCTTTGGCCTTGGATGAGTCAACGGATGTGTCAGATACTGCTCAGGTGTTGATTTATATTAGAGGAGTAGATAAAAGCTATGAAGTGCACGAAGAACTTCTTGATATGTATAGTATTCATGGCACAACTACTGGTACCGATATTTTTAAAGGAGTTGAAATGGCCATTAATAAAAAGAACCTTCGATGGAAAAACTTGAAATGTATTACAACTGATGGAGGCAAAACATGAGTGGGAAAGATAAAGGAGTGGTCGCTCTTGTGTCAAAGGCTGTAGAAAATGACGGCGGCTCAAAACCATTAGTCTTACATTGTATCATTCATCAACAGTCTTTGTGCGGAAAATGTTTGGATATGTCTGACGTTCTGAAACCAGTCATATCAACTGTTAATTTCATCAGATCTTTTGGGCTGAATCACCGACAATTCCGACAATTTTTGCAGAGATTGGAGAAACAGACTTACCTTATCATACTGCCGTACGCTGGCTTAGTTGTGGGAAAGTCCTTCAGCGCTTTTTTGAACTTCGAGCAGTGATCGAAATTTTTTTGAATGAAAAGCACCGCCCTCTTACTGAATTACAAAACAACGCATGGCTATGGAAGTTAGCATTCTATGTTGATTTGACAAAACATGTGAACGAACTGAATTTGAGATTGCAAGGAGAAAACCAGCATCTTCCTGATTTATACACTAATATCAAGTCATTCCGGATGAAATTGATACTGTTTCAATCACAACAACGAAGTAAATGTTTTTCACATTTTAAAACATGTGAAATATTCAGCCACACTACTGAGACTGAGTTTCCTATCGATTTTGCAATCGAAACTTTGAGTGCTTTGAAGATAAATTTTGATACTCGTTTCTCGGACTTTGATGCCATTGCGAATCAAATTAAGATTTTTCAGAATCCTTTTGATGCTGACATTGAAACCCTAGCCCCGGAACTTCAAATGGAAATGATTGATCTTCAGTGCAGTGATATAATTAAGAACAAATATGAAAACTCATCTTTGTTGGAATTTTATAAGAGTCTTCCACTGACACAATTTGATAATTTGCATAAATTTGCTCGTGGGCTGTTTTCCGTTTTTGGTACTACTTATTTGTGTGAGAAAACCTTCTCCAAAATGAAGTACACAAAAATGTATACAGATCTAAATTAACTGACGAGCATCTTAAATCTCTTTTAATAATTGGTACAAGTAAAATTAGTCCACAACTACAAACTATTGTCGGTGGAAAATCTCAATTACATACATCTCATTAGCATTTCATATGTCATGTTATAAGGTATGTGTTGCTCATTACTTACAATGTATAAAATGTAAGTTGGATTCATTTCAATAATTTGTTAGTTATTATATGCTGAAGATAAATTTACTGCATAAATTATACATGTCTTTACTCATTACCATTCTGTGTTTCTTTATCCAACTTATCACAAACATTTTATTTGCTATAAAAAATATTTGTTCTCTAAAAGGAGTTTTCAAGTATGTCTCCGCGGGCCGGACAAAATCTGTCTGCGGGCCGGATGTGGCCCTCGGGCCGTAGTTTGGAGACCCCTGCTTTAAGTCATCTCGACCCTACAAAAGCTCCTGGTCCAGACAACATCACTGGACCCATGTTAAAAATCTCAGCGCCCATTCTAAACTAGAACTCTTAATTAATATTACAATATAAACAACAATAAAAACAACATTAATACTATATACAGTAGAGCCTCCCTTTAGCAGACACCTCGCTAGCAGACACCTCTCCACAAAGGACAGTTTTCATTTGCAAAATTACCATTTTTACAATTTACCAACTCTCTGGTGAAGAGGACACCTCTCCCTAAAGGACACTTCGGCTCTGCAATTAGGTGTTGTACTTTACAGGACACCTAAACTTCTATACAACTTCATATATATACTACTACATATATATACTACATACTACTATATTCTATATACTGTTGTTGTTGTTTCTTATCCCCTTGTGTAAAGATTACACAATTCAAAGAGTTCATGCTCCTCAAGCTATATGGAATGGGGTGTAGGGGTGCAGCTTTCGTTGATTATGGCACCATGATCCAGGCACACTTTGGTGAAAGTCTGACTTTGCCTCTATTTTAAGGCCGTTCCTAACTTGGAAGCAGACACTTTTTCTGCAGACTGAGTACCGATGTGTATCCCTGGAGTGGAACCCTTGGTGAGGTCCATCAACTGAGTCAGTTGAACTCAGGACTTTTAAGATGTCTTGCTTTAAAAGCTCTTTTTTTCCAAACCCTTCAGACCTGGGCCTCTTCGTGCCGACCCCGCACTGGGCTGTGAACTTCTTGAAGCTGCTGGAGATGTCAGATCCCGTGGTAGTGTCAACATCGGTAGAAATCTTTCTAGGCAGCGGCTGTTGGATCTGCACCTTGTCGGGCGAAGGAACGAGGATGATAGGTACACATTCTTGGCACATATTTTCAGCTTGTTTTGCAGACCACGGCGCTGACACATTGCGCGCTACTTCCGCGTCACAGACATTGTCGTCGGACTTCCACAGAGCGTCCAATGCTCAATCCCGTTTAGTCGGGTCGCCGGCTCCAACTGCGGGGTGCTTCGACCATCTAGCCTTGTCGCACTTCCACGGAGCACTCAGCTCCGTCCCGTCCAGTTGGATCGCCGCTGTAGTCCCTGACAGTCTGGCACCGTCGCAGAAGTCAGCCAGGCCGTCACATTGCAGCTCGCCAAGGTCGTTGTTGTTTTTATGGAGTATTTCTGAAAGAATCTCAGGGGTTGAATTTCCGCACTGTGTATCACCTGGTTTGTGGCAACAAGAGGTATCTTTGCTTTGATCTTTGTCCAAGGATTTCTGCTGCTTCTTTTGATAGCCCTAGATCCTTAACTAGATCATTTAATGATGCCTGATCAAATAAAGTGTATTCAGTCTTTCAGTTTCAGTCGAATTCAGTGTAGTATCTATATATATACTACACAGAGCTACGTCTTATAACCCTAATAAAACCAAAAGACAGTCTGTGCATGTTCCATATAATATCTCTTCTCTCTATATTTGATGAGACACCTTACATTGCTATTTAAAACACATAAAAGTGGTTTATATAAATTTGACTATTTTTTACACTCGCTCAATGGCAAAAACAATTCAATTTGGAACAATGTTTTCACAATTTGGTTTATATTTAAAATAATAGAACCATGGCCTGTATTTGATTCAAATATTTACTTGATATGGATCAGAGCTTATTTTAAAACTTAAACTTTTAAAGACTTTGTAAAGATAGAGGCTGCCTGGCCGGCAATCATAGTTCTTAAAATTGAAAATACTTCGGCCAGTAAATATTTTTATTACCTCGACGTTTCAACAAAATTCTTTTGTCCTCGTCAGGAGCAAACAAAAATTAAAACATTTTGCAAGGCGTTAAAAATTCTTCTTCTTTTTTAACACCTTGCCAAATGTTTTAATTTTCATTTGCTCCTGACGAGGACAAAAGATTTTTGTCGAAACGTCGAAATAATAAAACATTTACTGGCTGAAGTATCTTCAATTTTAAGAACTATGAATGCTCTTGAAGACTCGTTCAGAATATTAAGAAAACATAAATAGATACAGAGATATTTCAAACATTTTAGATCAGTTCTGGTTGATTTTTCTCAAGTTTCCGAAGAGGGGTTTAAAATAGGAAATTGAAATTTATCATTTGTTCCTCCTTTGAAGTCCAAAACAAACATTTCATGAAAAAATATATAAATAAATTTATAAATAACGTTTCAACCTGTAAGGATCAGGTTCCTAATAATATCTAATTGTTTTCGTCTTTTTAAATTATCATTATTAATTTATTCCTTGTATAATATGTTTATAACAATTTCTGTTTGAAAATATAAATCGACGCAATTATCCCCAGCCGGGATATCGCGTTTTGTGTGTTAAAATAAAATAAATTGAACTGTTAATTTCCTAATTAGATATATCCGGGGTAAAATCTTACATCACTAACATAGAGAAACATGCTGTAGATTAAAATAAACCAAAGTATAGAGAGAAAAATATGGTTTTATAGTTTTATAATTAAACTTTTTGTCTTTTTGAAGAGAAAAGTCGGATGTCTTATTTTGAATGTCCTATTCACCTCTTAACATACCTTCGTTTTATGAGCAACATGTGTGGGGAACATTTGGTGAACAAGAATTCTGTTTATTTTTGTAAACCGCGATGTTCACATCTGCAATATAAACAATACAAGAACAAATGTACAACAAATGTTAATATAAGCGAGGTAACAATGGGATTTGAGTGAATTGTTAATAAAGAAATTTCTCCTGACTGCTCACATATCAGATGGCGCCATTAAGTGAGAAATATCAACTCTAAACCAAATATTCAGTCAAACAGACTTCCTGAATCATTAAGAAATAGGTATTTAAGGCCAAATTGGCGTAATTGAGCTAAACATGTCAAACATTATGAAAAAAAAAGGTCAGGTGCTAATATTGAAAATATAAAAAAAGCATTTTCTGACCGCTGACATATTAGATGGAGCATATATATCAAGTTGTTAAAATCTCGATTATAAATATCCACGCTACAATATATACACTAACAAAACAGTCCAAATAAGAAATGGTCAATGTTTTTATTTTTCCTGTATTTATATTTATTATTCTTTAAATAATTTTATATATACCAAAATATTAATCAGGAACGTATTATATCCAAATATATTTATACTGTGGTCGTTTTAAAATAAATATTTATTACAAATTTGAATATGTGTTAGGTTGGAATTTTGTCAGAAACAGAATTCAGTTTTAAATGACACCATAAAATATATACATCAAGTGGAATTATCGATGAAACAGAGTTAATCAGTCCTTACAACATATGTGGATACAACACTCTGACAAAACCACGCTGACGAGCGTCAACATCGCGAAACGCGTTCGTGGATGGCTTTTCTTGATTTATCAAGAAATTGGGTTGGCCAAATATCAGGGAACAGGTTAAATCAATGTTTAGTTGATTTCTGTTCCACCAGATGGCGCTCTGCCTTCTGTAAAGCACATGTTTTCCTGGTCAGGATATGCCTTTTTTTAATATAAACACCTGACCTTTTTATTATTTTTATTTTTTCTATTGATTTTTCACATTGTATTTTATATATGTGCGAAAAATAGTTAATATTATAAAAAATAAACAAGTTATATGTAGGGGTGTAAATAAGGTAACATAAGCCTAAAGAAAGCTTTCTCAATACAAGGTAGCATATATAAGTCGCTTAGACAAATACAATACCAATTTAAAAAAAACATTGTTTTCTTCTTTTTTTCTTATAAATATGCTCTAATTTTTATTTTAATACTATAACTCAATATTCTCTATAACGTTTTGCGAAAAAAAATATTTATTTTAAAATAAAAATCGATATTTTGCGATATTGAAAATATGAAATATTTATTACGCGTATGATTCATTTAAATAAAATAAGTTTTCCATATCCCTCACTGCAATGATAAATATAATAGGAAGACCTTGCGGGAATTGTAGAAAAAATTGTTTTATTTAAAAGAATGATACATAAATATGAAAAAAAAAAAAATAGTGCAAATGTGATATTGTACTGGGATAAGGTGCATAAATTAAGAAAAAAGGCATATCCTTATCGTGCAACTGAAAGTTGCTGATGGCTCGCGCCATCTATACATTATAAATAGTTTGAATTTCCGATAAAAGATGGCGGGCAAATGCAACATATTTCGATATGTAAAAATATTTTTAAATGTAGTTCTCTCTGAATATATTCAATAGAGATTTGATATAGAGAAATTCTATATAACAGTTCGATATATAACGGTAATATCATTTAAGTAAAAATATAGAAACCAAAAGACGATTCGCCTAAGTCAGCTTTATGGACCAAATATCAGCTCGACGGTGGCGCTCGAGTGGCCAAAGTTAGAACTAAAATTGACTTTAGAATATTTACGCCCCGTTTAAAGTGAAACAATTAAATAGAATCAAACTTTTATGATTATTTATGATTAACAACACACTCACGTGACCTCATTTCAAACGGGATATGTAAAAATATTATTAGATTATTTCAGTTCCAACTTGTGCCACTCGAGCGCCACCGTCGAGCTGATATTTGGTCCAAAAGTTAGCTCAATTGAATTTATTTCGTTACAGTTTTTTGTAAAATTGCATCAATACTATAGACTGTGAAATTGATATTTTCTCTAACCACTTTTAATTATGTTATGAGTATTCACTATACTAAGTATATTCTATAAAACCATCTAAACGTTGTTGTCGTGTCCAATGAAGAGCCTCGGATGTCTCCATTCATCTCTACCACAGAAATTTTCACTATCTTGGGTGTGTAAAGCTGCTGTCCAGGGTTTCTGTCAATTTCCCACTCCGGCTATAAAACAGAGCCGATGGATGGTTAAAGACAGTTGGGAGATCAAAGGAGCCGTACAGGACAGTACTGGAGTCATTTCAACACGTCTGTTTCTGGAGACGTGATCTTGTCGCCACTGACTTCTGGAGTGGACATTTCCATATCCATTCACATTACTACATGTACGATATTTACATAATTGAGATTGAATTCAGAGAAATATATAGATACTCGTGATAAAAACGGATTGTAATACAGAAGACAAATTTTAAACACCAAGTTGTAGATTTATTAAAGATTATATTTTAGCATATCCATATGTAATCATTAATAAACAATACAAAGTCTTTAAACAATACAAAATATTTTGTTATAATAAGTTTATTTTATTAATGCTAGCTTTCAAGGGATAATTGCTTTTCAAAGGGCTTAATAAAAAACATCGACTATGTCTTACAAGAAATATTCACAAATACATACACGGGCAGCGTGGATATTCACAACTAAAATTTTAAAATTGATATGTAAATTTGAAAAATTGTAAATATCACTTTGATATGATATGCTATTTACATATATAAGTTAAATGTTATGGCATATGTCTATTCACGTTTATAGGTCAACCAGGAGCTATAAAATTGATGACTTCTAAGATATCTAAGGTATTGTGATCTTGCTGTTCATGCTCTCTATTATATCCATTAGATGATTCTAAAAGTAACCGTTGATTCTCAATATTCTTGTAGTGTTTTGTTGATGACCGGTCTGATGTTGATAGATCATGGAATCTTTTGATATTGTGTTCCACATTCAGTCTAATTCCCGTCTCACCTATGTAGGTAGCATTGCAGTTTTTGTTTTTAATTATATTTTTTCAGATTTCAATCCATTTTCCTCATATAATTTTTTTTCTAAATTCAATCTCACAGTGATGTGAATCATACAATTGGTATATAGATCGCTGTATATAGTTCAGTATGTTTGGAGGGCTTAAAACCTTACAACTTGAAACTCTGTTAATGTATTATCTATATAAAGATCCTATGTATTATTACACTAATAAACCAAAAGACAGTCTGTGTATGCTCCGTTTAATATCTCTTTTCTCTATATTTGATGAGACACCTTACATTGCTATTTAGATCCTATAAATGCGGTTTATATAAATTTGATCAATTCAGCATTTTTACACTTGTTCAATCTCAAAAACAATTCAATTTGTAAGTTTTTCACAATTTGGTTATATTTTAAATAATTGAATAGTGCCCCATTTGATCAAAATATGTCTATTTACTTGATATAGTTCAGATATCTTATTCTAAAACAATGTAAACATGAACTTTTAAAGACTAGAGTTAAGAAAATATAAATAGATACAGTGATATTTCAAACATTTTAGATCAGTACTAATTGATTTTTTTCAAGTTTCCAAAGTGGGGTTCGAGATAGGAAATTTATATTTATAATTTGTTCCTCCTTTGAAGTCCAAAACAAACATTTCATAAAAATCATAATTAAGTTCCCAATTGGATATCCGGGGTAAAATCTTACATTACTGACATAGAGAAACATGCTGTAGATTCAAATAAACCAGAGTATAGAGAGAATAAATATGTTTTTATTTTATTTTATATAATTTAACTTTCTTTTTTTTTTTCCAGAGAAAAGTCTAATGTCTTATTTTAAATGTCCTATTCACTGCTTAACATACCTTCGTTTAATGAGCAACATGTGTGGGGAACATTGATGGATTTTTACTTTTTAATTTTGAGAATACGCGATGTGTATCCGTATGTGTATTGCCGATCCCTGGGCTAAAATAACATAAATTTGCTCAGGAGGATGATATTCAAATACCAAAAGTTGCTCCTCTCTCTTTTAATATGCATTTAAACAATGGGTTTTGTTTAGCATTTCAGTACTAAACCCTGAGGTTGGTGATAAAGATTGAGTAACAACACCAGTTCTGGAAAATCAAGACAAAAGTCAACAACCGGTATACCATGGTATCAAGCTATGGCCCTCATCTATTGATAGGGGTGGTTTCGATTCCATAACACCTTGCGAGAAGAGTAATGAAATCGTTCGGATTTGCAAAAAATGTGTTTAAACTAGTGACGTAGCAAGGGCCAATTTTCAGTCTAGAATACAACATAAAGTTGTGGATGGATAATACTCAGGTACCAAAAGGAGCATTTCTCCCTTTAATTATGTGTCAGAAGGATGGCACTGCCTCTCTTTCTTGAGGTAACCCAGATTCCTGGAGTGTACTAAAGTCGCCAACTATCCGGGTTGGTCTATAGACGTCTACTGGTGGCACTGTGCATGACTCTAGTAAACACTTTACTAGTGATGATAAATGACAACACCAGTTTTGTCAGATTTAGACACAAAGTCAACACTCTGTATACTATGGTATTGGGCTATGGCCCTTATCTATTGATAGGGGCGGTAACGATTTCATAACATCCTACTAGAGGAATATAATGAAATCAGTTATTAATTATTACAGTATTGCGGATTTCGACAAACTACAAAAAAAAAAAAATCACAAAACGTCGCGACTCTTTTTTTATTTACCTGATCAAAGGAAGCTATTAGTTAGCTGAAGAAGGGCTTGTCCGAAAGCTTCCTTTGATCAGGTGATTAAAAAAGAGTTTCGTCATTATATGATTTTTTTTTGTAATCGGTTTAATTTGTCAAAAAGGTGTTAAAGCTGGTAAATTGGCGGTGACGATTGTATGTAAACTTGCCTTTGGATTTCTTCACTTTCTGAAGGAACATTTTTCTGATCTTGAAGAAGTTGCTGAGCGTGTTCTTCCATGAGCAGGGCGAGGGCCCCATCCGGCCTGGCCAGCAGGTCCTGGTAGGTCCCAATCTCCCGGACCTCTCCCCCCTCCATCACCGCCACCAGGTCCGTCTCGGGCAGCACGGAGAGGGCGTGGGTCACCAGCACACGGGTCTGACACCACCGTTATGACACACTCACAGGGACACACGGGGGAATTGTCACCTTGTGCTTGAGGATACCCTTGGGGCCAATGACGCGCTGGAAGATGTGTCGACCCACGTGGGTGTCTACAGCGCTCAGGTGATCGTCCAGGAGGTATATGTCTCTGTTCTGGTAGACGGCCCGGGCTAGGCTGACTCGCTACTTCTGCCCGCCGCTCAGGTTCACTCCCTGAGGTCTCATCCTTCAGTTAATTCAACTTGAAGACTTCAATCAACCTTTTAATAAAAGTTTATTGTTCTTTTGACGTTCCGGAGACCCACTGGCGCCTCTTAAAAAGTGTAATATATATGTGTTTATAAACTTTTTGAAAAGTGGACAAGTGGGTAACACCCTCGATTCCCGACAGCCATGAACCGGGATTAAATCCCGCGTTAACAATTTTTTAATAGGTTAATAACCTTCACATACACTGCGTGACATTGAAAATGGAACACCAAGAAATAGTGGCCAGAAAATTATGCAAATTTCAGGGTAGACGCGCCTAACCGAGTTATGCAATTGATGTAAAATGCGCAGCTCTCGTGCCCACATGGAGTAAGATATAAGGGAAGGAACTTGCAGAAAGGACAGTATTCGTGACAATGAAAACACACTTTATTGACCATTCAGTCAATGATCACACTCAAAGAGTCAATGGGAAAGATTTACAATTATTTACAGGACAGTATTCGTGTCGTTATTTCTTCAAGGAAAATCATTGTAGAAATTTTGTTCTTGTGTCAAAAGACACGTGTAATAACAGAGAATGCCAGGTCATCGTAAACGGAGGCAGTTCTAGCAGACAGACGCTTTTACGAGGGGCATGGTGATCGGACTGAAAAGGGCATGTTGGTCCATACGTCAAATCGCAGCTGATACACACCTTGGTGAGTCCACGGTGCACCGACTGTGGAGAAGATGGTTGGAACAAGGAAATGTGGCAATTTATAGGAATGCCGGTGCAACCAGAGTGACGTCAGCACGTGTGGATCGGCGTATCCTTCGACAAGCAGTGGCGGCCCCACAAGCCACTTGTACCGCCATCCTGCAACATGTGCAAGACACCCTAGATCATTCCATCTCGACCAGAACCATTTCCCGTCGATTGGTTGCTAATGGCTTGCACTCATGCCGTCCGCTAAGAAGACTGCCATTGACCCCACCGAATAGGCGCCAACGTTTGGAATGGTGCCGGGCTAGATCGACGTGGATGACGGAATGGCACAGGGTCGTGTTCTCAGATGAGTCGCGTTTCTGCTTGTCCAGTGATAGTCGCCGTGTACGCGTGTGGCGTCGACGTGGAGAAAGGTCCAATCCGGCAGCAATTGTGGAACGCCCCACCGTGCGACAACGTGGAATCATGGTTTGGGGCGCAATCGCGTATGATTCCAGGTCACCTTTACTTCGTATTCAGGACACTATGACGGCCCAACGATACGTTGATGATATGCTGCGACCGGTGACACTCCCCTACCTCCAGGGGGTACCCAATGCCCTTTATCAGCAGTATAACGCCCGACCGCACACTGCTCGCATTAGCCAACAAGCTCTGCAAGATGTACAGATGCTTCCCTGGCCACCGTACTCTCCTGATCTCTCACCAATCGAGCACGTCTGGGACATCATTGGACGCCGTTTGCATGCCTTGCCACAGCCGCGTTCAGAAGACGAACTGTGGCAAATGGTTGAGAGGGAATGGAGAGCCATCCCTCAGGACGCCATCCGTACTCTGATTGACTCTCTACCTAGACGTGTTGCTGCGTGCATCTCCGTCCGCGGTGGTCCTACTTGCTACTAAGCCGACGCCGTTCTCGCTCTGTATTATGACTATCATTTTGAAATAAAGATCACTTATTGTTCGTCCCTGTCTCTCTCTGTCTGCCGAGTTCATCACTTTCTGGCCACTATTTCTTGGTGTTCCATTTCTCAATGTCACGCAGTGTATTATTTATTGTTATAATTATGATAGACTAGGTTGCTCTTTTAGAGCGGTACCTAATAGAGTGATTTTGGAACTTAAAATATAAACTTAAGGAAGTTGTACCTTTCAGCATGTATATCGGGATTCAAACAATAACTCTGAAAGATATTACAGTGACCTTTATTGAAGACACACGAGATAACCAAGAGTGAACAAAATTGTCTCTGTCTCCTTAAAAAAAGAAAAATAGACGACCAGTGACAAAAAAAGACTCTCCACTTCCTCAAGTTTTGTCCATTAGTGTAAATATGACCCTGATAGAACATGAGATGATTCTTTTATTCACAAAATCGAAAAAATAAACCGACCATGAATTCTTTCGAATCCAATATATGACGTTCTCCCAAAAATATATAAATTGGAATACATTCCTACGTATATATAACAAAAATTTAACGATAAACTGTCTTTTATTGGAATTTTAAACAACATGTGGACGCATATGCTTCTTTTAAACTAAAACAATTTTCTACTGCCCTCCCTCCTTACTGCAATGATAAATGGGAGGGCCAAGTTCATCAGTGGTGAATCCTCCTAGCTTTCACCAGTTTAATCCATCATACCTATCTAATATTGTATTGAGCTGTTTTACTTTTATACCGATACTGAAGATAATCTCTTTGAAAAGGTATTTTGAATGTACTATGTAATACGATTTGAGGATTGTGAAATTACATATAGCTACCTTTTCTCCAATCTCCGTCATATCCTCTCCAGGAAGAATGGCCAAGTCCGACTCCAGGCTGCAATTCTCCAGTACTCTTCGATACAATTTGGAATCGTAGTTCTTCAGGAAGAGAATGTTTTTGTTTGACAGTAGCATTCTGGATCCAAGCTTCTTGTGAGGCATAGGCGATATCTCCCTGGGACATCAAGGTAAGTCTACAGCATTTATACTGAATCTACCGTGTTACATGGAGGTCTATGGATCCTGAGACCTTAGTGACTTCGCCCAAGATGACTGATAGCAGAGTGGACTTGCCGCTACCCACTCTCCTATGACACCCACTAAGGATCCTTGGGAATGTTAAGGGTGAGGTTCTTTAACGCGGGTGTGGCTTCGATGTCTTCGGACCAGGAGAAACTGGCTTTATTGATGGAGATGGCATCACCTGTAGATACACAAAGGAACATTATTAAAAAAACATGGAGGAGTATGGTAAATGTCTTGCTATGGAGTCCCACATCTTCAAGGAAAGGGACCACTCCATTTGGTGGAGGGTAACAACGCCCTAGAGCGGCTGAGCTAGGACGAGTCCGTGAAGAGACTGGAATAAATCTTCATCATGATCAGGAGGAGAGCATTTTCATTTGCTCCTAAATTTAAAAACCTCTTCTAAAGGTTGATTATCTACTTTTACGTAATATGAATGCGGAAGGCAAGGACGTGCTACCGACTTATATTCAAAATTAGCGAATATACCCGGCTTCGCCCGGTTTGTTTTAACCGAGTCATATAATCCAAATACTGATACTATTGGACCTATCTCTGCCTCCCCTGATCTCCGCGGATTATCACCCTGCCCACCTGATCCTCCTCTACATTTCGGCTCTCCTGGCCTCACCTGGCGATGATCCCCTGGCCACCCATCCCCAGATCCCTCCAACAGTGCAATGTATATAGTACTTTGTCTATATTCCGCTTTATGCGTCCATCGGGGCTCAAAAACATCCATTCTGGTTAGCATCCCCGTAAATAAAGATATTCCCTTTAACCGATTGAAAATTTGCCTAACGAATATATCAATAAATTAATCACTTGTGTTAATATTGAGTTAATTTAATCAGGCCCAATGACCCTGGAACCCTGATTACTTTTACTCAATAACGAATATTTATTAAATAATATTTACATCTACTCCCTACTGAATCCATTATTGTAAAGATATATTGTAATTTGAAAATAGAGCAATTCATAAATAAACCTTTAATTAAAAAGGCATATTATGATGCATTATATTATGATTTATATATTTATAAATGTATGTAATTCTGCTGTCCTCAGAGATTATGTCCGTAGTTCATCTAAAATACCCATTCAAAGAGTCTAGCATCAGTATCACTATAAAATGAAGATAGAAAAATGCAATATAACAGCGGTATGGTAGATTAAACTGGCGAAACCGCTGGGAGGGTTCACCACTGATGAGCCAGGTCCTCTCATTAATTTTTCCATTGCAGTAAGGATAGTAGAAATTGTTTATTTTTAAAAAGAATTATACGCGTCTATAATAGTTTCGAATTTTGAATTAAAAAGGCACATATTGGATCAAAATATCATTTATTTTACCAATATTTCAGTTGGCTGAACGCCAACCTTTATCAAGGTATTATAACATGTGTGTCAACAATAAACTCAGCGCCACCTAACGTCAATAGAATTAAGTTTTTATTATTCCTATAGAATTAATTCTATTGACGTTATGTGGCGCTGAGTTTGTTGTTGACACACATGTTATAATACCTTGATAAAGGTTGGTGTTCAGCCAACTGAAATATTAGTAAAATAAATGATATTTTGATCCAATATATGCCTTTTCAATTAAATATAAATTTTGATATTTGTTACTCTTCTCCAATGAGAAATTTTGAATGTAGAGAGGTAGCTGAATATATTGGTTAACATATAATAGATTAACAAATGGTATATGCATTATGATATTACATCATTAAACCTCTTATCAGTAGTCATAATGATTCCAATTATCATTATGACTATCATCATCGTCATTTTGAGTGTTTTTTTAACATTTTTACTATTTAGCAACTCTTCTCTGATAAAAGGACACCTTTCTGTGTCGAAGGACAACTTTGACTGCAATTAGATGTTGTCTTTTACAGGGAGTTAGTTCTACAGTATAGGTTTTGGATACAAATGATTATCATATAGTTGTGGCCGTAGCTGAATGACAAGAAGCAGTAAGGAATAATGACCACATCTGGAGAACATACTTTGAAATCTTAGGTCCATCATGGTAAAATATTTTAAACGATTTTCAATGTGCAAAATGAAATATATTCTTTAGTTTCAAAAGGCCCGGTTTAAAAAATACAGTTAAACCTGTCTATAGCGCCCCCTCTTGGGACTCACCAAAATAGGGTACTATAGAGAGGGGGTGCTATAGACAGGTCACTTTTAATGTAAATCGCATCGTACTACGTATTTAAAATCGGGCGCTATAGAGAGGAAGGCGCTATTTAGAGGGGCGCTATAGACATGTTTAACTGTATAGAAATTATTACTATCGGTCGCTTGTAAAATGAAGTTGATTCAACCCGCAGGTTTCTACTTCTTAGTATAGATGATGTTTATTTGAAATTGTCAATAATTCTGGCTTTATATCTGGATACGATCTTGTTTTAGCACAGCAAGGAAGTTGGTAAGATGACATTGAGTTAGTCTTCAAATCAACGTGCCAATTTGATTTCACACCTCAATGGCTAGATCAAAATATTTTATATTTACGCTCGAAAATAATACGAGTTCAAGACTTGATAACGATTATATTTTATGCTCAACACAAGTGTTTTGATTTTTCGGACACATTATAAAAATAGAAAACCTTTTTTTTTTTTTTTTTGGCAGGCCGGATTTACATTTATGGACAAAACTTAAGGAAATTTCATATTTTAATGACGCGCCGGTCGTTTTAATTTATTTTTAAGGATACAAAGACAATTTTGTTATCTCGCGTGTCTTCAATAAAGATCACTATAATATCTTTCAGAGGTATTGTCTGAATCTCGATATACTTGGTAAAAGGTACAACTTCCTTAAGTTTTGTCCATGAGTGTATTTGGTTATCTCGTGTGTCTTCAAAAAAGGTCATTGTAATATCTTCCAGAGTTATTGTCTGAATCCCGATATACATGCTAAAAGGTACAATGTCCTTAAGTTTTGTCTTTACATATATAAACTGAAAGAAATATGATATCCATAGAAAATTTTAATCATATTTTATCATCGACTTTTATTACAAAACCCCCTCAAATATATATAAATATAATTTTTTAACGATAGAGGGCAATACAAAAAAATAAACAGTCATTCATTTCGAATATTTTTCATTAAAAATGCAAGAACGTTGAACTATATCAAACTTTGCTTACATTTGAAATATTAATAAACTAATGTTAAGTATTCGATAGTTTTAAAGAAATATTAAATTCCGTTTCGATAAAATATAAAAATGTGGATGACGTCGGTTTTTTAGGGCTGGCTAGGTTGAATGACCTTACTTCAAGGGATCATTTCTAAAGTTTCGTACGCAGTTCGATAACCGAACTTCGACGGGACGCCACCCGCGATGAGGAGGTGGGGGGCCTTTCCCTGAGCGTGAAGTTGGATCCTTGTGGTCCTTTGATGATCGCTCAATACTGGGAACTGCCCGCTCTGAGTGGGTTTTTTTATTAAATAAAGAACAGTAAGAAATGAAATTTGGGTCACCTATTTCCTGTTTATTTTTATAATTTAATATCGAATGTACCCGGCTTCTTCCGGTTTTTACCACAAAAAAAGTTTGCCTAACGAACATTTGTTAAAACGATTCTAGCAAACATCCAATCCCTACTGAATCTATACTTGTCAAGATAACTTTATGTTTGATACTCTGCTCCACCTAGCTGTACCCGTTGCTGTGTTTGAACAAAAAGGCAGTTTTGATACTTAAAACATAATTTATTAATGATCAAATGTATACAATACATCAAAATTAATAATAACAATAAAATTATCCCAACCTATATGTCATTTGAATATAACATATGTGCAAAACATAGATATACATAGTTGATGGTAGAATAAACATGCTTTCCACTTGTGGTATTGAACAATATTGCAAAATAATTTCAATTGAACAATAATTTTGTAATCATTAAATATCATCATGAAATGAATGATATTTGATGATTGATGATTAACTTTATCTTAGTATATAGCGCTAGAACCCCAACTCTGATTTTTTTTAATGTTTCAAAAACCCTCCGGGGATATACCACATAATTTCCCAAATTTTCACAGCGATTGGGTGTATGGTTTTTGACTCTATCGAGTATAGATAGACACGCACATATATATCTAAAGAGACAAGGGTCGCCTCTCCCGTCAAAATAGACGTCTAAAACCAGACTCCATCTATTGACCGTCGCCGCAACTAGCGGCCTCGGGTCGGTGACAAAGCCACAACAATAGCTTTGGCAAACTGAGAAGCGTCCACCTAGAGACCATGGTTTCGGGCTAATGGCCCTCGTCAGTCTAGGGCGGACTTTATTCCATGAGATCCACACGGGATCTAATGGAATATTGACAATCTGCCAAAGAGGCTTTGTTACCGACCCGAGGCCGCTAGTTGCGGCGACGGTCAATAGATGGCGTCTGGTTTTAGACGTCTATTTTGACGGGAGAGGCGACCCTTGTCTCTTAGATCAATTTCCTCCCGGCAAAATTTCCATCTACACATATATATATATTAAAAATAAATAAGGCATCTCCTGACCACAGGCACATGTGCTTTTTAGATGGCAGAGCGCCATCTAGTGGAGTAAAAATAAACTAAACGTTTATTTAGCTTACTCCGAGATATTTGGCCAAACCATGGCCAATTGGGTTGGCCAAATATCTCGGAGTAAGCTAAATAAACGTTTAGTTTATTTTTACTCCACTAGATGGCGCTCTGCCATCTAAAAAGCACATGTGCCTGTGGTCAGGAGATGCCTTATTTATTTTTAATATCAACACCTGACCCACTTATCTTTTATTTTTTCTATTGTTTTTTCATATGTTAAGCGTCTTTACGCAAATTTGGCCTTAAATACCCATTTCTTGATTTCTCGGGAAGCCATTGGGTCCAAAAAATATTTTTGGTCGCAATGGTTACAGCCTTCTCCACGCTGACGAGCGCCAACAGCGCGAAACGCGTTCGTGGATGGCTTTTCTTGATTTATCAAGAAATTGGGTTGGCCAAATATCTCGGAGTAAGCTAAATAAACGTTTAGTTTATTTTTACTCCACTAGATGGCGCTCTGCCATCTAAAAAGCACATGTGCCTGTGGTCAGGAGATGCCTTCTTTATTTTTAATATCAACACCTGACCCACTTATCTTTTATTTTTTTTCTATTGTTTTTTCATATATATATATATATGATTAATATATATTCATTTATAAAAAGGCATATATTGGTACAATAAATGATATTTTGATCCAATATATGCCTTTTTATTTAAATATTTATTTATGGATTGCTCTATTTTCAAAACGATATATAGATGAATATCCACAATGAATAAACCAAATGGAAAAGACAACGTCTTAAGACAATGTCTATGGATCTATCATCTTGATTTAACTTGATTTTGAGAATGTACATAGAAGATATCCTTTTTTATCCCTAGTACACGTGGTACAGGCCATGGTAAACATGGTGGGTAGAAGTAGGCGACTGCTTTTACTGTAAGTGCACCACATATCTACACGTGTGAAAATCAGTTCTACTTTGCACTTACAAATGTGCCAGAGCCCCGTTTTGCAAGAATCGGGTTTATCCTTAGTACACGTGGTACAGGCCATGATAATCATTTTGGGTAGAAGTAGGCGACTGCTTTTACTGTAAGTGCACCACATGTCTACACATGTGAAAAGCATTCGCACTTATCAATGTGCCAGAGCCCCATTTGGTTACTTGCACTCGCTGGTGGGGATGAAGATATCCTATATTAATATATTGTCGTGCCACAAACAATAGCAGTAATAAGTCTCATGGCCTCAGGCGTCTGGGTTAATATACATAGGCTGGTTGAATGACACCTAAGAGAGGCCAGAGACTGACAACACGGACAAGGTCCAGGAGGGTGTCTAAAATATATGTCAGTCATCCAGTCGTAAAACTCACTAATGACTTGTGGAAGATTCCCGGGAAGGGTCTACGTGATAATGTAGGAAATTTCCATTTTGTCTTATGTAATCTCGTCAATTCTTAATTAAGTCTTACCAGGGTCGTAGCTGACTCTCTTTAAAACTTTATTGTCGTATGTAAGATTACATGATAGCCAAACTAGAGCGTTGTATATTTGGGAGTGAAACACTCATTATAATTATTATAAATGACATTAGAGTGTATTTTGACATCTATATTACTACAGTTAAACCTGTCTATAGCGCCCCCTCTTGAGACTCACCAAATTAGGGTGCTATTGAGAAGGGGTGCTATAGACAGGTCACTTTTAATGTAAAATGTTTACATTTTAATGTTTAAAATCGGGCGCTATAGAGAGGAAGGCGCTATGTAGATAGGGCGCTATAGACAATTGTACCTATATTTATCAACATTTGCATATTCATCGATTTATGCAATTAAAAAAAAAAAGATAGATGATCCATTTGACAAAGCCAGAAACTTACCTGGCCTAGGTCTGTCACCCACGATGTTCTCATCGAGTTCTTCACAGTTGAGGAAATCGTCGATTCTCTTGAGTGAAACTTGGATCTGTGAAATCACAGATATAATCATAGTTCATATTCAGGGGACAATAAGCATTTATTAAATCTTTCTTAGAATTAATCCAATACATTCCAGTTGGTAAGTAAATATGATCCCCAGTTTCTTTTATATCAGATAATCCAGCTATGACATCACAGTTGGCCAGCCAATCCTGTGCTATCGCCAGAAAAACCAAAGCTAGATAGCATATGTTACCTCAGAACACAAGTTTAAATGATCGTAAGGCAATATTACCATATGTATGCCATATAATAAGAAGTCGTATATAGAAAATATATCTCCTAAAAAAATGGTTTAAATAAAAATAACCTGTAAGGAAGTATAAAGAGAGAAAAGGTAAGTTAGTAAGAAACTGTCTAGTCCAGGGGTCGGCAAACCTTTAAGTCGGAAGAGTAAAAAATTACAATTAACAAAATTTCAAAGTTTTCAAAAGCCACAAAATGTTTTTCTTGCCAACAATAAATAGTACTCGCATAAATAATATTTACGTATGGAACTATATAAAGAGCTTCACATCCAAAGAGCCGCATGTGGCAGGCGAGCCGCAGTTTGCCAACTCCTGGTCTAGTCAACTACCAGGTTGTCTTCTTACATAATTGTCGTCAAATTCTGATAACTTAGGGTCGCTGTCTAACTCGGAAGGGAGAATAAAGAATATTTAGGATTTTAAAAACGACGTTTGACAAGTTGTACCGCAAATGTTTCTTTTGGACGTTTTAAGGAGAAATAACGACTATTTCTATCCTTAGGTTTGAAGTATGAAAGGATGAATTGTGAAGAGGAACGATAAACGGTGAAATAAAGTGTCGTAAAAAATAAAATAGTTGTTATTTCTTCTCAAAATAAATTACGATTTTTCGTCCAAAAGAAACATTTGCGGTAAAACTTGTCAAACATAATTTTCCAAGAATAAGCCGCATCATATTGTATTATAACTTAGGATTTTACTATTTTGGGACAGGTAATTTCAACGCCGTCTCCACCTAAATCGTTTTCTTGGAGGACCTCAGACTTTCCTCTCTGCCTACCCCTCACAGGGTATTGCTTCTGGATCTTGTCTCCTCGTGTCCATCCTTGTCATTCCCACTTCGACTGATTGTAACTCACTACAGTTATATGAGGTCTAATCGCTTACATTAAATTTTATTTATGATAATACGCCTACGATTGGTGTTTACTATGGTATAACGGTAGGACTTACCTGGACGAAGTAGGAGACTAGATCAGGTATGATGATAATGGAGAAACGAAGCATGTTGAAGAGAGTGAGAGACACGAAAGCCTTGCTGGCGTCCAGTACGTGGAACTCACTGGTCATCACATAGGTGGCAAAACTGCAGAGGGCTATCTGAACATGGTACAGTCCGCCGTGAGCATAGAGTACATCTCTTACTACACAATATACACAGGTCTCTACTATATATACATAATCTTCCTCCTACGTTCTCTTAGGTTTTATTCGCATCTATACTTGAGAGACTAGAATCTTCTGGGACGTAAGGGCGTCACTTGCCCAACTAGTACCTGGCAAAGGTTGATCTTTATTTGGATTAGGAGTTGCTAAAGAAATGTATAATCCTTGATTTTACGCTCACATGAGTATTTTATATGGCAGAACACTGGATTCCACTATATCCACCATCTAACATGCTCATGTGAGCAGCGGTCAGGATATTCCATTTTTTATTTTAATATCAACACCTGACCCTGATGAAAGAAATGTTGAATATAGACTTACCAGATGTAGGAGGCAACACATTGATGAAGACTTTCCAGATAGGGAGAGAATCCCCATAGATGAAAGAAATGTTGAATACAGACTTATCAGGATATGGAATAGAAGTCCCAGATGAAATAGATGTTGAATACAGAACTCACCGGATGAAGGAGGCAACACATTGATGAAGACTTTCCAGATAGGGAGAGAATCCCCATAGATGAAAGAATTGTTGAATACAGACTTATCAGGATGTGGAATAGAAGTTCCAGATGAAATAGATGTTGAATACAGAACTCACCAGATGAAGGAGACATTGATGAAGACTTACCAGATAAGGATAGAATCCCCATAGATGAAAGAAATGTTGAATACAGACTTTTCGGATGAAGGAGGCAACACATTGGTGAAGACTTACCAGATAAGGAGAGAATCCCCAGATGAATGAGATGGAAGCATTGAGATAGGCGAAAATCTTGAGGAGTTGGACTTCAGCTTCCCTGATTTCAATGATTTGTTTCGTGAAAGAGAGGAACTTTCCAGGCGTACAGCTTCAGCACCTCCACTGCCCAGCACAATATCTTCACACAATCCTATAACCGACATCACATTCGAATTGATATCAAAGAAGCATAATCAGGGGGAGCTTTAAGTGTAAATCCATGAAAAGGTATTTCAAAATGATCCGTAAAAGGTTCATTTAAACACAAGGCAATAGCCCGTCATCTCTATTTAAGAAATGAAACTATATCAACACGATAGTTTCCATTACAAATGAAATACCTATACTACTGTGTCCTTACTGCAATAGAGAAACATTAGGAATGGACCTGACTCATCAGTGGTAAGGCCTAACAGCTGTTTTACCAATTTAATCAGATTAGATGAAGTATGCAATATCATAGCGGCATGAATGATTAAACTAGCAAAATCTCTGTAAGGGGATTTACTCTTGCAGTACGGACAGTAGTAAGCGTTTATAAAATATCGTGCCGATATATAGTATGAATGATTAAACTAGCAAAATCTCTGTAAGGGGATTTACTATTGCAGTACGGACAGTATTAAGCGTTTATAAAATATCGTGCCGATATATAGTATGAATGATTAAACTAGCAAAATCTCTGTAAGGGGATTTACTCTTGCAGAACGGACAGTAGTAAGCGTTTATAAAATATCGTGCCGATATATTGTTACATTTCTTGGAATGATCTTGGGATAATTTCAGAATGTTTTCAAAGATATGATCTACATAAATACATATCAGGCAGCCCCCTGACCTGCAGGGCTGTGTCTTCTGGCGAGGCTTAGATGACGACCCTGGCCGTCATGACCTCTGCCAAGACATGTATCTACAATAATTTCTTTAGCGTGTGTAGAACTGAGGAGTGAAGACCTTGTCTGGAGGAGAACTCTCTCAAGGTGGGGAAGCCTTCCTTGCTGAAAAAATTTGTAAATATATATCATCATCTTATTTTATATATTATCTTTTATAATTTTTATTTATATTTTGATTTACTATTGACTAAATGTAAAATAAAAAAAACGTTTTTAAATTGTCAATTGTCATAAAAACATACTACCTTTATAGAGAAAAAATAATAATTCCCTGATATCCGCATTTATGAAAAAATCTTTGAGGAAAATATTTTTGTGATGATGTTATTAAATAACGAAAATCTATATTAATAAAATGCAAATTTCATAAGTGTTGTTCACTAAAAACTTTCGTTACAATGCATCAATTTCGACCAAATTTTCAACATTTATGTAAAACGAGATGGAGCAGGTTTTGCTTAACATCAAAATATTTTTCCTAACTTTAACATGCGTAACTTCGCTGTTATCGATTAAATACAAAAAAAAATCAACAGAGTTAATTTTATTTATATATAAATTCAAAAGATAATTCAGCAATTCATTCAACTCAATTTAAAAAAATATTCAAAACAAGCAATTTTAAGATAACACCATATGTAAAACAGTCGGCCAAGAAAACAACAACGATATTACATCTTTCTCACATATTCACACACAATCTTGATTAATAATTAAAACTAATGTTTAACATTGTTTATTATACTTCATAATATATAATATTCGTTAGGCAAACTTTCACTCGGATAAAACCCGGGCGAAGCCGGGTACACATCCGCTAGGCTTCGCCCGGCTTTTACCCAAGTTTGCCAAACGAACGTTTGTTAAAATAATATTTTGGCGGGGAAACATCAACTTCCGACTGAAACTATTCTAGCTAAGATAAATGATTTTTGTTACCCTTCTCCGTCAAAACCTCTATTAAACATAGGAAATTTTGCAAGTAGGTACCTGCATAAACCATTAGAACTGTTGCAGGTGTAGGTACCTGCATAAACCATTGGAACTGTTGCAGGTGTAGGTACCTGAATAAACCATTGGAACTGTTGCAGGTGTAGGTACCTGAATAAACCATTGGAACTGTTGCAGGTGTAGGTACCTGAATAAACCATTGGAACTGTTGCAGGTGTAGGTACCTGAATAAACCATTGGAACTGTTGCAGGTGTAGGTACCTGAATAAACCATTGGAACTGTTGCAGGTGTAGGTACCTGAATAAACCATTGGAACTGTTGCAGGTGTATGTACCTGAAAAACCATTGGAACTGTTGCCGGTGTAGGCACCTGCATAAACCATTGGAACTGTTGCAGTTGTAGGTACCTGAATAAACCATTGGAACTGTTGCAGGTGTAGGTACCTGCATAAACCATTGGAACTGTTGCAGGTGTAGGTACCTGCATAAACCATTGGAACTGTTGCAGTTGTAGGTACCTGAATAAACCATTGGAACTGTTGCAGGTGTAGGTACCTGAATAAACCATTGGAACTGTTGCAGGTGTAGGTACCTGAATAAACCATTGGAACTGTTGCAGGTGTAGGTACCTGAATAAACCATTGGAACTGTTGCAGGTGTAGGTACCTGAATAAACCATTGGAACTGTTGCAGGTGTAGGTACCTGCATAAACCATTGGAACTGTTGCAGTTGTAGGTACCTGAATAAACCATTGGAACTGTTGCAGGTGTAGGTACCTGAATAAACCATTGGAACTGTGCAGGTGTAGGTACCTGAATAAACCATTGGAACTGTTGCAGGTGTATGTACCTGAATAAACCATTGGAACTGTTGCAGGTGTAGGTACCTGAAAAAACCATTGAAACTGTTGCAGGTGTAGGTACCTGAATAAACCATTGGAACTGTTGCAGGTGTAGGTACCTGAATAAACCATTGGAACTGTTGCAGGTGTAGGTACCTGAATAAACCATTGGAACTGTTGCAGGTGTAGGTACCTGAATAAATAGATTGAGATTGTCATGTAGAAAATTAGGAAATGCAAACTTCAGGAAGACACGGCAATTTATTTAAGGCGACAACAAATTAAAATATATTATTTATTTGGTTAACCCATACTCCTGGGGCGTAATTAAAATGTATAAATAAAAAAGGGAAGCAAAGAGGGAATTTAACAGTGTAGCAAAATATTAATATCAGAATTAATAATCTGTACATAAATGATAAATATTTCGCTACAATATACAAACCATTCAAAGATTAAAAGTATACAATAAATAAATCATTCTTTCCCTTTTTGAGAGTTAAGAAATTATACTAATTATTATATACAGACTCTGAAAGACCTAGCTTCGCGCGTCGCTGCGATCTCTGGGGTATAATTAGACAATTTTGTTGTGATTTCAGAAAAAATGAAATGAAAACAAACTCTTCCATGGTACTACACAATTTACACTTTATTTATACTTGAACTATAATTCTAATCTAATGCTTTTAAATATACAACATTTTTTGTTTTACCTGTTTTATCAGGTGTATATACATATAAATTTGAAGGTACACGTGAGCTAGCTACATAGAGCTGCCCATGTGAGAAACATGGAACTTCCAAATAAGTCCACATACTTTCAAGGATTGTCCTTGCGCTTTGTTGATAGTCATTGAAAAAGCAGTTCGCACATGAAACTGTAATCGCTTAAATTCAAATGGCAGATTAGGTGGGAAAAGAGGAATACGGGGCAACAGTACATTTTGCCCTTTGAATTTCTCATTTAATATGGTTGCTTCGATGATATTATTCATCATAGTTTTTACAGAAAGTCGAGTACCGTTACAGAGTTTGGGCGGGTTGATGTTCCGCAGCAAAATGATTGGCACTCCAGTTTTCAATTGTAGAACATGCGGTGGAAATCCTGGCAAGTGTAGGCAGTTCAGAAATTCAGTCGGATAGTTCACCGCTTCATCTTCATTTAACACCGTATCAATTGATGTATATGTTCTCTCTTTACCCGGAACCCAATTTTGTACACTGAAGTTTGTTTCACTAAGCCACTGAAGATTTCGGTAATTTTGGGCTATATTTGGGAAAGCTTTCTGAATCAGTTCTTCTTTGCTTTATGTTAGTATGCAAAAGCTTGTGGGCAATGTAATGCATTGCGAAGTTGGGTCGATTGTCATTTTCCCATTTCCAATATTTAGTAGTTGCTTAGCGAAACGTTCTGCGGATGCATCATTTTGCAGATGAACACGCATATTGGTTTTCAACATCAACTTCTTTACCTGAGGCCATAAAACAGATGACTTGAGACATGCATTCAATTCATCTGCTGGCGTTAAGCGAGGTATAACAGGTAAAGTTTGACGAAAATCACCAGACAGTAGAATGAGGGCGCCACCAAAGGAATTCCCATTTGCCCTCAAATCTTTAAGCGTACGATCGAGGGCTTCCAAGCCTTTTTTGTGAGCCATTGTACATTCGTCCCATATTATTAGTTTTCACGTTTGAAGAACCTTGCCCATTCCGGAATTTTTCGAGATATTACATGTTGGCGTTTCAATTGTGTGCAAATTCAGCGTCAATTTTAGTGCTGAGTGCGCTGTTCGGCCACCATCCAAAAGTGTTGCAGCAATTCCAGATTAAGCGATTGCCACTGCGATTTCATTCCGTGATCGAATGGTTGCCAAGATGAGATTTATGAGAAAGGTTTTGCCTGTGCCTCCGGGCGCATCTAAGAAGTACAATCCGCCCCTTTGATCGGAGATTGCTTGCATCAATGTGTCAATTGCAAATCACGATCATAGGAGTCATTCGCAGATCTATTCGGTGCACATAATCCCATCTGTCCCAATCTCTTATTAGCGATTGCCAAGCAAATATCTTCGATCAAAACCAACGCCCTATTATATATCTCTGGTGTGAATTGAAAGTCCAGATTCGCTGCTCGTAAATGATGTAGGATATCTTCACTCATGGAATCTTTGTATTTTTCCCAAAGATCCATTGGCTTGGATGGGAAACATGTTGTCAATATTATTGCAAATAACATGCGAATTTGATGTGGTTGAGCAGTACTTGATGCATCCGCAAGTGTTGTGTCCCAATGTGCATCGTTTTCAAGAAGGTATAATTCTTGGCAAGCTTCTCGATAGGTGGAACATACTTTGCCATTTACTGTTCTCAGTTCTTGGAAGGATTCTGGTCCACATACGTTAACTAACAGTAATCTTAAGTAAGAGCATTCTTGATTGCTTGGATGAACTGTATACAGACGACCTAAAGCGTCGGACGAATATATATTCGGATGCCATTCAACTGGTTTGCCTTGTTTACGTCGATGAAACTTTTTTTCTGGTGCATTCCAGGTGTAGTATTTCGGAACATCTGAGTAACGTAGAGTTTTTGCGAACAAATCACCTCTGCACAATGAGAAGAACGCAGTTAACGTTGTTTGCGGTGGCGATGCTGCTCTTTCACGTACATTTTCCGCTGTAAAATACACTCGCTGCCCATTTTCAAGATGTACTGCCAAATGAACAACTGTAGGATAACGTTCATGAATTGAAAATGATAGAATACGCCAAACTGCCTCATTGCTACAGATGTAGCGTCCCAATTGATAGCGTTGTACTTCATCGATTGGTGCAGATGCATTTTTAACTCCAAAAACTGCCATATCGCTTCCTATGTTGACATATTTGCAAATGTATTAGATTGACTTAACTGAATTGCAATATTCAACATTGATGTGTGCTTTGAAAGTCCTAGAGAGTAATGGTGAATAAGGCACAATCCAACGATTATCAACTTCGATATCAATGTTGTGAACTTTTATAGTGATGCATTTACCGCCATCTTGAGTTGAGCGCCGACGATATTGTGGATATCCATCAACTCCAGTAATAGTTTCGGCGTGTAAATCTTTTGGATAGCGCTTTGTACATTTTCCATCCTTCATGCACGGAGAATTGTTGTTTATCGCGCCACACGGACCGTGAATCATGTTTTTGGCTACAACTTCGAATAAATCTGGATCAATGGCGATGTCTGGGATTTCTGCTGAGATCACCTGGTCAATTTGGTCTGGTGTGATCTTGTCGATTAGCCAAATCAAAATATGTGCATGTGGTAAGCCTCTCTTCTGCCATTCAATAGAATACATCCAGCATTGTGACGCTCCAAAAACAACAATAGCCTTTATTGGGCACACGTGCCATACAGGATTCTCTCTGTAGGACAAAATAAATAAATAACAAATCAGCATCGTAGTTATATACAAATATTGGGTATTGACCTCGACCAATTATCGAGTTGGATCCGGTGTCTGTGCTAAATATTTTGATTGAGCTGATTTCCAGTATTTATAAAAAGCGAATGCAAAGGGTCTAGATTTTACGACTTTTGCCATTAAAACATAAGGCGAATTGCTATTATAGCCGGTCTCTTGACGAAGAATTTCTCTTTCTTCTTCCATTGCCGTACAGTAGAACATGTAGTGTGGAAAATCGAGACTAAATTCACCGGTGCATAAGGTGCATTTTATGGTCTTAGTTTTCAATAGTGAAACATGATTAATTCTCTTTACTACAAAAAGGCTTCTTACTTGTACAATGATTCTCTTTAAGGTTAAGGGATATTGTCATTCAGATAGCATTCCATTGTAGGTGATGAATGAAAGTATTTATGGTGAGAGTAGCGTACTGATTTTCTTATTCTTACATAATCCAGCTGCAAGGACTGATCCTCCAAAAACACGATATTTGACAATGAAATACATAAGAGCTCTCAATTTCTGGTTGAACACACGGGCGATGATATCAGGCCGATCCGAAGGTGATTGTCCAGGCAACATAAGTTCTCTAATTTCTTCCCACCTAGGATTGCATGTAAATGTTATGAATAAATCTGGACGGCCGTATACATGAACATATGTCATTACATCTTGTGCATATCCATGCATGTGCTGTGGGCTTTTTGCGAATGTAGCTGGCAGTATGCTCATTTTCCCCAGATCATTGGGATTCCCATCAGTAGCAATTGCATGAAGTAGATGAATATATTTTTCAGAGCGGAGTTTGGTTTGATTCAATCGAATGAAAAGTAGTCGTTCGGTCTCGAATTTTACATACATATCGACAATGTATTGCTGGAACAATGTTCGACATTTCAAAATGTGATTGTCTCTGTTGGCACGACTCATCAACCGATATGAATAGAAATTCATTGCACTGATTTTTTTTATCGATCTCAGCACCTGTTTTTGGATATCTCATCTTAATATTGAAGTGATATCCATCTTCTCCTTGCCAGAACAAAATGGGATATTGTAAGGCATCATATGAGCGATGAGTTTCAGATACTCGTTGAAGGTTATCATCTCTGCGATGAATTACTATATCGCGGGAATTAAATTCTTCGCCAACTATGAGGATTGCCACTTCATCTATTGTTGGTGCATTGAATCGCCTTTCGTGTTGACCTGCTGGTGTTTTGTCAGCTCTAATGACAACTACGTAATCATCAGTAGGCATTCGCTCGATGGTTGTCTTGAACAGTCGTTGTGTTGATCTAACAGATTTTGTAATGAAGACACAATTTCTTGATTTGTGCTACTATTGAATCTACAGCGTTGATTTACTTGGTCATCAGTGGTTCCCATGAAATAAATTTGCAGAAATTTGTGATCTGAATCCGGCAGAGGTAGAAGAGATCCAACACGATGGCAAATTTGCCCTTGCACTTTAAACGTTGGCATGTAATTGTCCCGAATGATTTCTGTTGCACCGAACGATGTCATTTGAAAGCATGAATTGTACTTTCTCGAATGTTTCTCAAGAAATGCTTTGATTGGCTTGTTGCACCTGATATCAACGTTGATAAAGGTTCAGGAGGTAAATGCAATTCGGGCAATTTCACTTTACCACCTGCGCAGCACATTCCTGGAGTCTCATTCTTGAATTTAAACGCATCACAAAATTTGCATAACTTGTCCATTTTATCAATAACAACACTTGGATGCAGACTGTAATCATATTCAGCATCATAATGGAACGCGGCCAGGTTCAAGTAAGCATGTAGTGTTCGTCTGGAGCGAACATTGCGTTCTCGATTGGTTCCCAACCGTGTTTCCCACTGGGCAATTGATTCATTTGAGCGACCCTGAGCAGTTTGTATTCGATTATCTTCCAAACTTGCTTTTCGTTGTTGAACTGTCTCATTCGAGCGAGCTTGAGCAGTTTGTATTCGATCGGCTTCCAACCTTGCATCTCGTTGTTGAACTGATTCTGAAGCTTGTGATATCTTTTTCGATCGTGCTTGAGAGGTAGATCGACCAATCGATTTACGCTTGAGAGGCATAACTACCGAAGATTCTTTTGGTATATAAAAAAATTAACCGTCGTATGCAAAAACTTTATCAATATAAGATAAAATAAAAATAATTTATTTTCAAGCTTCAGATAACAACTATAAAATATATCAAAAGTAATTTTCAAAACTAAAGAGGTGACTTGACATATTTCTGAATCATCGTACAGAGTAAAAAATATTTAAAATTAAAAAATAACGCAGCGATAAGTAAATTAAATGTTACATTATAAATTTTCATAATTTACGCTCGAAATTGTTTATTTAAATTATTATTATATTTTTTAATATTTTCCTTTATTATTTATATTAGTAATTTAAACGATATTTCTATATTGAAATTTCATTATTTAAAAACTATGAACTTAATAAATCATATAAATTTAGAGTTGCTTAGGCATTGAGAATGTGAATTACAAATATAATTCCACCAAATTCCGCCGTGAGGCGCTGCCGTAACTGTGGCGAGTAGTTAAACAAATTGGTAAATAAAATTAAAACGGATATCTATTTCAAATTAAATTCCAGACAGAAACCTTCCCGGTATACTGAAAGTTAAAGTTAAATTCAGTATACTGAACGACTTCCCAAATTTTCATGGCGATCTGATGAGTGGATTGGTCAGGCATAAAGGACAGACACACACACAGACAGATAGACAGACATACATTCATTTTTATATATATAGATTAGCAGTAATTAAACGTAACAGTAAGAAAATATTGATTTTAATATATGTAAATAGAGTATCTTAAGAAAGACCACCTAAAAACATGACTCAACTTGTTTCTCCTGTAGGTAGTCTCTCATTGGAGATTCTAATTGATATTAAATAATCTCTAATAGACCTTTAATAAGAGACTGCCTCTTGGAGAGACGGGTTAAGCTACGATTTTAGGCATCCTCTCAATGGAAGCTCTACTGTATCTACTTTTTCACACTGTTTGACTTAATAAATGCCATTTTAAATGTGTATCAATCCAGTCTTTTTATTTTATAGGCAAAATCACTTCATTTCAATTCATAGGTAATTCTTAACATTTTTTTTTGTCTTCATTCAGCTTACTTTCTATTATATTTTAAGCCATTATATATTCCATTATACATAATTAATACCGTTTACACTGTTTTATTTTCAAAAATGTCATTAATAATTTGAATACAGACACATTGAAAACCTTGTTAATAATGATGATAATTTTTAATAAAAGTTTTAATGGAATTTGGGAAATAAAACGAAACGAAAAAGGAAATCTGACAAAAAGTAGCTTTATAACTTTCCCCAAAGTTCTAAATGGTCAAATAGCAAGTGGCTAAATAAATAAAGTTATACACAAAGATAAAATATAGATTTTAAAATAATTTTTTTCTTAATTTTAATGCATTGTAAATTCTTCATCTTCAGGGTCATTGGTAGATATGTGGAAAATTTGGTGACATTTGGTTAAGTAGTTTCTGAATTTATCGATAAACAGACAGACAAATTTTGATTTTTATATATATAAAGACTAGCGGACGTACCCGGCTTCGCCCGGGTTTTACCCGAGTAAAAGTTTGTCTAACGAATCTCTCGATAAAGTGAACATTTTTTTCCCGGTCCCTTGAAAAATACTCGATAAGTTGAATAAAATCAATATTAATTGGTTCCCTCGGTAATTGGAAGTTAAAGGAATAGTATCTTGCCTTGGAATTGTATCATTATTCTTGTATGGATGTACCCGGCTTCGCCCGGGTTTTACCCGAGTAAAGGTTTGTTTAACGAATCTCTCGATAAAGTGAACATTTTTTCCCGGTCCCTTGAAAAATACTCGATAAGTTGAATAAAATCAATATTAATTGGTTCCCTCGGTAATTGGAAGTTAAAGGAATAGTATCTTGCCTTTGAATTGTATCATTATTCTTGTCTCAAATAAATTGCCGTGTCATCCTGAATTTTGTCATTCCTAATTTTCTACATTACAAAATCATCGTATCATCATGATAATATTTAGAGCAGATTGTTGAATTATAACAGGTAAATTAGAATATTTATCTTGATTATTTCTAGGCGAAAAGTTTTTTCAAAAATTTTATTTGCTAGAAACCTTCCCAGTACTATACTAAATAACTTCCCAAAGTTTCATGGCGATCCAATGAGTGGTTTGGTCAGGCATAAAGGACAAACAAACAGACACACATACATTCATTTTTATATATATAGATAATACAGAGATAATAAATCAGAGTGCTGAAAATATAACAGATTAATTAATATTTATCCTTATTTTTTCCAAAAAAAAAAAGGTTTTTCAAGCTAATGATTAGATAGAAACCTTTCTGGTAGTATATTAAACAATTTCTCAAAGTTAAATTGCGATGAAATGAGTAGTTTGGTCCGGCATAAAGAAGAGGCATATAATCATTTTTTTCTATATGCATGATAATATTTAGAGCAGATTGTGTTGAATTATAACAGATAAATTAGAATATTTATCTTGATTATTTTTAGGCGAAAAGTTATTTCAAAAATTTTATTTTCTAGAAACCTTCCCAGTACTATACTAAATAACTTCCCAAAGTTTCATGGCGTTCCAATGAGTGGTTTGGTCAGGCATAAAGGACAGACAGACACACATACATTCATTTATATATATATAGATATCAGTACTTGGTTTATTTTTCTTGATTGAAATATGACAAAAACCTCTTCAAGTCTTAACTCTATATACTGTTAAAATTTAAAGCAGATTAGTTATGTATTGAGGACGTGCATAGTCGACATATATTTATTATTTATAAATTCTTATTTTGGATCATATACAGTTAAACCTGTCTATAGTGCCCCCCTTTTAGGACTCACCAAAATCGGGCGCTATTTAGAGGGGGCGCTATAGACAGGCTTAACAGACTATATAAATATATTATTTTCCAATATTTCGAATGGTAACTCGCCAAACTTCTTCAAGGATAAGATTGTTCTGAGTAGCTCGCGTATCAATTCACGAGGATGTACAAATGGCGCTCTGCCGTCTGAAAAGCTTGTTGGCACGTTTTCTTTGAAGTTACTTCTAGAAAGAACGAGCTGACTCAATTCGTTTTATTTCACACAACAAAAGAGAATTACACTACGATTTAATGCGATTTAGTTGTATTTATTACACAAAAGAAAACAGAAGGAAAAAAAACAAAAAAATGATGATAAATAACAATAAAATTCTATGAATATGATTTATAATCTATATTAATAAAATACAATATTAATAATAATAAAAAAACCTAACATACTCCACCCCGGTGGACTAACTTAGTCCTCAGCAAAAGGTAATGGTACTATTTTAGAGACAGTTCTAGTAAGGCGTTCTTGGTGCTTGGTCTTCACCTCGACGACTCGAACTTTTCCGTCTGCTCCCGGAAAGACTTTGGTGATGCGACCAAGGCTCCAATACATTGCTGGTGGTGATATGGCATCCTTGAGCAAGATGAGGTCACCTTCCTTAATGTTGGGTGAGGATTTTTGTCATTTTAGGCGTTGTTGCAAATTGTTGAGGTATTCTCGATTCCAACGTTTCCAAAATACATTTTTAATTTTTTTATTCAGGCTCCAGCGATCGAGGTAGTTTATCGAAACATCATCATCATCATTAGATTCTGGAGGGTCAGTTAAGGGTCTCCCGATTAAGAAGTGTCCTGGTGTGAGAGGATTAAAATCGTCTGAATCTGAACTTAGAGGACAAATAGGTCGTGAATTTAAACAAGCTTCTATTTGAGTTGTCAGAGTACTCAGCTCTTCAAATGTGAGTATCTGAGACTTTAAGCATCTGAGAAGATGAAATTTGAAAGATTTTATTCCAGCCTCCCAGATACCTCCGAAATTTGGGGCGGAAGGAGGTATAAAATGCCAGTTGATTCGTTCATTAGATATGAATTTTTGAAGCTTTCAATATATCAAACTGCTCTCGGAGAATGTTGTTAGCTCCCCTAAAGTTGGTCCCGTTATCACTAAATATATCAGAAGGTTTTCCTCGACGAGAAATAAACCGCTTGAGAGCAGCGAGGAAAGCCGCTGAAGATAGGTCTGATACAATTTCTATATGAATTGCTTTTGTGCAGAAACATACAAATAAAGCAACATATGATTTTAATTTTACTTTGGATCTTTTGATGTTTGGTTTCATAAAAAAAAAAACTGTCCTGAGAGGTCGATTCCAGTTTTAGTGAACGGAATTGATTTCCCAATTCGGTGCATAGGCAGATCTCCCATGATTTGCTTGGTAACTTGGCGTTTAGCCCTGAAACACACCATGCATTGGTGGATCATTTTCTTGACAAACTTCTGCCTGCAGGAATCCAATATCGTAATCGTAGTGCTGACATGGTCAGTTGTAGACCAGAATGTAAATGATCCAGATGACACTGTCGCACTATTAATTCCGTGATAAAATGATCTCTTGGTAATATTATTGGATGCTTTTCATCAAATTGCAGATTTGAATGACGTAATCTTCCTCCAACCCGTATTAGTCCAGATTCATCAATGAAAGGATTCAAAGATAAAATCCTCGCGTTAGTTGGTAAAGATTTCCTTTGTTTGCAACAGGTAATTTCTGATTGAAATTCAGAACTTTGAATGAAACGAATGATATTGTGAATTGAACTTGTTAATTCGCTTGAAGATAGAAGTCCTTTCTTTCTTTCATTGAAAGAACATTGGACATTGAATACAAATCTATAAATCCATGCTGTAATTATAACAAGTTCGTTGATATTTGAGTATTTGAAAATGAAGTCTGGGAATAGAAGATTAGTGGATGAAAAACAGAGAAAGTTTTTCGTCTTTCACCTGAAATTTCTTTCGGAAAATCATATTGAGTTTGAATTGGATCTTCAAAGTTCACATCCGAGAGCCAATGTTGGTCCTCGCCACCAAAGAGAGCGATCCCCCAGCTCTGAAGGAGTTATACCTCTGGAAGCGCAGTCTGCAGGATTATCTTTCGAAATGACATAATGCCAGGAAGAATGTAAAGTCAATCTTCGAACTTCAGCAATCCTATTTCCGACAAATGGTTTCCAATGTCTAGATTCAGATTTAATCCAGCTAAGAACAATTTTGGAATCAGTCCATAAAAATACTCTATCAATTTGTAAGAATAAAGAATTGCGAATAGTATCATATAAAGTTGCGAGAAAAAGAGCAGCGCACAGCTCCAGCCGTGGTATGGAAATCATTTTTAGAGGAGCTACCCTCGTCTTGGAAGCAATCAGAGAAACTTTCACTTGGCCCGATTTGAAATGAGATCTTATATAAAATAATGCCGCATATGCAACTTCTGAAGAGTCACAAAAGCCATGAAGTTCATCAGAAAGTAAGGCTCCCCTGCACGAGAACTATCTAGGAATTTGAATTTTATTTAATACGGATAATTCCTTTTCAATTTTCTTCCATTGAGAGCACAAAGTATCAGGCAAGGGATCATCCCAATTCAACTTCTGTTTCCAAAGTGATTTAGGCAAAATTTTAAGACGAATAATAACCGGGTACAGCCAGCCTATAGGATCAAAGATTCTGGAGATGTGGGAAAACAAATGTCTTTTAGAAATCGTTTGTTCTGGAATGTCATTAACAAGAATCTGAAAAATGTCCAAGGAAGGATTCCAACAAATACCAAGTATTTTGACACATGAATCACTCTCAAAATCCCGAAGATTATGCCTATCTTCAACTAGTTCTGAAAATCCAGAAAGGACCTCCGGGACGTTTGATCTCCATTTCCTAAGAGAAAATCCGGCTGAAGAAAGAAGATTATTGACTTCACGAATATGACATGTAGCTTCTTCAATTGTGTCTGCACCAGAAAGCAAGTCATCAACATAAAAATCGGTTTGTACTATTTTTGAGGCCACTGGGAAAGTTGACACCTTGTCCCTTGCAAGTTGATGTAGGGTGCGCATGGCGAGATATGGCGCACAAGACAATCCATATGTCACAGTCAGTAGTCTATAATCCAAAAAAGGTTCTGATGGGTTTTTTCTTCATAAAATTCTCTGTAAATCACAATCCCTAGAATCGATTCTTACTTGGCGATACATTTTCTTTATATCTCCTGAAAAGGCGATTGGGCGTGTTCGAAATCTTATCAGAATGTTGAAGATATCCTGTTGTAGTTTTGATCATACATGAAGAAAGTCATTTAGAGATTTGCCATTGCTAGTTTTGCAAGATGCATCAAAAACAACTCTTAATTTAGTGGTAGTGCTTTGCTCCTTAAAAACACAACGATGAGGTATATAATAACATTGTCCTGAAGGTGTATCCAGCTCATCACTGGGAATAAGCTCCATATGATTGATTAAAAGATATTTCTCCATGAAATCACAATATTATAATAACGAATAGATTCAAAAAGGATAAGTTTCTTTAAAAAAATAATAATAAAAAAATAAAGAAACTTATCCTTTTTGAATCTATTCGTTATTATAATTATTGAAAGGATTATTCGTCTTAAATCACAATATTGTTTTAGGATACTTGGAGATTTTTGTAATTTTCTTTCAAGTGATAGAAATCGTTTCAGAGCATTGATCCTAGATTCGCCAAGAGTTGGCAATGTTCTAAATGGCAGCCCATTCTTCTCTGGTTAAAAATTTGGCAGAGGGTACTGACTCCATCTCCTAGAATTTTTTTAGAAAATCATCTTGTTCCTCCGACACGAATATAGTTATATATTGATTGGAATTTTCACCTGACAGTGATATTTTACCTGTAAGTAACCATCCCAATTTGGATCCGCACCCAGTGGGTCCAGATAAATTTTAGAATCTAACCTTCCCGTTAAATAAGCATGGAGAAAACTCTGCTCCTATCACTAAATCAATCTGGCTAGATTTGTCAAAATTGGGGTCAGCCAACAGAAGATTTTTCAAATAAGGCCAATTAAGGCCTATAAAGAAATTGGGCAATTCTGATGAGATCTTATCAATGACTATAGGATTGGCGTTGAATATTAGGTTTGAGAAATGTGGGTTAAATTGGAGAGAGACCTCACCCATTGATTGTTCTACAAGTTTGTTTCCCAAACCAAAAACTGTAATTTTACATTCAGCAAGAGGAATATTTAATTTCTTTCGACAACTATTTGTTATAAGACACCTTTGAGAGCCTGTATCTATGAGGGCTCTACATGTTTGAAGAACCCCGTTTTCCGATTTGACCTTTATTAAAGCCGTAGAGAGTAATATCCGATCATGACTTTCGTTGTCTGCAAAACATGAGACACTGGCATGGGTCAATGGAGATATGTCCGCAACAGGACTTAACATTTCCGGTTTGAACTGATGCAAAAGAGTATGATGTCTCTTATTACATGATTTGCAATTTTGCGTGAAGACGCATGATGATACTCTATGGTTAGATCTTAGACAGTTGTAACATAGACGATTATCTTTTACAAATGTCCATCTTTCAGGTAACATCATACCATTAAACTTAGGAGATTTTAACAAAAAATGTTCACCTTTACATAAGACGCATGACTTGACTCTGCTATCTATACTAGAGTCAGAGGCAAATGTTGCTGAATGAGAATGAGTGGATTTATTCATTTTGTAGAATTGTTTTGAATTTTCTTTCTTCTGAAAACTCCCGAGACTTCCAGCAAATCTTTCCAGGAAAGAAATCATCTTTTCATACGATGGATATTCTTTCTCAAGCAAACTCATTTCCCATTCCTTTCTTATTGAACGATCAAGTTTTGATTGAATTATATGAATTAAAATCATATCCGATAAATTATTACGTTCCAATCCGAGGATAGAGAGATTCTGAATGCTTTCGTTACAAGTGTCCAGGAGATCAAGTAAATCTTTAGTCGATTCTTGTTTTACATTTTTTAGATCATACAAATTTTGAATTTGTTTGAAAGCCAATTCCCTTTTTTTGTCGAATCTATTGACCAAGGTTTGCCAGGCAATAGGATAATTTTCATCAGAAATATTGAACGCCCTAATAAGTCTAGCGGGATTTCCTTTTAGTGCAGAATTTAAATATTGAAGATTTTGAAAATTTCCCAGTTTTGGATTTTGATCAATAGATCTAATAAAAAGTTTCTTAAAACTCAGCCAATCTGAACTATCACCACTAAAGGTGGGCAATTGAAATTTGGGAAGTTCTAAATGCGTTTCAAGAGAAAATGTATTTTAATTTAATTTCCCAGCGATCTATTTATTTTTATCAAAAAGGAATTGATTTTAGACTTTGCCTCAAAGGATACCTTAAATTTTTCTTCAGCATTAATGCCTTTATATTTTACTAATTTCACATATTGATTATCAAAGCTAGCTTTTAAATTTAACGAGTTTTCTTTATTTTGCATAAGTGCGTATTTATCATTGCCTTCTAAATTATATTCTACATCTGCTTTTATCAATTCTAAACTTTTAATCAGAGATTCAAATATTAAGATTTCTGTTTCCATATTTTAAAGATTAGTATTCAAAACCTTACCTTTCTTTATTTCTATGGCTTCTAAAAACTTTCTATTTCTTCTACTTCTTTCCCGGGTTTCGGCACCAAAAAATGTTAGCACGTTTTCTTTGAAGTTTATTCTAGAAAGAACGAGCTGACTCAATTCGATTTATTTCAAACAACAAAAGAGAATTACATTACGATTTAATGCGATTTAGTTGTATTTATAACACAAAAAGACAGAAGAAGAAAAAACAACAACAAAAAAATGATGATAAGAAACAATACACAATTCTATGAATTTTATTAATATTATAATTAATTAATATTATAATTAATTAATAAAATAGAATAATAATAATAATAATAATAATAATAATGAAACCTAACAATGATGATAATATGTATTGCTGAATTATCATAGGGTGTATCTAATAATAATACTAGAATATTGCCCAGTTCAACAAACAGGTCTAGAATGACAGTCAATGTTATACCTTTTTAAAATTATGACTTAATAAACCAAAAAAGCAAGTATGTAAGAGATTAGTGATTTTTATAATTTACCAAATGTAATTTAATTGGGAAAATGATATTGCATGATATATGTTAAACCTAATTCTTCAATATAATCTCCCAATATGATGACACCTAATTGCAGAACCAAAGTCTCCTTTAGGGAGTGATGTCCTCTTACCGGAGGGTTGCTAAATTGTAAAAATGGTAATTTTGCTAATTAAAACTGTCCTTTGTAGAGAGGTGTCCTCAAGCGGAGTGTCCGCTAAAGGGAGGTTTTACTATATATACCTTTGTTCTTATTTAACTTATATGAAAGGATTCATATAAATATGATTATTTCAGACTTACTCACCCGCCATATTTATTTATTGAATGTGCCCCTATTTTAAAATAATAGAACCATGACCCCCATTTGGTTAAAATAAGTACAGTAGAACCTCCCTTTAGCGGACACCCCGCTAGAGGACACGACTCCACAAAGGACAGTTTTCATTTTCAAAATTCCAATTTTAATAATTTAGCAACTCTCCGGTAAGAGGACATCTCTCCCTACAGGAGGCTCTACAGTATAACTAACCGAATGAAAAGGGAAACGCCCAGGTTTTAACCGAATCAATTTGGTCCATGAAAATATTTGCTGAAGCCGATGAGATAGGGTTTCCCAGGGTTTTATACAGTAGCTTAGAGAGGAGTTTATTGATAAAAATGAATAAACACAGAATATAGATTTTCAAATAATAATACTTATTAGAATACTCTGTCAAAATATAATACACATTATTGTAAAGTAAATACAGTAGAACTTCCCTGTGAAGACGCTTAATTGAAGGCAAAGTGTCCTTTAGAGAGAGGGGTCATCGTACTGGAGAGTTGCTAAATAGTAGAAATGGTAGTTTTCAAATGAAAACTGTCCTTTGTAGAGAAGTGTCCACTGAAGTGGAGTATCTACTCTATACATTTTATTTTTAAATAATTTAAAAGAATATTGATATTTTATTGAAAAAGTGGTGTGAATAATGATATAGCAATAGGTTATCAAATTTTAAAGGTTTATAATAGGAAATATATAAAAAGAGGAAAAAAACTAGACAAAATAAATATTTTATATTTTTTTATTAACCCCCCCCCCCCCCCTTTAATAAAATCACTTTTTAAACTTTTAAAATAAAATATTCTAAAAATTTTTGATAGTCTAATTTTTTTGTCATTTTTTCTATTTTTTTAAGCAGAATTTTTCAATTCATCGCTACGTTATAAAACTTATTTCGAGGATCTTCCATTACTTTGGCGGGATGGATGAATGAACTTGCAACTTCTGTCGATACACCGCGGGTCATATCTACATACTGTCCTTCTTGGTGTAGGTCTTGTGTGTCTGTAGACGCAGTCCTTGTTTACACACTTGGTCCCATATCTACAGTCAACCATCTTCCTCTGTTGATTGACGTAGTGTTTGTAAAGACAGTCCTGGCGCCAACATTTGCTTCCAAACTTACAAATCTTGTCGTTTTCCCAGGGAGTAGGTTTTTCTGGGTGTTGATACAGGCAATTCTTGTTCCTACATCTGGCTCCAAACTTACAATCAATCTTGCTCTGCCAGGGAACTTGTTCCTTATGTCTGTAGAGACAACTGCTTCCATTTTTACACTTTTGTTTAAATGTACAATCTGTTTCACTGAGCATCTTCTTCCTTATTTCAATAAGGGATATCTTTTCTTCATGTCCCATATACTTTTCTGTCTTTAAGATAATGTAAGAGGGCGCACATTCCTCTGATCCCGGGCAGTCGTATCTGTTTTCCTTATTTTTCACCAGTTTTCCCCAACAGTCCTTACACAGGACGTGGTCGCACCTGCCCATCAACTTGTAAGGTTTCTCTTGTGAAGGAAGGTCGGACTGGTTACACACAGAGCAAGTATAGGGCTCATTATTCCTCTCTGGAACTGTCATCTCTTCGTCTGAGGAAGGTCTGCGGTGTTCATAGTGACAACTTGTCCCGAAGGTGCAACCGTCCTCTAAGAAAAAACGACATATTTTATCAGGACTCCCGTTGTTGACGTGGGGAATGGGACACTTGTCACCTTCCTTGCATTCATTCTTCAGAAAAAAACGGCACGATATCTTTTCCATCTTTTATATTTTAGAATTGATTTTTCGCGAATTTATTTATTATTTTTTATGCTATAGGTATACCTTTGAAGTAATTTTAAAGCAATAAAATAATTTGAACAAAATAATGATGTATATATAAAAATAATGAATTTATTTATAAATTATTTTAAATAATCTGTGCCAATATAAATTTATAAAACATATATCCATAATATATAATTTAGATGTTTATAATAAATTATGATGACTGCTTAGATTTTTTTAATGAAATTGATTCCAAGAATATTACTAATTAAACATTATATTTATTGATTTAGTAAAGAGAGAACAAAATATAAAAGGGAAACTAATATTAAACAAGGGAACTTTTGTTTTTTTCTTTCGATTAGCGCCTATTTACCTGTGAGCTTACACACACTCTGTGGTAACAATTAATGAATATATATACAGAGGGAGTTCACACTTATAGGAAACAAGTTTTATTATAAAATATTAAAAATTAACACCATATTTGAAAATTTTCAAATGTTCTATTTGAAAGCCTTTCTGTTTATTTACAGAACGGCACCTGATTTTCCACGATAGCAGACACTTTCTGATCATGGTCATACTCAAAAGATCCCATTCTTCCTTTACCACTTTCCAGAGATCTTCAATTGTCCTAGGGTGTCTCTTTCCAAGTGCTCTTTTAAGGCATCCAAAAATGCAAAAATCCATCGCGGCTAAATTAGGAGATTTTACAGGGGTTCTGTTCTTTGGAATAGTGTTGATTCCTGTTCTTTGCCTTAGATCTTCCAAATAAGCTTGGGTTGAAGATGAGGTATGACTTGTGGCGTTATCATGGTGAAACCAGACTTTGTTGCTCTGTTTTCCATAGATAGAGGGAATATCATTTAAATATATAGGTTCTAAAATGTTGTTTTGATAGTACTCCGAGTCTATTTTGGCATTTCTCTCAACTTTTCTTATTTTTAATTTTCCTTCATATGATATACCGCATGCCACCATAAATCCTTTGGGGTAACTCTCGATACATTCCTTCAGCCAAATTGGCCTAGATTTTTCCACCCTTTTTTTTTAATAGTATATATCTCTTTTTCTGTCGCAATCGGTTAAATATACCCATGCTTCGTCATATGTAACAATAAATTTCCATCTATCAGCAGCCAAGAAATTTTCATAAAAATATCTGCTGATAGTGTGTCGCTAACGAATATGGCCCTGAAAGAATTTGTAAACCGCATGTTTTTTGTAGCTTTTAGGTCTAAATCTTTATTTATTATTTTATTTATTGTTGACACTGATGTTCCTATTAATTTGGCGGTATCTCTTTGTGGCATAGGATTTTCTTTTGTAATATATTTTTTCACTTTTTTGACAGTTGCAGGAGTTCTCACAGATATAGGGTGATAATCTTTTGTCCATTTCTCCTGGTGCTTGAATAAAAACTTGATATTTTTGTCGTGAATAATATTATAAATACCCTTTTTAGAAATGTTGATATCATCTTGTTTGCATATTTTAATTATGTCCAAATAGGTAAGATTAGCTCTGGAAAGTGGTAAAGGAAGAATGGGATCTTTTGAGTATGACCATGATCAGAAAGTGTCTGCTATCGTGCAAAATCAGGTGCCGTTCTGTAAATAAACAAAAAGGCTTTCAAATAGAACATTTGAAAATTATCAAATATAGGGTCAATTTTTAATATTTTATAATAAAACTTGTTTCCCCCCCCCCCCCCCCCCATAAGTGTGAACACCCTCTCTATAACAGCTTATTTAAATGTCGTTCGGGTATTTTAATGTAGCAAATATATATTAAGTTATAACACAAAATGTTAAAATAAAATATAATTTGAGCAATAATATATATGTGATATCTTGGGACCTCTGGGACCAGTGTTACCTGATGCTAGACGAACCTCGATGTCAACTCTACCGTGCAGTCGTGGTGGAAGGCGACACAGCTGGGCCAAAGGTGAAATAAACAAACAGAGATTCCACTAAGAAGCGTCTGACGTCAAGAAGGAATGGGATGAGGAGAGAGGGAGATCTTTAGAGCAAGTGTTACCTTGTTGATAGCCAAGCGTATACTGCCTATTCTAGGTTCTCGATTTAACACCAAGACCTTTCTTCTTTCTAATTGGTTGACCTATTTAGGGGATTCTTTCCCAATTGGCGGGACCATGCCACGTGGCCGCTGGCTATTGGTTGACCTACTTAGGTATGGTCTTCTCTAATTGGCCTTGCGGCTTTCTTTGATGGAAGATACGTCCGGTCTTGTTCCGGAAATATTGGGCGTCTCTCTACTTTTATAGCTTTTGCGGTCACCAGATACCACCGGTCCTGTCAGGAAATATTGGCTTAAACTTAGCTCGCAGGGTTTCCGGGGTCAGAAGGTTAACTGTGACTTTATTAATAGTCGGGCTCTCTTCTAGGCCTACTTCTTAGGTTTGACTTCTACTCTCACCTAAGCCTGATTAGTTTTAACCTTAATCTTCTCCTGTTAGTCTCCATTCCTTCTATCTGTACAGTTGTTATACTTTATTAGATTCTTACGCGGTACAGATTGATGTTAGTTGAGGCTTTCTATGTGCAGTACATAAGAAGTTATATACAGTCATGGGGTGGAACATGTGGTAGTAGATATCTAGACTATTTACAACAATTTCATGGTCTTAAATCATCACAGATGGCCCCGGATGTGGGAGGGTTCATATGGAGGGATTTAAGAGAGCGGAATAGGAAGACTGTGATTAAGGAAGTAATTTTTTTAGAAATTAATTAAAGTGAGTTGGTATATAACATGGGGTTGATTTCGGTATATCCATAAGAGATAATAAAGCATAAACAACTAATATTAAACATACAAGTAAAAATAAAAATATGAATAAAATATTTAATAGAGAGCATATAATGATGATAGGTAAAAATAAAAACGATTGGATGGGAAAATCATGATCTCTTCGTGATGGGCGTTAGAAAGGGTTGAGGGGTTAGTTATTACTTGGTTGAGGCAATGTCACTTTGACTCAAGTCCCAAACCATTTAATGTGCACGGCGCGGAAAACCTAGGCCATGTTTCACATGTAAATTTAAGGACCGAATAAAGTTACAGTACCACAATCGAATAGTAAGATAAGGGTGATTGTTATGGGTTTTAGTAATTAGTCGTTAAGACGTACGCATGCAGGATAAATGAGGGCGAAGATCAGTGACCAGAAATCAAAGTTTTAATTAGAGTCGTCAGGGGCTTAGCGAGAAAAAGAGTAAAATAAAAAAAAAAGATGTGCCAGCGTGTGGCATGAGAGTGCCCTGGAATAAAAAAAAATACAATTTGCACGTATCCAAGCCAGAAGTAGGGATAGGTAAATCCGGGGGACGGTGTGACAAGATTGTTAATTACGAAATCAAAGTAGGTCAAGTCTAGCCTGCGAAGGAGTTAAAAGTTCCTGCGGAAAAGGGTTAGTATTTATTAAGAAGTAACCTTTAAAGTGTTTGTTTAAGCGGTTATTGAAGATTGCCCTGTTTTTAGCTCATGATTTTTAGTTTGATTATAAAATAATATATCATCGAGATATGAAATTGCGAAATTAAGGCTTTGCATATAGCGTTAAAGGATTTAAAAAATCGAAAATAGAATTGCGAAGTTAAATGCTAAGTAATATTTTAAAAAAAGTAAAAATAGTGATGATATGATACAAAGATTAACACACTACAGCAGTATATAAGGGGTAATAGAAAGTGAAAATATTAAATGAAAATAAATAATGAGCAATAATATACTCGATAGCATTGACATGGTAGCGGAAGATGAAACAATGTAAATAACATCTAATTTATAAAGTGAGAGAAAATATAAAATGACAAATGCAAATTAGTCATATAAGCATGAAATATAACTTGAGATTATTAGATATGAAAGATAAAATATAAAGTTGATTATAGAATAGAGTCATAAAGCAAAAGTAAATAAGTTTTGGTAAAATAAAATAAAATGACACTAATCTAAACTGATTGGTTGACGTAAATAATAAAAAAAACAATTATAAGAGCTAGATAATGATTATATAAAGAATATTAAAATGAAAAATTTTAAAAAAATGTTCATCGAGAAAGAAGAGTAAGTAAGATTATACATAGAAATTATATATCGTGAAAGAATGGAAAGTTGTAGGCCAAATGTAATGTTCCTGTTTTTTAGGATGGGTGGAGAGAGCTTTAAATGGTCCTCGATCGCGATATCTTTGGTCTTGTTGGCCTAAGTTGTTCTAACTTATCGAATTTGTTTTAAGTTTGGTGCGACTCGTGGATCACATTGTTTCCAACTGTGAAACTTACTGAGTCATAATGTTGTCGATTTTTTGTTCCCTGCGCCACGTTTAGGTGAAAACGTGATTCTTCCTAAAGCGGCATTTATTCTGTGTGTGCAGGAGAAACACGGCGATCTATTCTAACCGATAAAGGGTTGTTGTTGTTGTTTTTTTGTTTTTTGTTTTTTTTTTTAAAAACATGTGTGGGTGTGTGTGATTTTTAGGTAAAACTTTGTCCTTGGATCTAAGTGTCGATGTTAAGTTGACAAGTTAATCGAGGGCGAGGGCCGTAACAAGATGTCGGCTGTTTGTTTGCTCGTGTACAGCGGAAGAGGGGGGAGCGAAGCTATTTTTAATGCGATTCCGGCGGTGGCGGGCATATTTATTTGGGTCAGAGGCCCTTTGTGGGGGCAGCTTGCTTTCTTTCAACTTATTGGAAGATCTCTGCATTAAGGTGCAGAAAAGGCGCTGAGCAAGTCGGGGGTATAAGACGGGATTTCTGCGCGTCAAATATTGTGGGACATAAATGGCCGAATTCTATCAAGTGGACATCAGGTGTTACGCGAGGTGTTGGAATTAGAGGCTGGGGCGCGAGGAATAAGATATCTTCTGTATAGTATTTAAGTTTGTTCACATGAACTGTATCATCTTCGTTATTTAGGGGTCGATTGGGTCTGTTAATTCGGACTACGTTTGGGGATATTATTTCTATAATTGTAAACGGACCTGTGAAGTATGGTGCCAATTTTCCCGTATCGGGATGTTTATAATTTTTTACGAGGACTAGGTCACCAATCTCGAAATGCGGGCTTGATGACCTTTATCATATCTTTGTTTGTCCCTTTCATGCTTAAGCTGTGTTCTGCTGGAGGCAACTTGCCTAGCCTTCTGTACGTCGGGGAACGGGTTGTAATGATTTTTTAGTTCTGGTGGGATGCTATTAAACATCAAGAAGATCGGTGGGAAACCTGTGACGGTGTGCGGGGATTGGTTATATATTTGGACAACTTGTTTAATTAGTTTGGTCCAAGATGTCTTCGGGTTTTCGAGATAAAGTAACCTTAGTTTTCCAGTGATGGTGGCGTTTAATCGTTCTATCAATCCGTTAGCTTGCGGATTGTTACTGGTGGTAAGTAGTGGTTGTATACCACGAGATAGCAGAAATTTGCGGAATTTCTCGGAGGTGAATGCGGGCGCTCTATCCGAAAGTAGACGTTTTGGAGACCCTTGTTGTAGTACCTTTTTTAGGGTTTGGATGTACGTTAAGGTACTTGTAGATTTCGATGGGAATGCCCAAGCGTATCTGGTCAAGTGATCCACTATAACATGGAGATACGTCTTGGAGTGTCCGTATTTCGAAAATCCGGCTATTGTATCTATTGATATTAAATCGAACGGCTGTTGTGGTGGGGGAATTTGTCCTAAGGTGCCATAAGGTTTACCTTTGGGTCTTTTGATTATTTGGCAGGTATGACAGGAATTTACAAATTTTTGTATGGACTTGGCCATACCTTTCCAGTAATATTGAGTAGAGATTAGGCGAGTCATTTGGGAGATACCGGGATGGTTGTATTCGCTGTGAACCTGGTTCATAAGCGAGTGTTGAAGAGCTTCGGGTATTATTATTCGATTTACACCTTTACGCCGTATGGTGTGTAGACCGTTGACGTCTACAGCGACACTGGTATCTGTGATATTCGGTTGGTGTTTCTTAATAGTACGGGCACTGATAAATCCACAAAATGGATTGCGAGAAAGCAAATCGGCCTCGTGTTGCTGGGTTCCCTTGAGGTACTGTATTTCATAGTCGTAAGTGGATAGTCTTAAACTCCACCTAAAAAGTCGTCCTGACGGGTTTTTAATAGTTTTAAGCCATTGTAGGGCTTGGTGGTCGGAGTAGACAGTGAATTTGGTACCGGATAGATAGATGCGGAATTTTTCGATGCTTTCTACGATCGCTAAGCATTCTAACTCTGAAATGGTATAGTTGCGTTCGTGAGGGCGTAGTGCTCTACTGTAATACTGTGTGGGATGAACTTTTCCATCCGGATGTACTTGTTTGAGAATTCCTGCGATTCCCTGGGTGGAGGCGTCACAGTACAAGCGGCAGGGTAAGCCATCCTGATACAGATGTAATACGGGCTTACGTGTTAAGCTCTCCTTGAGAGCCGTGAATGCCTGTTGACATTTTTCGTCCCATTGCCATTTAGTGTCTTTTTTAAGTAAATGGTTGAGTGGGGTTCTGAGACGGGCATAATCGGGTATAAACTTGTTATACACGTTGACGGCTCCTAGAAAGGACTGTAACGTTTTTTGGTTGAAAGGAGGTTTGATAGCGTTAATAATATCGAGGTTACGGGTCTGCGGTGTGTAAGTTCCGTTCTTAACAGTGTATCCTAGAAATTCTATTGATTTCTTCAAAAATTCGCATTTTTTATAGTTTAGTTTAATATTTTCCTGTTGGCAGATCTCCAGGAATTTTTCTACGTGTTGAATATGCTCTTCTAAGGTATCCGAAAAGATAATAAAATCATCGAAATAGTGGACTATGAAGTTTAACTTATATTTTTGGAATATTTGGTTTATTGCACGTTCAAAGATCTGTGGTGAGTTGCGCATCCCAAAAGGAAGCCTACAAAATTCGTATTGCCCGTCTAATGTCACGAAAGCTAAAAGGTGACGGGAACTGGGATCTATTTCGACCTGCCAGTAGGCAGAAGATATGTCGGCTGAGGAGAAATATTTGGCGCGTGAGAGTTTGTCGAGTATATTCTCTATCAATGGGAGAGGATGGACGTCTGGTGCAATGATCTCATTAATCCTACGATAGTCAACACAAAAGCGTTTTGATTTGTCACGCTTGGTGACAAGCGTTATGGGATTGACATAGGGAGATAAAGAGGTTGTAACTATCCTGTGTGTTCAAGCATTTGTTCGTTTTGTGTTTGTATTTCGAGTTGGTCATTTAGGGGTACGCGATAAGGACGTAAGGCAATTACCTTGTCCGAAGTAGTATTGATTTTTACGGGAGGTATTTTAAGCCTAGGGACGTCGTATTTATTGGCGGCGAAAACGGGTGTAAATTGATGCAGTACCTTGTGTAAATTATAGGGACAGTGACCTAGGTTACTTGTGTCCAAAGATATGCAAGAGGAGGACATAGAGGCGTTGAAAATAGGATCAGGAACATTACATTGAGGCCAAATAAGAGTGTTGGAGTTCACCACGTGTGAGCAACCCGTTCCAGGAGGGGAAGATTTAGTAAATGGGACAGTTGTATTAACCTGTCCATGGGACACGTGTTGCTTGCACGAGGTGAATTGGTATAAGGTAGTTGGTAGAGGTACATTATCTTGATACAGGAGTAGCTGAGGACAGTTTATAATTAGTAGAAATCTTTTTATGGAGTTAAGGGATAATATGCCAAAAGGCAAGGGGGTATCTATAATATGGAATTTTAGGTTCTGCGTTATGTTACCTATTTTTACGTTTAAAAAGATATAACCTATGGTGAAAATATTGTTAGCTATGGCATTAATGGTTAAGTTAAATGGGTGAACAGGTATTTTCTTTTGCAAATTGGTTTCTATTATTTTAAAAGTATTCCGACTAATTATATCGATAGATGCTCCTGTATCAAGTAGCAGAGGTAGGTTTACATTATTGGGCAGTTCAGCTCGAACGAGCAATTGTTCAACGAAAGTTATGTGAGGAGGAACCTACTGTTGTGCTGTCTTGGGCGTCGGAAACAGGCCTGTTTTGGTGCCGTGGTCGAGGTACCCATGGGACAGCTAGGGTTCACTGCTTGCGCTGGGCTCGTGGTGTAGAGAGGATCAGGGGAGCGGGTAACATGCGCTCGCGTGTTGTTAACTCGGAAGGGTGCGGGAGAGGACAACACAGTTCTGTCGTGCTGCGGATAAGTTGTGGCTCGGTACACAGGTCTTGGACGGCTATGTGCAGGCCGTTTGGGACACTGGGCGTGCCAGTGCATGGCGCCACAATACCTGCAGGATGAAGGGGGTGGATTGGCAGAGTAGTTGGGTCGCGTTGACCATGGTCGCGGAGCACTGTACCTCGGTGACGGTGCGAAGGAAGGGTTGGGCGTTGTTCTGGTCGTCTGTTGGCACATTTGCGACGCACTGTGGGTTCCTCTTACGCGCGACACTACACTATACCACGCTTGGAGGGTGTTCGGTTGCACGGCAGCGACAATGCGCTGATCAGCGACGGGTAACCCATCAGTCAGGGATTCTAAAAGGATTTTGTGGGGAAGGTTCAGCTGTAGGCCACACACCGTCTTTTTTTTGATAATATTCCTCTAACGAGGAGCGATCTGTCAACTTAATGGCCAAGAATTGGGCAAAATGACGCGTTTGTGGTTCAGGAAAGAGGTCTATCAGGGCCTGCCTTGCGTCAACGTATATAATTTGTCTAATTTTAGGCTGCGGAAGTAGTGCAGGGCCTTACCTTGTAGGAGGTTGGGAAGCCTTCTCAGTCTTTCGGTGTAGTGTAGTTGGGCCAGATCAGCTTGGGCGTCGTAGTTGTCGAAGAAGCTCTGCGCCTCGTACGAACCATCGTAACGCGATAGCTCCACATCTCGCGAAAGTCCTGTCGCCGAGGAGAGCTGATATATCGTCCTGGCTAAACTCCCCAGGACATCTGACACCGGCGGTGGGGGGCGTGACGTCCTCGTGGTTGGGGGGAACTTCCTGCGTCCTACCGAGGGTGGTTTCTTTCTTCGGAATAGTGGTGTTTTCGCCACTTTCGGAGTCAGGATCGGACTCCATTGGTTCCTTTGGGTTCTCCTCTCTTCCCTGTTCCATCTTTCTGTACAGACAGTGGTCTATTTGCTTACTTGTACCTTGGCGTCCACTATCCTGTCGACTCTTCGGACGGGGGAGTCTGTGATATCTTGGGACCTCTGGGACCAGTGTTACCTGATGCTAGACGAACCTCGATGTCAACTCTACCGTGCAGTCGTGGTGGAAGGCGACACAGCTGGGCCAAAGGTGAAATAAACAAACAGAGATTCCACTAAGAAGCGTCTGACGTCAAGAAGGAATGGGATGAGGAGAGAGGGAGATCTTTAGAGCAAGTGTTACCTTGTTGATAGCCAAGCGTATACTGCCTATTCTAGGTTCTCGATTTAACACCAAGACCTTTCTTCTTTCTAATTGGTTGACCTATTTAGGGGATTCTTTCCCAATTGGCGGGACCATGCCACGTGGCCGCTGGCTATTGGTTGACCTACTTAGGTATGGTCTTCTCTAATTGGCCTTGCGGCTTTCTTTGATGGAAGATACGTCCGGTCTTGTTCCGGAAATATTGGGCGTCTCTCTACTTTTATAGCTTTTGCGGTCACCAGATACCACCGGTCCTGTCAGGAAATATTGGCTTAAACTTAGCTCGCAGGGTTTCCGGGGTCAGAAGGTTAAATGTGACTTTATTAATAGTCGGGCTCTCTTCTAGGCCTACTTCTTAGGTTTGACTTCTACTCTCACCTAAGCCTGATTAGTTTTAACCTTAATCTTCTCCTGTTAGTCTCCATTCCTTCTATCTGTACAGTTGTTATACTTTATTAGATTCTTACGCGGTACAGATTGATGTTAGTTGAGGCTTTCTATGTGCAGTACATAAGAAGTTATATACAGTCATGGGGTGGAACATGTGGTAGTAGATATCTAGACTATTTACAACAATTCCATGGTCTTAAATCATCACATATATCTATAGAAATAAATAATTTATTTAAAATATAAATGTTTTTTCAGGTGAAATTTGATAAGGCATGGCACTAGCTTACCTTTTTATCCTATTTGTTGGACAGTCATTTTGTCTATTTTGCATGTCTTAAAATAGATTCAGTTTTCTGCAGTCATTAGTATAAATAATAAGTAAAAATACATTTAGAAAAAACTTTGCAACTAAAATTCACTAAAAAGGAAAATATATATTTTTTATCTTCTGTTATTGAACAATTAGATGTACCCAAGTGAAATTAAAAGCGGCGTGGGACGATCATCATGAATTCCGAACCTAATGTGATTTAATGTGTAGCAGCTGATTTTTATAAGTGTTTGCTATATTTTTACCTCGTCTCTAAATATGATCGTCCCCCGCCGCTTTTCTCTTCACCCAGATACATCTTATTGCTCAATGACAGAAGATAAAATATCTTTCCTTTTTAGTGCATTTAAATAAAAGCTTTTTGAAAAAAAAAAATATTTCTACTTATTAATTATTAAGTTAGCTTTTACTCATGAATTTAAAAAACTTAGAATCAAACGTTTGCGGGGGATTAGGCCTTAAATAGAAGGGAGGCCTGCTTGCGTGGGCTTGGTCAATGTAAGGGGCGTAGCACAAGACTAAAAAAGAAATATAGGAATTTGTTCATTCCTGGCTACTCCGACCACCCTGAAGTATGAAATTTCTACAATAGCATTTCTCATTGGATTGAGTCAGTGTTAAAATTTTCATACTTCTATGTGTTCTGGAAGTATATTAAAATTAATCCACAAAATTTGAAAGGCAATTCGGAAATGCGTCCATTTCCGGGCCACCTTAATATAACCCAGAAGTCTGAAAATTTGTCAACTTGCATTGTCATCGGGTTCTGAGAAGTTTACCAAATATCAGATTCCTACGTTTCCTAAAATTATATTATAAATCGGTTACAATATATGTGGACGGACAGACAGAAAAGCAAGTTAAATAAAAGCCTCAAAGGGTGAGGTTGAGAAGAATGGAGATAAATCAATCTGTTTAATAAACATAGTACAAGTACAGAAGTACAAGTACAAACATAGTACTTGTATAATTATTACCCATAAACAGCCAATTATTTAGCACAACCAACTTTTAGAAGAATGATTATATTTTTGAATACCAAAACATTCTTCTAAAAGAGGCGACTTGCTTAAATAAACCAAATTATCCTTTCCATATGGTATACCTATTTAAATTGGCCAACACTCTTGGATTGTTATTTGATTACAATAACAAAACATATTATTTTCACCAATGATATTTATTATGAGTATATAATTTTAAATATGAGAGAAAAAGACGTCAGGATTAAACTGTGGTAACAATTAATTAATTTATATGCAACAATATAACAGAATTATAAAATATAATATTACAGAATAATAATATTTAAACATTAGAGAGAGTCAATATGATATATCTGATATGAAATAAAAAATAGTCAATATGCAAATATAAATATAATTGATAATATAATAAAATGCAAATATAAAACCAAAAGATAATTTACTACTTTTGAGAGAAAAATGATGGTTAGGTTCTTGTAGGAATTAGACACTATAATTTGAAAATAAATAAATATCAGACAATGCATATTTTTGGATCAGAAAATATGATGATAATATGTATTGCTGAATTATCACAGGGTGTATCTAATAATAATATTGGAATATTGGCCTGTTCTACAAACAGGTCTAGAATGACAGTCAATGTTATACCTTTTTGACATTATTACTATATATAGTCACGACCGTCTTTCCTCATCGGCCTCTGTCACGGATGCGCGCGCATCTACCGGATTTGAACCAGCGACCTAAGGATCACCGCTTAATTACATCAACAGTCCTCCGCTCTGCCAACTGAGCTATCGAGGGATACAAACCGATGAATAAGTTTACCTTATAAAGTCAACTAATCCTATTTCTACACAAAATGTACTCATACCTAACTAATAAATTAAGATTTTGAACAAATACTTATATCATTTCTCACATATTAATATAGATATATTTATATTTTGAAAATAGAACAATCCAAATTTAAAATCATTAGATTAAAAAAAAGGCAAATATTGGCAAATACATCTCTTATTCAATTCAATATATATGCCTTTTTATTATTACTATATATAGTCACGAGAGTCTTTCCTGATCAGTCAGTCATTGGCCGGCGCCTCTGTCACGGATGCGCGCGCACAGGGAGGTCACGTGCTCGCCGACAGGAAGATAGGTCTACTGTGTGATCGATGAAAATCCTTATATCTATAAAAAATGAAATGCGAAATCGATGTTTGTTATCGCTTCACGCAAATTCTACTGACTTAATCATTATGGAATTTCGCATGTAGGTAGCTGAAGATTTCGTTTAACATATAGGCTATTCAAAAAACGAAAAAAGTTAATGTGCTTTTTTTTAAAAATAAAAAACCAAAAAGCGTTAGTTCCAGCCTTTTACCGCTTGGGCGCAGCACTGGTCGCGACGATAAATAAATTTGATTGGTTAATAATTAACACTTGGTTTGTTTACACGATGAATGTTAGTTTGTTCACACGATGAAGGTTTTTAAAAGGTAAGATTAATCCAATCGCCGTGAAACTTAGGAAGTTATTTACTATACTACTGGAAGATTTCTGGTTCGAATTTGATTTGAAATAAATATTCTTTGCAATTTAATTTGCAAATTTTCTACTTTCACTCGCAAGCAGCACCTCTAGCGGAGTCTGGTGAAATTATATTTATAAATTGTAACATTGCTAAAAATGTTTTCCAAGTATAATAAATTTGATTTGAGAATTTAGTAATATAATATTCCAATGACGTAAAAAATACTTGGCATTTCAATATTAATATATATTAAAGAAAAAATTGTAACGTTTTTGTGTTAAATGTTAAAATGTAATGTTAAAATATATTTTTACATTGTTAATTTAATTTGCTGTTGTTTTATAAAAATGATGATGCAACTTTATTGTTGTTGTGAAAATATATTTATTTACGGAGCTGCTAACCATAATAAATGATTTTTAAGCCCATAATTGTTGTTGTTTATTATCGTTTGTTTATGTAAAAGAATTACATTGTATGTGATGATGATAACAAAAATGAAATTTTAAATTCATATATATAATTCATTGAGAAAAAAGAAATAATTAATTAGCAAAAATTCACAAAAGTGACAATATCCTTTTTGAAATATAATAAATGTTTTAAAAAAATATGTGTTTCAAAAATATATTTAAACGCATATAACAATATTTATATTTATATACGTTTATAAATCAATATATAGGTGGATTGGATGTTTTCTAGAATCGTTTTAAACAAATGTTCGTTAGGCAAACTTTTACTCGGATAAAAACTGTGCGAAGCCGGGTACATTCGCTAAATACAGTTATTTACAAATCTTTGTTTGTGGCAAGATACTATTCCTTCAACTTCAAATTACCGAGTGGACCAATTAATACTGATTTTTTCAACTTATCGAGTATTTTTCAAGAGACCGGGAAAAAAATTATCGAGAGTGTAGACAAGTATAGATTCAGTAGGGATTGGATGTTTTCTGGAATCGTTTTAACAAATGTTTGTTAAGCAAAGTTTTACTCGGGTAAAAATCGGGCGAAGCGGGAACACATATATATATATATATGTTTGTCGGCTATGCACGCCCTCAATATGTAACTAATCTCGCTGAAATTTGAACAGGACAGAGAGTTAAATCTGGAAGAGTTTTTTGTCGCACTTTAACCAAGAAAAATTATATTTAACCAAGTACTGAGCAACAAAAAATTTTTTAGT
>CP092872.1:69673791-69693850 GCA_030710605.1 Cordylochernes scorpioides
TTCAATGGGCTTCGAAGAGGCATTAACGACCATGGCACCCACATCTTTTGGTAGATTTGACGAACGCCTTTCTGCTTCTGCCAACAGCCGTCTTTTAACTGTGGCGGTCGTGAAGTCTGAATCAGGCAAGTTACATATGGTTGAGACAACGGTGTCCCAATCCTCTGGTAATCCACCCAAAAGAACCATAGCCAAATCGCCATCATCAATTTTGTCGCCAATTTGGGCCAGTTCGTTTACAATGTAGTTTATCTTCCCCATATACCATTCCATATTGCTGTGCTGAGTCAACCTTTCGCCATATAACTGCCTTCTTAGTTGTACGGCTCGATATCTACTATCCTTTGGTGCATATAATTTTTCCAGTTCCTCCCAGACCTCTTTTGGAGAATTCAAATGTTGAACATGCAATTGTTGTTCATCATTAATCCCGAGGCAAATTTTTGCAAACGCCTTACCCTCCCGCGACAAAAAAAGTTTTGTTGCAACAAGGTCACTAGGGTCAGGTTTAGCCTCTCCTGCATTGATCAAACTCCACAAGTCGTTTTCGATTAGAACGAGTTTCATCTGAAAGCTCCAGCTGGAGTAATTAGCACCATTTAATTGAGTAATCGTCGTGTTTGCGATTTTACTAAATATTTGGTAAGTAGGAAAAAGGATGGGCCAAGTAATCAAAGGAGATTCGGTTACTCACGTTTTAGGCCTTGCGCTTCATCAGTATGACGTTTTAGGTCTTGCGCTTCTTCAGTTTCACGTTTTAGGCCTTGCGCTTCTTCAGTCTCATAATCTTTGTTGTATTCCAATTGATTACACACAGCGCTCAACGTTAATGATTGTTTAATTAACTACAAGGTAAAGGGATTATATATAGATTAAATGGTAAACATGGAAAGAGAATAAGTCAGCGATGGCGACGCCGCCAGCAGGGTTACATCAACAGGAAGTGACGTCAGCTCCAGGGTTACCGAGCCAACCGTCCGCCGCTACGGTGCAGCATAGATTAAGAGCTGAGTTAAAGCAAGATTGAGAATTTCAAAAGCTTCTAAAATCGAGAGAGAAATCCAACAACCTTAAAAAGGAATTTGGCAGCCCGTTGCCATCAAGGTCAAAGGGTGCAGAATAGCGCAGACGCCCCACGCCCTTTGGACTCGTTCAAAGTCTAAATTCTCGCATGTCTCCCTCCTCGGCAAAGGTATATAAAACCTCGGTTTTGGCCGAAATCACAGTCACTTCACCATCGGCGTGAGCCCTTGTCGGTTGTACCCAGGACCACCTCATCGCCATGTAAAACAGTAAGATATCTTCTATCTCCATCTTGATCTTAGCTCGACTCCTATCTGTTCACGGAACTTTCCTACTACAACTGTGTCTCTTCGTTTTTTGTGTGTGGACATTCCCAAGCTTTCCACTCTGCCTCGACCACGACTGCCTGTACTCTGTGAAAACTGTTAAAGGTCTTCCAAAGTGCAGAGAGGTACTGGAAAACTCTCCACGCCCTGACTGTCCCTCTCGGTTACTACAGGTTTGACCCTCGGTTACCACATATATACTTATTACTGCGTCTTCGGATTTCCTACTGCCCTCTTACTCCTTACTGCGTTTTAGGATAACTTACTGCACTATTTCTCCTTACTGCATCTTCGGATTACCTACTGCCCTCTTACTCCTTACTGCGTCTTCGGAATACTTACTGCACTCTAACTCCTTACTGCATCTTCCGATTACCTACAGCACTCTTGCTAATTACTGCGTTTTAGGATAACTTACTGCACTATTTCTCCTTACTGCATCTTGGGATTACCTACTGCCCTCTTACTCCGTACTGCGTCTTCGGAATACTTACTGCACTCTAACTCCTTACTGCGTCTTCCGATTACCTACTGCACTCTTGCTCATTACTGCGTTTTAGGATAACTTACTGCAAACTCACTCCTTACTATGTCTTCGGTATACTTACTGCACTCTAACTCGTTACCGCGTCTTCGGATTACCTATAGGGCTGTATATCTGTGAAACAAACCAACTTTTTTCCAAACCAACTTCCAACCTGTAAATTATCTCCAAAAATAAATCAATTAATATGTGAAATAATCTCTTTTAATTCTAATTTTTCGAAAATGTGCCATGATAAACTTTTAGTGATGGATAAAACTGGATTAATTAATTTTTTTAGCAAAGAAACATTTCAAATAGTATTTTATCTTAGTGGATAAAGGCACTGTGGGACAAGATAATAAATTAAGAATATAAAGAAAACCTTAAATTTTTTATTGAAAAAAAAACATATTTAAAAATATATCTATTTTAGGACTGTCTGCTTTTGGTCTAACCCCCCTATTTAGTGTGAATACTAGTTCATCAATCTTAAAAAGTCATGAATCATCATATTTTTGAAGGTGTAAGAATTTTTTCGGGGCTTTTTGCGTGTTAGTTGAAAATAGGATTCATTTTTGGAAAATAATAATAAAATTATTTTATTCAGAATTTTATTCATTGCTAGCCATTCCTTTTGTATTTCTTTCAGGCAATAGTTTATTGTTGTGTCCAATAAAAAGACTCAGATATCTACATGCATCTCTATCACAGCAGTCACAATATCCTCACCTGCCCAGAAGTATAACCCCTCCTCTACGTGGCGGGCGGGAGGAGCAGCATAAGTAAGGGACTGTTCTGTAGGGCGATGTACGGTGAAGTGAGGCCCGAGCCGCTACGGTAACCGTGAACAGGGAACTCTGAAATGTGGCTGACTAACGGGGCAATGGCACCCCCCTTTCCATGGAGCAACAATATCCTCTTAAAAGAGAAAATTGCTACAAAGTATAAAATGACAATATAAACAGTAGAAATGTGTTTCTTTATTCGTGCAAAGTAGAAGCTTTCAGATCTTTGCTACAGGCAAAGCTATAAGTTTAGAGAATGAGGATTCCCTCAGTTTATAGATGTGCCTGTGGAAGGATTATAAAGACCCGAAAGCTTGCACTTTGCACGAATAATGAAACGTATTGCTACTGTTTATAGTTTACAATATCCTCTATCTTGGTTGATTTCACATTAAACTAATTACTCATCTTTTGAGATTATTCACAATATGACGCAAATTTTGGTACCTTCATGGATTGGGAGTTCTGTTCAGACAGGCATTGAGTTGTCAGTTGCAAGCCGTGATAATTAGGTGGAATATTTTCTAGGGATAATGGCATGTGAAATAGGACATTCCAGTTTTGTGCTTTACATGTGTTTGACCACTTTTGCAACATGCGGCATGTACTGGAAAATCACTTTGTCATCTGCTTTTATGTATTTTGATATCTCCCTGATCCATCAACTACTGATCCCTACATATCTATCTCACATATCATCCCATCTCCCACAGTGTCTCGTTATCTAAAAAGGATCCAGTGTGCCGTCCCACCAGACCTACACTTTAAATGCATTTGAAACTCCGCCTTTGTCGGTCCCAAGCCCGGATGAAAAAGGAGGAGGGGGAGCAGTAACAAGCTCGCTAAAAACCTGGGCTCAGCTGGCCCGGCTGATAGTTCCCTGTAAGGGCTTCTGATCCAGGGAAACAGGAAGCAGCGTTTGTACTCCATGTTAGGAGCGGTTGCACATGACGTCTGTTCCTCATGTCTGAGGCGGCGATTTCTTTGGAGCTAAGTCGGCCTGCCACTGAGTAGTGCTCCCAGTCTTAATGACAAAGGAAGACGTATTCTACTTCACCCTGTCATGTTGGTTGTAATCAGTCGTCAACTTCTACCCACCATGATTATTATCGCCTGTACCACGTAAACTTGAGATAATAAAAAAATGATGGTTGTCTACAAGCTTGATAACCTAATATGTAAGAAAGAAGAAGAGAAATGCATTTGAAGAAATAATTAGATGCTCATTTACTGTAGTCACACCCTCCATCATCGTTGTCACAAATATTCTATTTTAAGATAATGAAAGCCCTCCAAATTAATAGACTAACATTTATTTACTCTTTTCCAAAGGAGTTGATAATTTGCATACCGCATGAATGCCAAGTTATAAATAAGGGACTTGGTGACATAAGAAGGGAGCTTAAAGAAAGACAATTACCTAAATGTTAACTAGACATGGTAAGGGCTCCAGGTGATATCTAGATACATAACCCAGAGGGGGTTAGATGTATACTATACTATCTCACTCCGTCATGTATTGCTTTACCCCTGACCCCAACTTCCCAATTCAGACAGCTCGCTGTAGGGTTTCTATTGACAACAAAGTATAATTAGTGGACTAGAGACTGAAAACAGCACTGTTGGACACTGCCAACGCTGAAAGCCGGATTTACGTCTACACGCGAGGCCTCCCATCGGAGTTTTGCGCCAGAGCCAACAGCCTAGTAATCAGTACCTAGCCCTAGGTCAGTGGAGCGAGCAAGCTATCGGAGGGGAAGTTAAGTATCATTCCACGCTATGTGAATACACAGGGTTAAAGTAGTCGGGTCCCCACCCCCCTTCCCAGCTTGGAATGACCAATGACCAAAGCGGGATAGTCTAGGGCGGCTAATCGTCGCAGTGGCCACCACAAGGGTGTAAGCACTAAACACCGATTTACTGTCCACTTACCAATGCTGTCTATTCACTATCTAGATCCTGCAACAATGGCATTAGTAGAGCCGGATCGCAGGGAAGTCACACTGTGGGTCTCTCCATCTGGAACATCTGTTACACACAGCAACCTAGAATTCAGACTTTATGTTCAACAGATTGCTATTGTCACCGAGTCCCTTTTTTATCCTTGGCATTCAAGCTGTTTGTGAGTTTTTTATTCTACCTGATTCTTGGTAATTTGATTCAGAAAAGTTTAAAGTTCACAATAAGAACTTTCAACTAAGACAAAGAACTTAATACATTATTTTGTCACCAATAAATTAATGGAGCAGTTCTAAAAGCAACTCAAGATACCAAATTCATCCAAGAACCACAAAAAATCATACAAACTCTAGATTCAATTTACATTTTTTCAAGGTATATATGAAACTATGTCAGGAAGATCGTTAAAAACATGTAAAATGGTATCCAATATATTTGGGGATGATACCACTATACTTCATTAAAAGGTAACTGTATAGGCACCAGGTAATAAGACCAAATACAAATAAATAAATAGCTTATGACGTTTCTGTTACAGTGTTGTTACCATCATCAAACAAAAGTACTGAATCTGTCTGATGACGGTAACAACACTGTTACCGAAATATCACACACTATTTATTTGGGTTTGTTCTTATTACCTTGAGTTTTATAATCTATAATCCAAATTGTTCCTTATTATCGATAACTGTATGGGTTGTGAATAAAGTAGAACCTCTATGAGAGGACACTCACGTTAAAGGTAACCTCTCTACAACGGACAGTTTTTTATTTGAAAAATTACCATTTTTACTATTTAGTAACTCTCTGGTAAGAGGACACTTCTCCCTAAAGGACACTTTGGCTTTGCAATTAGGTGTTGTCTTTTACAGGGAGGTTCTACTGTATATTCATATTTAGTCCTTTGATCTTTTCAATCCAATTCAAATGAATTTATTGTTTTACCAAAAAAAAAAAAGTTACACAAGCTCTTATTTTGAATTAATTCTTTTTATTATTATTATTATTTCTTATCTCCACTCAATCATATCAGGGTATCATGCTTGTAGAGCTTGTTGATGGTGTCTGCCGGGGAAGAGTAGAGCCCATCATTGGATGAGTCAATACAGTCGGTAATGTGTTTTGAGGTTGCAGGTTGAGAATTGCACTTAGTACATAGTGGGAAAACCTTGCAACCATTCTGGAAAGTCATTGTCCGTAGATGACCAGACTTAAGTCTGGAAATCAAAGACTCTTGTTCTCTTGGGAGAACAGAATTGTCCCTCCTGTATCCTAATGTTGGGTCTTGTCAATCAAACCAATCAGTCCACATCATGTTTCACCTTCAGGCTGTACATGGGCTTGTTGAGATAGAAGGAGAATCAATGACAACTCTGAGCTGATAAATAGATTGTGGTCTTCATCAGTACATAGGTAACATCTGAGATTAATACTAGAGTATGGCTTAGTATTATTTATTTTTTATTAATCAACCAGGCGCGATATTGAAGTGTTTGCGCCTATTACCGAGGAAACAAACAAACAACTAACAAATTGTTATGATGTACTAGAGCGCCATCTGTTATCAAATTATAAAACTATTTTAGTGGCGTATTATTCTTTTTAAAATAAAACAATTTCTACTGTCCTTACTGCGATGAAAATGAATTACATCGCAGTAAGGACAGTAGAAATTGTTTTATTTTAAAAAGAATAATACGCCACTAAAATAGTTTTATAATTTAACTAACAAATTATAATTGTGTTTTTGTAGGTTTGTCTTTTTTTCTCCTTTTGACCTTTCTCCTTGTATATAGCCAAATTGTTATTATGTAAAGAAATGTATTGACGCAAATATCCCTGAGTTTGGAATATCGCGTTATAGGTTGTTAATAAAGTTAATTAAACAAATTCGAACTTATAATTAAATATTTACAAAAACACGTTATATATTTTCACATATATGTAATTCTGCTGTCCTCAAAGCTTATGTCCATAGATAATCTAAAATACCCATTCCAAGAGTTTAGCATCAGTATCACTATAAAAGGAAGTTCGAAAAATGCAATATAACAGCGGTATGGTAGATTAAACTAGCGAAATCGCTGGGAGAGTTCACCACTGATGAGCCAGGCACTGCCATCAATTTTTCAATTGCAGTAAGGGCAGTAGAAATTGTTTTTTTTTTTTAAAGAATCATACGCATCTATAATAGTTTTGAATTTTAAAAACACATGTATTATACGACAGAGTTTATAAAATTTATATAGACCAAGTGGCTGATGTAAGAGAGTTAAATGATTAAGATCAGGGAACAAACGATGTCTCACTTCTGTAAAGTTGAGTATGGTTTAGTTGAGATGTCTTCTGTGTGGATATATCTGATATAAAATCCTACCTGATTTCTTCATCATCATTGATTTAAACTTGCATTGAAATTGATTGTTTTTACTTGTAAACTCTTGTTGGGATCTTATATAATATAATAATCTGGCTTTTATTGATTTATCAAGAAAATGGGTTGACCAAATATAAGGGAACAGGTTAAATTGTTCCACTATATGGCGTTCTGACATCTAATAAGCAAATGTGCTCGTGGTCAGGATACGCCTTCATTATTTTTAATATCAACATCTGACCTTTTTTATTTTCTATTGCTTTTTCAAATAATAATCTATTCTTGTTGAATTTCTTAAGATTCCAACCTGGGATATCTTAATTCTTCTTATCACCATTATATATTTCAAATCATCAGAATTATACAGGTTCCATATTTGCTTTTTTTTTTGTATCAATAGTTTCTGTTACCCATGGTACATATTTCTTCCACGTTTTCTTCTTAAATATTTTCTTGTGCTTTAAATTTGTTGTCGTGGAGAATCAAATCTTATAAATGAGTAAATTTCAACAATTTATCACAGATAATCTTATTATTTATCAATGTTTTTTCGTTTTCTTCCAAACTTGGTACTTTGAATAAAGATTTCATTTCAGTTGTGCAAAATAAATATTTTTGATCTGATATTTCGATTCATAAAATTTTAAGCTATATTTAAATAAAAAAGAGATATAAATATAATTAACTTTAATTGTTAGAAATTGTATCTTTTTTTTCTCTTAAAACAACCATTGTTGGTATACCAAATCTATGAAATTTTTTAAAATAAAGGCATGGTTAAAAAGCTTATAAATGACTGCGGCGTATAATTATAAAGCTATACAAACAGTTTAACCGCATAAGTTTCTTTTATTTGTGAAAAATCACTTTTTAATTTCAAAGAGAAATATTTAATATTTCTAACTTTTGGATGAAGTATGGAAAGGTTGAATATGAAGAGTGATGGGGGGTCTATATATGAATGGATGACGTATGGAAGGGTGAAAAATATGAAGAGTAATGGCGAACGGAAAAATAAAAGTGTCCAGGAGCGGGAATCGAACCCACAACCTTCTGCTTACCGGGCAGGTGCCATGTCCACTAGGCTATCCTGGACGTATTTCTCCGTTCGCAACTAATATTTAAACTGGCTAATAATACTTATAAATGACTGCGGCGTATAATTATAAAGCTATACAAACAGTTTAACCGCATAAGTTTCTTTTATTTGTGAAAAATCACTTTTTAATTTCAAAGAGAAAATGGTTTTAAATATCTCTATAGTATTCTTTTTACATGGATATTAAGAACTTTCCAATTTCAGGAATGTCATTTTCCGTTAGGATTTCTACATTATTGGTCACTTTCAAAGATATCTGCCAAATCTGGTTCTTAAGATCTTTAGTCCTGAACGTGTCCTCTTTTTTTTTTTGGAGTTCAAAAATCATACACTTTGGATAGTGGCCTGTAAAACCATATTCTCTCTTAAGATCTTTGGTATTTTTAAATATTCCAAATATGAAATTATCTGATTAATTTACATGGAATCATATAAAGTCTATGAAGGAAATGATTTTCCATAAGATTTTGTCAGGGCAAATACAAATGTTTGACCTGGGTTGGAGAAGGGGTTCCACTTAAAAGGGCGCTACCCTGTTATCCTCACTCCGCCTTTCTTTAGAGGACTGTATACCTTATTCTCTCTGAGGGAAGATCCGAACTGCCGGCGGCCTAAGGCTGAGGGAGGCTTTGTTCTTCCGGAGGATGCGGCACCTCGCACACTGGAGTACTCACTACCAAGGATGAGGCCGACAAGACTAACTAAAGACTCGTCTACTTTATTTTACATCACAATATATACATCTTCAAATACACACGTGACCAGACGTCCGTGGTCAAATCAAATTAAAAACAATATAACAGAATAATGGAAAAAATAGATTAATGAACACCAACATTCTCCCCGAGTTTATGGAAACCATCAAAGCAAGCCGTGGGGAACAGGCAGCAACGCCAGCCTAACCAGGGGTCCCCTGAGTATGCCAGCCTTGGTGCGGATAGATGCTACTCGTACCAATCCGTCCTTGCGCTTGTCTTTACGATTTTTCTTGACGACCTGCTTCCATTCCTGCTGTTTTACAGCCTCGTCAGATCCCTCGGCTAACTCCTTGCTAGAACTTTCAGCTTCCCTTTGAGCATCCGATTGAAGTGAATCCTGGATGAGATTTTCAAATTCGTTAGTCAGCTCTTTTTCGGAAACCATTGGATTCTCAGACTCTGCAGCCGCTAAGTCGGATTCAATAGGATCTTGCAAAGCCTTGAATCAGCCTTTATGCATGAGTCTTGTTTGTTCGATTCCTCTAAATGTTCTTCGGAGAGTTGTTGACTCTCTGCCGCCCTCTCAGAATCTTCCAGATTGACTGCCTTTTCTAAAGCTTCGGGTCTTAAGACTTCTTTCTTCAAGATTTCTGGCCATTCCATATATGCCGATGAACTGTACTTTTCATCGTCGTTTTCAGATTCTTTGAAGTCTTCTAAGCACAGAGAATCGATGGGCTTCCAACGGGATAATTTAGCCCTTTCACAGCTCTGTAGATAATCCTTTGTTGATGGATCCACAATTTCAACAGGTACAGCTTTCTCCTTGCTTGCCGATTCATTAGCTTCAGTAAAAACACTAATTATGCTACTGGTAGCCTCTTTAGGTCGATTAAGATCAGCTTCAACCACATTGAGGTGAGCCGGGTCATCATGGCAGAGTTCTTTCTTATCCAGAGCTTCTGCACTGACCATTAGTTCTTTCGAATCTTTGCCTTCCGATTTATCAATAACCGAAACTTCGGAAATTTCGATTCTTGGAGTTCCGATAGCTTCGTTAGGCACTTCGTCTTCAATGACAAAAGTGGTTTCTAAAATTGAAGAATCTTCTTCGTGATTCTCATAGATAGCCTCAGGAATGTCGTCATTCTCAGTTAGATTTTTGATAGATTCCTGGTGTGGGGGCTCTACTTTTGTTGGTAAGAGGTTGTGAAGTTCTTCGCCAATAGAATCTTCAAAAAGTGGACATATTTCGGTGTCCAAGTCGTCACAACAGACAGATTCTGTGCACAGAACCCCTGAAGTCTGATTATCTAAAAGTGATTCTGAACACCCAACAGTTGTGTTGCCGTTCAGATTGCCGTTCATCTGTAAAAGTTGGCAGGATAGGGAGATTTCGTGAGGTTGTTCGACCTTTTCTTTCTTCGCAGCTTCTTTAGAAATCTTGGAGTCATCGTTGATGTCTTGCATCTCCCGTTCTCTCCCATTCTGTAGATATCCGCAGCAAGATGCAGTGGGGACGTGTTGAGCCACACAGCGCGAAATGGACATGCTCCTGTCATCAGGTTCTTCGTCGATTCTTCAGATCTCCACGTGAGATTGGACGAGCTTACTTTTTGCCATCTTTTCCTCACAATTTGGATTTTCAATATTGTACCCCTGAACGATATCTAAAATTCTCTGCTCCAAGTCAAGGTTTTCGTAGGTGTCCAACTACGATTCCCTATTCTCACACTTCGGCCGAGACTTCAGAAGTTCTTCCACGATGTCTAGGTTGACAACATTTGTTTGCAAGTCTCCTAACACGTTAATGCTCTTTAAAAAACAAGCCATTTTCCGGAGTTTTTCAACTTTCAGTTTTGTGGAGTCACTCATCCTTATATAGGGAGGAATATTTGGAGGCACCCGGCACAAATCCTCGCGGATCTTTCGTCTCAGCCAATGTTCATCGAGGTTGCCACATTTGTCGACTTTAACATGGATTGGTGGAAATTCCTTGTAGCTCTCCAGCAATTATTCGGCAAGTTCGTTGATTGAAAGAATCCTCCTGTCATTCTCCTTCTCTTCCAACTGATCGTAATCTTTTGGCTTAATATCTGGACACCTTTTCCATCCTTTTCTATCTTTAAACATTTTGGGCCATAGCTCTGGAGAGGGTTCTTCTTTATCAACTTCCACTTTGGAACCGTCTGGACAGGGTTTTTCTTTATCTACTTTCACTTTGGAACTGTCTGGACAGAGTTCTGCTTTTCTTTGGCACTGTCTGTACAGGTCAGCATCTCAATCTCCCTCATATTTGCACAGTGTGGACACATTGATCCTTTCACCTTCGAGCAGTCAGGACAAGTTGACTCTTCAGACCTTTTCTGAACGGAACTATCTGGACAGGTTTTTCTTTCGGTCACTTTCACCATGGCACTAGCTGGGTAGAGTTTATCCACTTTCCCTTTGACACGCTCAGAACCGTATCCGTCTTTAGACTCGGTGAACTTAACCCTGCCAGTGGGGTATTCTTCTTTCGACATGGAATATTCAGAAATTTTCTCACCCGTCCTAGACGCTGGAGTTCTGCTACGTTTTTCATGGCGTTCCATTTTGCCATACCTCTGGTCTTGTATAATTCTTCACAGAAGTCATCTGCGTCCGACTTGGCATGTCTAAAGGGGACCTCTTCCACCTCCCAGAAGCGCCGCAATACGTTGTCCAGGTTTTCCTCATAATTAACCCGAATGTTGTACACCCTGTGTGGGCCGACTTCTCCTTCACCTGGTAATTTTCCCGAGACAATCCAGCCCAATCGGGTGTTCTGCGCGCACAATTGGGTTTTTTCATCATACTTAACTTCAGGAAGTAATAAACTTCCATATACGTCTGCTTCCATAATCTCGATGGCAGACCTTTGAAACTCTTCGACCTCTTGCTTTGTTTCCAGAGAGGCAACACAATCATCCATACAGATGGATTGAGCCAACATCCTTGCCATCTTTTCCAGAGAACCCTTTATCGTTTGAAGATGGTAATCACTGCACCCTGCAAAATATGGGCTACAATTTAGGTTGAGAACAAGTCCCTTTATGCCTAAAAACATCGGTTATCCATCCTCTTCTTCCAAAGAAATATGAGGTAGTCCCGATCATTCTCCTTAATGGATATCATCTGGAAATTTCTCTTCATGTCGGCCAAAATTCCAAACTTATTTTCTCGAAATTTTATCCTTATTTCAGGAATTCTCCTCAGTAGATTGGGTCCCTTTTTGTCGAAACGCTGATAAAATAAGAAACTCTAACTGGCCGAAGTGTATATTTTTCACAGAAATATGAATGCCGGCCAGACAACCTCTATCTTCAGGACCTTCAATATTTGCTTCAGACTCTGTATACCATAAGTATTAGGAACACTATAGGTGTTGAATAGGTAGATCTGATAGGTGAGGATTTGTGATCTATAGGAGGGAGTTGAAAATAAGATGAGATTATGTCTAAGTTGGATTGTATTGTAGAAAAATATTTATATCTTATGAAAATATTATTAATTTTGATATATTTATATCTTGCTACTCTGTGTACTTATTGTTACTCTTGTGTTTTAAACATTTTAGTTTGTAGCCGTGCCTTAAATAAATTCCTGTCATTCTGAAGTTTGCCTTTCCTCTAGGTGACAATATAAATGGTCCTGCCCAATGTATGCCTCTTAACAGACTGGTTTCTAAGTTGAGTGTTTAAAGCTTCAGTTGAGGGAGCACATGTGTCTGATGTAACATATGTGACCAGATGCTACTCACAGGCTGGTAGTCTGTATGGCAGAGCAGACAGGTTCAGCAAGATGCTAATTCAGCAGGTCCCTTATATCAGATGTAGGATAGATGAAGAAGTTTCCCTTGGGACAAGTCCTTAGCATCAAGGTTCCCTAGAGTGAATATATTAAACAATACCACATGTTTCTGAAGATGGGTTTCTTTTAATTTTATTAACGTAGTCTTAGGCATCTCTGCCCTTCTACAAGAGAACATTAAAAACGAATAAAACGCCGCCTGATGCTAAACTATTACTTTTTTTGTTGTAATTTTTGTATTTATTTATTTATGTTTTCCTGTTGAAGGGCAGAGATGCCTGAAAGCTTGAGACTACGTTTATAAAATGAAACTCATTTCCAGAAACCTGTGGTATTGTCCAGGAGATATTTTTGAATCAATAGAGTGAACATATACTCAACTACTCTTTAGACAGCGAAATTTACGCGTTACACTATTATATCAAATTATAAAGAAGAAAGGCATGATATTTAATAGAAGTGACATATGTAACAACACTGTTGCTAAAACGTCACATATAGTTTGAATAATTTGATTTGGTAATTTCACCTTTTATCATTTTCTATATAATCCAAATTTTGTTCATCATTTATTTTGATTATACATCAGAATTCTCAAATTTTTAGGGTTGGCACCATAAATATTTCCCAATTTGCGGGAAATAATGCCTTACCTGCTAAAATTCAAGGATCCTGCCCAATTCATAATGCTGAACTTGAATCTCTGAACTCCAGCACCTCAGGAGAAAAAATGTGTTTATCAAGACGAAGCTTTAAGTCATCTCGACCCTACAAAAGCTCCTGGTCCAGACAACATCACTGGACCCATGTTAAAAATCTCAGCACCCATTCTAAACTAGAACTCTTAATTAATATTACAATATAAACAACAATAAAAACAACACTAATACTATAATAATACTATAGTAATACTATATACAGTAGAGCCTCCCTTTAGCAGACACCTCGCTAGCAGACACCTCTTCACAAAGGACAGTTTTCATTTGCAAAATTACCATTTTTACAATTTAGAAACTTTCTAATCATGAGGACACCTCTCCCTAAAGGACACTTTGACTCTGAAATTAGGTGTTGTCCATTATAGGATACCTAAACTTCTATACAACTTCATATATATACTACTAAATATATAAACTACATACTACTATATACTGTTGTTGTTGTTTCTTATCCCCTTGTGTAAAGATTACACAAATTCAAAGAGTTCATGCTCCTCAAGCTATATGGAATGGGGTGTAGGGGTGCAGCTTTCGTTGATCATGGCACCATGATCCAGGCACACTTTGGTGAAAGTCTGACTTTGCCTCTATTTTGAGGCCGTTCCTAACTTGGAAGCAGACACTTTTTCTGCAGACTGAGTACCGATGTGTATCCCTGGAGAGGAATCCTTGGTGAGGTCCATCAACTGAGTCAGTTGAACTCAGGACTTTTAAGATGTCTTGCTTTAAAAGCTCTTTTTTTCCAAACCCTTTAGACCTGGGCCTCTTCGTGCCGACCCCGCACTGAGCTGTGAACTTCTTAAAGCTGCTGGAGATGTCAGATCCCGTGGTAGTGTCAACGTCGGTAGAACTCTTTCTAGGCAGCGGCTGTTGGATCTGCACCTTGTCGGGCGAAGGAACGAGGATGATAGGTACACATTCTTGGCAAATATTTTCAGCTTGTTTTGCCGACCACGGCGCTGACACATTGCGCGCTACTTCCGCGTCACAGACATTGTCGTCGGACTTCCACAGAGCGTCCAATGCTCTATCCCGTTTAGTCGGGTCGCCGGCTCCAACTGCGGGGTGCTTCGACCATCTAGCCTTGTTGCACTTCCACGGAGCACTCAGCTCCGTCCCGTCCAGTTGGATCGCCGCTGTAGTCCCTGACAGTCTGGCACTGTCGCAGAAGTCAGCCACCAATCGAGCACGTCTGGGACATCATTGGACGCCGTTTGCATGCCTTGCCACAGCCCGCGTTCAGAAGACGAACTGTGGCAAATGGTTTGAAGAGAGAATGGAGAGCCCATCCCTCAGGACGCCATCCGTACTCAGATTGACTCTCTACCTAGACGTGTTGCTGCGTGCATCGCCGTCCGCGGTGGTCCTACTTGCTACTAAGCCGACGCCGTTCTCGCTCTGTATTATGACTATCATTTTGAAAAAAAGATCACTTATTGTTCGTCCCTGTCTCTTTCTGTCTGCCGAGTTTCATCACTTTCTGGCCACTATTTCTTGGTGTTCCATTTTCAATTTCAGGTAGTGTATTATTTATTGTTACAATTATGATAGACTAGGTTGCTCTTTTTAGAGCGGTACTAATAGAGTGATTTTTGAACTTAAAATATAAACTTAAGGAAGTTGTACCTTTCAGCATGTATATCGGGATTCAAACAATAACTCTGAAAGATATTACAGTGACCTTTATTGAAGACACACGAGATAACCAAGAGTGAACAAAATTGTCTCTGTCTCCTTAAAAAAAAAGAAAAATAGACGACCAGCGACAAAAAAACTCTCCACTTCCTCAAGTTTTGTCCATTAGTGTAAATATGACCCTGATAGAACATGAGATGATTCTTTTATTCACAAAATCGAAAAAAAAAACGTACCATGAATTCTTTCGAATCCAATATATGACGTTTCTCCCAAAAATATATAAATTGGAATAACATTCCTACACGTATATATAACAAAAAATTAACGATAAACTGTCTTTTATTGGAATTTTAAACAACATGTGGACGCGTAATGCTTCTTTTAAACTAAAACAATTTTCTACTGCCCTCCCTCCTTACTGCAATGATAAATGGAGGGCCAAGTTCATCAGTGGTGAATCCTCCTAGCTTTTTCACCAGTTTAATCCATCATACCTATCTAATATTGTATTGAGCTGTTTTACTTTTATACCGATACTGAAGATAATCTCTTTGAAAAGGTATTTTAAATGTACTATGTAATACGATTTGAGGATTGTGAAATTACATATAGCTACCACTTCTCCAATCTCCGTATTATCCCCTCCAGGAAGATTGGCCAAGTCCGACTCCAGGCTGGTATTCTCCAGTATTCTTTCGGTACAATTTGGAATCGTAGTTCTTCAGAAAGAGAATGTTTTGTTTGACAGTGGCATTCTGGATCCAAGCTTCTTGTGAGGCATAGGCGATATCTCCCTGGGACATCAAGGTAAGTCTACAGCATTTATACTGAATCTACCGTGTTACCTGGAGGTCTATGGATCCTGAGACCTAAGTGACTTCGGCCAAGATGGCTGATAGCAGAGTGGACTTGCCGCTACCCACTCTCCCTATGACACCCACTAAGGATCCTTTGGGAATGTTAAGGGTGAGGTTCTTTAACGCGGGTGTGGCTTCGATGTCTTCGGACCAGGAGAAACTGGCTTTATTGATGGAGATGGCATCACCTGTGGATACACAAAGGAACATTATTAAAAAAAACATGGAGGAGTATGGTAAATGTCTTGCTATGGAGTCCCACATCTTCAAGGAAAGGGACCACTCCATTTGGTGGAGGGTAACAACGCCCTAGAGCGGCTGAGCTAGGGACGAGTCCGTGAAGAGACTGGAATAAATCTTCATCATGATCAGGAGGAGAGCATTTTCATTTGCTCCTAAATTTAAAAACCTCTTCTAAAGGTGGATTATCTACTTTTACGTAATATGAATGCGGAAGGCAAGGACGTGCTACCGACTTATATTCAAAATTAGCGAATATACCCGGCTTCGCCCGGTTTGTTTTAACCGAGTCATATAATCCAAATACTGATACTATTGGACCTATCTCTGCCTCCCCTGATCTCCGCGGATTATCACCCTGCCCACCTGATCCTCCTCTACATTTCGGCTCTCCTGGCCTCACCTGGCGATGATCCCCTGGCCACCCATCCCCAGATCCCTCCAACAGTGCAATGTATATAGTACTTTGTCTATATTTCCGCTTTATGCGTCCATCGGGGCTCAAAAATCATCCATTCTGGTTAGCATCCCCGTAAATAAAGATATTCCCTTTAACCGATTGAAAATTTGCCTAACGAATATATCAATAAATTAATCACTTGTGTTAATATTGAGTTAATTTAATCAGGCCCAATGACCCTGGAACCCTGATTACTTTTACTCAATAACGAATATTTATTAAATAATATTTACATCTACTCCCTACTGAATCCATTATTGTAAAGATATATTGTAATTTGAAAATAGAGCAATTCATAAATAAACCTTTAATTAAAAAGGCATATTATGATGCATTATATTATGATTTATATATTTATAAATGTATGTAATTCTGCTGTCCTCAGAGATTATGTCCGTAGTTCATCTAAAATACCCATTCAAAGAGTCTAGCATCAGTATCACTATAAAATGAAGATAGAAAAATGCAATATAACAGCGGTATGGTAGATTAAACTGGCGAAACCGCTGGGAGGGTTCACCACTGATGAGCCAGGTCCTCTCATTAATTTTTCCATTGCAGTAAGGATAGTAGAAATTGTTATTTTTAAAAAAGAATTATACGCGTCTATAATAGTTTCGAATTTTGAATTAAAAAGGGCACATATTGGATCAAAATATCATTTATTTTACCAATATTTCAGTTGGCTGAACGCCAACCTTTATCAAGGTATTATAACATGTGTGTCAACAATAAACTCAGCGCCACCTAACGTCAATAGAATTAAGTTTTTATTATTCCTATAGAATTAATTCTATTGACGTTATGTGGCGCTGAGTTTGTTGTTGACACACATGTTATAATACCTTGATAAAGGTTGGTGTTCAGCCAACTGAAATATTAGTAAAATAAATGATATTTTGATCCAATATATGCCTTTTCAATTAAATATAAATTTTGATATTTGTTACTCTTCTCCAATGAGAAATTTTGAATGTAGAGAGGTAGCTGAATATATTGGTTAACATATAATAGATTAACAAATGGTATATGCATTATGATATTACATCATTAAACCTCTTATCAGTAGTCATAATGATTCCAATTATCATTATGACTATCATCATCGTCATTTTGAGTGTTTTTTAAACATTTTTACTATTTAGCAACTCTTCTCTGATAAAAGGACACCTTTCTGTGTCGAAGGACAACTTTGACTGCAATTAGATGTTGTCTTTTACAGGAGTTAGTTCTACAGTATAGGTTTTGGATACAAATGATTATCATATAGTTGTGGCCGTAGCTGAATGACAAGAAGCAGTAAGGAATAATGACCACATCTGGAGAACATACTTTGAAATCTTAGGTCCATCATGGTAAAATATTTTAAACGATTATTAATGTGCAAAATGAAATATATTCTTTAGTTTCAAAAGGCCCGGTTTAAAAAATACAGTTAAACCTGTCTATAGCGCCCCCTCTTGGGACTCACCAAAATAGGGTACTATAGAGAGGGGGTGCTATAGACAGGTCACTTTTAATGTAAATCGCATCGTACTACGTATTTAAAATCGGGCGCTATAGAGAGGAAGGCGCTATTTAGAGGGGCGCTATAGACATGTTTAACTGTATAGAATTATTACTATCGGTCGCTTGTAAAATGAAGTTGATTCAACCCGCAGGTTTCTACTTCTTAGTATAGATGATGTTTATTTGAAATTGTCAATAATTCTGGCTTTATATCTGGATACGATCTTATCTCAGCACAGCAAGGAAGTTGGTAAGATGACATTGAGTTAGTCTTCAATCAACGTGCCAATTTGATTTCACACCTCAATGGCTAGATCAAAATATTTTATATTTACGCTCGAAAATAATACGAGTTCAAGACTTGATAACGATTATATTTTATGCTCAACACAAGTGTTTTGATTTTTCGGACACATTATAAAAATAGAAAACCTTTTTTTTTTTTTTGGCAGGCCGGATTTACATTTATGGACAAAACTTAAGGAAATTTCATATTTTAATGACGCGCCGGTCGTTTTAATTTATTTTTAAGGATACAAAGACAATTTTGTTATCTCGCGTGTCTTCAATAAAGATCACTATAATATCTTTCAGAGGTATTGTCTGAATCTCGATATACTTGGTAAAAGGTACAACTTCCTTAAGTTTTGTCCATGAGTGTATTTGGTTATCTCGTGTGTCTTCAAAAAAGGTCATTGTAATATCTTCCAGAGTTATTGTCTGAATCCCGATATACATGCTAAAAGGTACAATGTCCTTAAGTTTTGTCTTTACATATATAAACTGAAAGAAATATGATATCCATAGAAAATTTTAATCATATTTATCATCGACTTTTATTACAAAACCCCCTCAAATATATATAAATATAATTTTTTAACGATAGAGGGCAATACAAAAAAATAAACAGTCATTCATTTCGAATATTTTTCATTAAAAATGCAAGAACGTGAACTATATCAAACTTGCTTACATTTGAAATATTAATAAACTAATGTTAAGTATTCGATAGTTTTAAAGAAATATTAAATTCCGTTTCGATAAAATATAAAATGTGGATGACGTCGGTTTTTTAGGGCTGGCTAGGTTGAATGACCTTACTTCAAGGGGATCATTTCTAAAGTTTCGTACGCAGTTCGATAACCGAACTTCGACGGGACGCCACCCGCGATGAGGAGGTGGGGGGCCCTTTCCCTGAGCGTGAAGTTGGATCCTTGTGGTCCTTTGATGATCGCTCAATACTGGGAACTGCCCGTTCTGAGTGGGTTTTTTTATTAAATAAAGAACAGTAAGAAATGAAATTTGGGTCACCTATTTCCTGTTTATTTTTATAATTTAATATCGAATGTACCCGGCTTCTTCCGGTTTTTTACCACAAAAAAAGTTTGCCTAACGAACATTTGTTAAAACGATTCTAGCAAACATCCAATCCCTACTGAATCTATACTTGTCAAGATAACTTTATGTTTGATACTCTGCTCCACCTAGCTGTACCCGTTGCTGTGTTTGAACAAAAAAAGGCAGTTTTGATACTTAAAACATAATTTATTAATGATCAAATGTATACAATACATCAAAATTAATAATAACAATAAAATTATCCCAACCTATATGTCATTTGAATATAACATATGTGCAAAACATAGATATACATAGTTGATGGTAGAATAAACATGCTTTCCACTTGTGGTATTGAACAATATTGCAAAATAATTTCAATTGAACAATAATTTTGTAATCATTAAATATCATCATGAAATGAATGATATTTGATAATTGATGATGAACTTTATCTTAGTAGCGCGCGCTAGAACCCCAACTCTGATTTTTTTTAATGTTTCAAAAAACCCTCCGGGGATATACCACATAATTTCCCAAATTTTCACAGCGATTGGGTGTATGGTTTTTGACTCTATCGAGTATAGATAGACACACATATATATCTAAAGAGACAAGGGTCGCCTCTCCCGTCAAAATAGACGTCTGAAACCAGACGCCATCTATTGACCGTC
>CP092872.1:69693950-69769873 GCA_030710605.1 Cordylochernes scorpioides
TACACTTTATTTGATCAGGCCTCATTAAATGATCTAGTTAGGGATCTAGGGCTATCACAAAAGAAGCAGCAGAAATCCTTGGATAAAGATCAAAGCAAAGATATCTCTTGTTGCCACAAACCAGGTGATACACAGTGCGGAAATTCAACCCCTGGGATTCTTTCTGAAATACTCCATAAAAACAACAACGACCTTGGCGAGCTGCAATGTGACGGCCTGGCTGACTTCTGCGACGGTGCCAGACTGTCAGGGACTACAGCGGCGATCCAACTGGACGGGACGGAGCTGAGTGCTCCGTGGAAGTGCAACAAGGCTAGATGGTCGAAGCACCCCGCAGTTGGAGCCGGCGACCCGACTAAACGGGATAGAGCATTGGACGCTCTGTGGAAGTCCGACGACAATGTCTGTGACGCGGAAGTAGCGCGCAATGTGTCAGCGCCGTGGTCGGCAAAACAAGCTGAAAATATTTGCCAAGAATGTGTACCTATCATCCTCGTTCCTTCGCCCGACAAGGTGCAGATCCAACAGCCGCTGCCTAGAAATAGTTCTAACGACGTTGACATTACCACGGGATCTGACATCTCCAGCAGCTTTAAGAATTTCACAGCCCAGTGGTCGGCACGAAGAGGCCCAGGTCTGAAGGGTTTGGAAAAAAAGAGCTTTTAAAGCAAGACATCTTAAAAGTCCTGAGTTCAACTGACTCAGTTGATGGACCTCGCCAAGGATTCCTCTCCAGGGATACACATCGGTACTCAGTCGGCAGCAAAGGTGTCTGCTTCCAAGTTAGGAACGGCCTCAAAATAGAGGCAAATCAGACTTTCACCAAAGTGTGCCTGGATCATGGTGCTATAATCAATGAAAGCTGCACCCCTACACCCCATTCCATATAGTTTGAGGAGCATGAACTCATTGAATTTTTGTAATCTTTACACAAGGGGATAAGAAACAACAACAACAGTATATAGTAGTATGTAGTTTATATATGTAGTAGTATATATATGAAGTTGCATAGAAGTTTAGGTATCCTATAATGGACAACACCTAATTGCAGAGTCAAAGTGTCCTTTAGGGAGAGGTGTCCTCTTGATTAGAGAGTTTCTAAATTGTAAAAATGGTAATTTTGCAAATGAAAACTATCCTTTGTGGAGAGGTGTCTGCTAGCGAGGTGTCTGCTAAAGGGAGGCTCTATTGTATATAGTATTCTTGTTGTTTATATTGTAATATTAATTAAGAGTTCTAGTTTAGAATGGGTGCTGAGATTTTTAACATGGGTCCAGTGATGTTGTCTGAACCAGGAGCTTTTGTAGGGTCGAGATGACTTATAGCTTCGTCTTGATAAACACATTTTTTCTCCTGAGGTGCTGGAGTTCAGAGATTCAAGTTCAGCATTATGAATTGGGCAGGATCCTTGGATTTTAGCAGGCAAGGCATTATATCCCGCAAATTGGGAAATATTTATGGTGCCAAACCTTAAAATTTGAGAATTCTGATGTATAATGAAAAAAAATCAATATAATATACTGCGGCCTGTGTGATTGTAAAACGACACTTGAAGTTACACCACATAAGTTTCTTTTAAACGATAAATCAAATTTTTTTACTTTTTATTTCAAGGTAAAATAACGCGACTATTTTAAACCTTTTTGTATGAGGTATGAAAAGATGAATTATGAAGAGTAATGGCGATCGGAAAAATAAAAGTGTCCAGGGGCGGGAATCGAACCCACAACCTTCTGCTTACCGGGCAGGTGCCATGTCCACTAGGCTACCCTGGACGTATTCCTCCAATAAAAAATTTGATTTATCGTTTAAAAGAAACTTATGCGGTGTAACTTCAAGTGTCGTTTTACAATCAAAATAAATGATGTACAAAATTCGGATTATATAGAAAATGATAAAAAGGTGAAATTACCAAATCAAATTATTTAAACTATATGTGACGTTTTAGCAACAGTGTTGTTACATATGTCACTTCTATTAAATACCATGCCTTTCTTCTTTATAATTTGATATAATAGAAATATTAAGTGTAACGCGTAAATTTCGCTGTCCAAAGAGTAGTTGAGTATATGTTCACTCTATTGATTCAAATATATCTCCTGGACAATACCACAGGTTTCTGGAGATAAGTTTCATTTTATTAACGTAGTTTCAAGCTTTCAGGTATCTCTGCCCTTCAACAGGAAAACATAAATAAATATACAAAAATTACAACAAAAAAAGTAATAGTTTAGCATCAGGCGGCGTTTTATTCGTTTTTAATGTTCTCCTGTAGAAGGGCGGAGATGCCTAAGACTACGTTAATAAAATTAAAAGAAACCCATTCCCAGAAATATGTGGTGTTGTTTAATATATTCACTCTAGGAAACCTTGATGCTAAGGACTTGTCCCAAGGGAAATTTCTTCATCTATCCTACATCTGATATAAGGGACCTGCTGAATTAGCATCTTGCTGAACCTGTCTGCTCTGCCATACGGACTACCAGCCTGTGTGTTACATCAGACACATGTGCTCCCTCAAATGAAGCTTTAAACACTCAACTTAGAAACCTGTCTGTTAAGAGGCATACATTGGGCAGGACCATTTATATTGTCACCTAGAGGAAAGGCAAACTTCAGAATGACAGGAATTTATTTGAGGCACGGCTACAAACTAAAATGTTTAAAACACAAGAGTAACAATAAGTACACAGAGTAGCAAGATATAAATATATCAAAATTAATAATATTTTCATAAGATATAAATATTTTTCTACAATACAATCCAACTTAGACATAATCTCATCTTATTTTCAACTCCCTCCTATAGATCACAAATCCTCACCTATCAGATCTACCTATTCAACACCTATAGTGTTCCTAATACTTATGGTATACAGAGTCTGAAGCAAATATTGAAGGTCCTGAAGATAGAGGTTGCCTGGCCGGCATTCATATTTCTGTGAAAAATATACACTTCGGCCAGTTAGAGTTTCTTATTTTATCAACGTTTCGACAAAAAGGGACCCAATCTACTGAGGAGAATTCCTGAAATAAGGATAAAATTTCGAGAAAATAAGTTTGGAATTTTGGCCGACATGAAGAGAAATTTCCAGATGATATCCATTAAGGAGAATGATCGGGACTACCTCATATTTCTTTGGAAGAAGAGGATGGATAACCGATGTTTTTAGGCATAAAGGGACTTGTTCTCAACCTAAATTGTAGTCCATATTTTGCAGGGTGCAGTGATTACCATCTTCAAACGATAAAGGGTTCTCTGGAAAAGATGGCAAGGATGTTGGCTCAATCCATCTGTATGGATGATTGTGTTGCCTCTCTGGAAACAAAGCAAGAGGTCGAAGAGTTTCAAAGGTCTGCCATCGAGATTATGGAAGCAGACGTATATGGAAGTTTATTACTTCCTGAAGTTAAGTATGATGAAAAAACCCAATTGTGCGCGCAGAACACCCGATTGGGCTGGATTGTCTCGGGAAAATTACCAGGTGAAGGAGAAGTCGGCCCACACAGGGTGTACAACATTCGGGTTAATTATGAAGAAAACCTGGACAACGTATTGCGGCGCTTCTGGGAGGTGGAAGAGGTCCCCTATAGACATGCCAAGTCGGACGCAGATGACTTCTGTGAAGAATTATACAAGACCAGAGGTATGGCAAAATGGAACGCCATGAAAAACGTAGCAGAACTCCAGCGTCTAGGACGGGTGAGAAAATTTCTGAATATTCCATGTCGAAAGAAGAATACCCCACTGGCAGGGTTAAGTTGACCGAGTCTAAAGACGGATACGGTTCTGAGCGTGTCAAGGGGAAAGTGGATAAACTCTGCCCAGCTAGTGCCATGGTGAAAGTGACCGAAAGAAAAACCTGTCCAGATAGTTCCGTTCAGAAAAGGTCTGAAGAGTCAACTTGTCCTGACTGCTCGAAGGTGAAAGGATCAATGTGTCCACACTGTGCAAATATGAGGGAGATTGAGATGCTGACCTGTACAGACAGTGCCAAAGTAAAAGCAGAACTCTGTCCAGACAGTTCCAAAGTGAAAGTAGATAAAGAAAAACCCTGTCCAGACGGTTCCAAAGTGGAAGTAGATAAAGAAGAACCCTCTCCAGAGCTATGGCCCAAAATGTTTAAAGATAGAAAAGGATTTTTTATTTTATTTTATTTTATTTTATTTCAATTCAAAACGCTATGTCCCCCTAGGGACACTTGCGCTAAATGTACATACAAATATATATAACAAAGAAAATATTCAACATGGAAAGATACACAGAAAGCGACTTAGAGAGATTCAAAAATGTTATTTACATATAGAGATATTTTTGAATTTTATTTACAGTTACATCATTAAATTAAAAAAAAAAAAAAAAAAAAAACATATACATATGTACACACATATACACGCATACACCTATATATTGTTTACAACCATATAATATGTCCAAAATTTCCATGAGATCGTTACATCAAAGACCATTTTTCTTAATGAAGTCCAAAATATATTTACAAAGGAAATTAAATTTTATATATGTGTCTTTACTTGAAATTAATTCACTAGGGCCTAAAGCAGTTAAACCGTTGTTGACTCTGTATTCTTGAAAGACAGGGCACTCCAGCAAGAGATGTATTGAAGTTTGTTCCCCCAATCCGCAGAAACATGTCGAATCTTGCACAGCCTGAATTTTCTTAAGAAAAAACCTGAAATTTCCATGATCTGTGATAAATTGTGAATTATAATAGTTTGGTCGAAAATATTTCGGAATATCATAAGGAAAGAAACTTTGAAATGTTCGATTAGTATTCTTTTTCAGTAAATTAATCCTTGATATAATGAAATCTTTGAGTATACCTGGAATATACAAATCATAAAATTGTTTATCTTCTGTTGATAAATTATTCAACTCGTAACCTATAATTCTAGATTCCATATAATCAGTGATCAAAGGAATATTGGCTAAGGTGTGAACACAGTTATAACTGGTTGTTTTATATGTTTGGGTACACCATAGCAGAATTTGATATTGCATTGAGTTCAGTTTGTACATATATTTTTTGCTAATAAATTCAAACCATATTTCTGTTCCGTAAGTTAACGTTGGTCTTATTATAGATTTATAAAGTGTAAGCCTTTTTTGGATGCTAAGACCCCAAGATTTTCCACAAATTGAAAAAAGAAGATTTTTTAATCTTTGAGTTTTGTTTAGTATAATGTTAAGGTGAGGGCCAAAATTCAATTTGTTTTTCCTTCTGTGATTCGCAATCGTAATTCCAAGAATTTTAATTTCTTCTACGGGCACAATAATATTGTCTCTAAAATTAATTGATATTTTGTCTTTATTGTGCAAGTGTAAAATACTAGTTTTATCAAGATTGATATTTAGCTTATTATCATTACACCATTGATCTATCTTTTCCAAATTAAACTCAATTGACTTTTTTAGATTTGTTAGCTCATTATCCCAACATATAATTGTTACATCATCAGCATAGCAAATGATTTCAGAGTTTGGTGATTGCAAATTAATTAGCAGATCATTTAAATATATCAGCCATTACAACGGAGACAATGGTCCACCCTGAGGACAGCCCTTTGTTAATATTTTTGAAACTTTCATATTATTATACTTGAAAATCGTTTTTCTATTTTTCAAAAAAGAACGTAAAATTTTGATCAATTCAACTGGTAAATTGTCTTCGTCTAATTTTTTAAACAAGGCTGGCCACCATGTATTATCAAATGCTCCTTGTATATCAATTGCAATCAGCGTAACTAGTTGTTTCTGTGTGAAGGATGGAAAAGGTGTCCAGATATTAAGCCAAAAGATTACGATCAGTTGGAAGAGAAGGAGAATGACAGGAGGATTCTTTCAATCAACGAACTTGCCGAAGAATTGCTGGAGAGCTACAAGGAATTTCCACCAATCCATGTTAAAGTCGACAAATGTGGCAACCTCGATGAACATTGGCTGAGACGAAAGATCCGCGAGGATTTGTGCCAGGTGCCTCCAAAAATTCCTCCCTATATAAGGATGAGTGACTCCACAAAACTGAAAGTTGAAAAACTCCGGAAAATGGCTTGTTTTTTAAAGAGCATTAACGTGTTAGGAGACTTGCAAACAAATGTTGTCAACCTAGACATCGTGGAAGAACTTCTGAAGTCTCGGCCGAAGTGTGAGAATAGGGAATCGGAGTTGGACACCTACGAAAACCTTGACTTGGAGCAGAGAATTTTAGATATCGTTCAGGGGTACAATATTGAAAATCCAAATTGTGAGGAAAAGATGGCCGACAGTAAGCTCGTCCAATCTCACGTGGAGATCTGCAGAATCGACGAAGAACCTGATGACAGGAGCATGTCCATTTCGCGCTGTGTGGCTCAACACGTCCCCACTGCATCTTGCTGCGGATATCTACAGAATGGGAGAGAACGGGAGATGCAAGACATCAACGATGACTCCAAGATTTCTAAAGAAGCTGCGAAGAAAGAAAAGGTCGAACAACCTCACGAAATCTCCCTATCCTGCCAACTTTTACAGATGAACGGCAATCTGAACGGCAACACAACTGTTGGGTGTTCAGAATCACTTTTAGATAATCAGACTTCAGGGGTTCTGTGCACAGAATCTGTCTGTTGTGACGACTTGGACACCGAAATATGTCCACTTTTTGAAGATTCTATTGGCGAAGAACTTCACAACCTCTTACCAACAAAAGTAGAGCCCCCACGCCAGGAATCTATCAAAAATCTAACTGAGAATGACGACATTCCTGAGGCTATCGATGAGAATCACGAAGAAGATTCTTCAATTTTAGAAACCACTTTTGTCATTGAAGACGAAGTGCCTAACGAAGCTATCGGAACTCCAAGAATCGAAATTTCCGAAGTTTCGGTTATTGATAAATCGGAAGGCAAAGATTCGAAAGAACTAATGGTCAGTGCAGAAGCTCTGGATAAGAAAGAACTCTGCCATGATGACCCGGCTCACCTCAATGTGGTTGAAGCTGATCTTAATCGACCTAAAGAGGCTACCAGTGGCATAATTAGTGTTTTTACTGAAGCTAATGAATCGGCAAGCAAGGAGAAAGCTGTACCTGTTGAAATTGTGGATCCATCAACAAAGGATTATCTACAGAGCTGTGAAAGGGCTAAATTATCCCGTTGGAAGCCCATCGATTCTCTGTGCTTAGAAGACTTCAAAGAATCTGAAAACGACGATGAAAAGTACAGTTCATCGGCATATATGGAATGGCCAGAAATCTTGAAGAAAGAAGTCTTAAAACCCGAAGCTTTAGAAAAGGCAGTCAATCTGGAAGATTCTGAGAGGGCGGCAGAGAGTCAACAACTCTCCGAAGAACATTTAGAGGAATTGAACAAACAAGACTCATGCATAAAGGCTGATTCAAGGCTTTGCAAGATCCTATTGAATCCGACTTAGCGGCTGCAGAGTCTGAGAATCCAATGGTTTCCGAAAAAGAGCTGACTAACGAATCTGAAAATCTCATCCAGGATTCACTTCAATCGGATGCTCAAAGGGAAGCTGAAAGTTCTAGCAAGGAGTTAGCCGAGGGATCTGACGAGGCTGTAAAACAGCAGGAATGGAAGCAGGTCGTCAAGAAAAATCGTAAAGACAAGCGCAAGGACGGATTGGTACGAGTAGCATCTATCCGCACCAAGGCTGGCATACTCAGGGGACCCCTGGTTAGGCTGGCGTTGCTGCCTGTTCCCCACGGCTTGCTTTGATGGTTCCCATCAACTCGGGGAGAATGTTGGAGTTTATTAATCTATTTTTTCCATTATTCTGTTATATTTATTTTAATTTGATTTGACCACGGACGTCTGGTCACGTGTGTATTTGAAGATGTATATATTGTGATGTAAAATAAAGTAGACGAGTCTCCAGTTAGTCTTGTCGGCCTCATCCTTGGTAGTGAGTACTCCAGTGTGCGAGGTGCCGCATCCTCCGGAAGAACAAAGCCTCCCTCAGCCTTAGGCCGCCGGCAGTTCGGATCTTCCCTCGGAGAGAATAAGGTATACAGTCCTCTAAAGAAAGGCGGAGTGAGGATAACAGGGTAGCGCCCTTTTAAGTGGAACCCCTTCTCCAACCCAGGTCAAACATTTGTATTTGCCTTGACAAAATCTTATGGAAAATCATTTCCTTCATAGACTTTATATGATTCCATGTAAATTAATCAGATAATTTCATATTTGGAATATTTAAAAATACCAAAGATCTTAAGAGAGAATATGGTTTTACAGGCCACTATCCAAAGTGTATGATTTTTGAACTCCAAAAAAAAAAAAAGAGGACACGTTCAGGACTAAAGATCTTAAGAACCAGATTTGGCAGATATCTTTGAAAGTGACCAATAATGTAGAAATCCTAACGGAAAATGACATTCCTGAAATTGGAAAGTTCTTAATATCCATGTAAAAAGAATACTATAGAGATATTTAAAACCATTTTCTCTTTGAAATTAAAAAGTGATTTTTCACAAATAAAAGTAACGTATGCGGTTAAACTGTTTGTATTGCTTTATAATTATACGCCGCAGTCATTTATAAGTATTATTAGTCAGTTTAAATATTAGTTACGAACGGAGAAATACGTCCAGGATAGCCTAGTGGACATGGCACCTGCCCGGTAAGCAGAAGGTTGTGGGTTCGATTCCCGCTCCTGGACACTTTTATTTTTCCGTTCGCCATTACTCTTCATATTTTTCACCCTTCCATACGTCATCCATTCATATATAGACCATCACTCTTCATATTCAACCTTTCCATACTTCATCCAAAAGTTAGAAATATTAAATATTTCTCTTTGAAATTAAAAAGTGATTTTTCACAAATAAAAGAAACTTATGCGGTTAAACTGTTTGTATAGCTTTATAATTATACGCCGCAGTCATTTATAAGCTTTTTAACCATGCCTTTATTTTAAAAAATTTCATAGGTTTGGTATACCAACAATGGTTGTTTTAAGAGAAAAAAAAGATACAATTTCTAACAATTAAAGTTAATTATATTTATATCTCTTTTTTATTTAAATATAGCTTAAAATTTTATGAATCGAAATATCAGATCAAAAATATTTATTTTGCACAACTGAAATGAAATCTTTATTCAAAGTACCAAGTTTGGAAGAAAACGAAAAAACATTGATAAATAATGAGATTATCTGTGATAAATTGTTGAAATTTACTCATTTATAATATTAGATTCTCCACGACAACAAATTTAAAACACAAGAAAATATTTAAGAAGAAAACGTGGAAGAAATATGTACCATGGGTAACAGAAACTATTGATACAAGCAAATATGGAACCTGTATAATTCTGATGATTTTGAAATATATAATGGTGATAAGAAGAATTAAGATATCCCAGGTTGGAATCTTAAGAAATTCAACAAGAATAGATTATTATTTGAAAAAACAATAGAAAATAAAAGAAGGTCAGATGTTGATATTAAAAATAATGAAGGCGTATCCTGACCACGAGCACATGTGCTTATTAGATGTCAGAACGCCATATAGTGGAACAATTTAACCTGTTCCCTTATATTTGGCCAACCCATTTTCTTGATAAATCAATAAAAGCCAGATTATTTTATGTATATAAGATCCCAACAAGAGTTTACAAGTAAAAACAATCAATTTCAATGCAAGTTTAAATCAATGATGATGAAGAAATCAGGTAGGATTTTATATCAGATATATCCACACAGAAGACATCTCAACTAAACCATACTCAACTTTACAGAAGTGAGACATCGTTTGTTCCCTGATCTTAATCATTTAACTCTCTTACATCAGCCACTTGGTCTATATAAATTTTATAAACTCTGTCGTATAATACATGTGTTTTTAAAATTCAAAACTATTATAGATGCGTATGATTCTTTTAAAAAAAAAACAATTTCTACTGCCCTTACTGCAATTGAAAAATTGATGGCAGTGCCTGGCTCATCAGTGGTGAACCCTCCCAGCGGTTTCACCAGTTTAATCTACCATACCGCTGTTATATTGCATTTTTCGATCTTCCTTTTATAGTGATACTGATGCTAAACTCTTGGAATGGGTATTTTAGATTATCTATGGACATAAGCTTTGAGGACAGCAGAATTACATATATGTAAAAATATATAACGTGTTTTTGTAAATATTTAATTATAAGTTCGAATTTGTTTAATTAACTTTATTAACAACCTATAACGCGATATTCCAAACTCAGGGATATTTGCGTCAATACATTTCTTTACATAATAACAATTTGGCTATATACAAGGAGAAAGGTCAAAAGGAGAAAAAAAGACAAACCTACAAAAACACAATTATAATTTGTTAGTTGTTTTGTTTGTTTCCTCGGTAATAGGCGCAAACACTTCAATATCGCGCCTGGTTGATTAATAAAAAATAAATAATACTAAGCCATACTCTAGTATTAATCTCAGATGTTACCTATGTACTGATGAAGACCACAATCTATTTATCAGCTCAGAGTTGTCATTGATTCTCCTTCTATCTCAACAAGCCCATGTACAGCCTGAAGGTGAAACATGATGTGGACTGATTGGTTTGATTGACAAGACCCAACATTAGGATACAGGAGGGACAATTCTGTTCTCCCAAGAGAACAAGAGTCTTTGATTTCCAGACTTAAGTCTGGTCATCTACGGACAATGACTTTCCAGAATGGTTGCAAGGTTTTCCCACTATGTACTAAGTGCAATTCTCAACCTGCAACCTCAAAACACATTACCGACTGTATTGACTCATCCAATGATGGGCTCTACTCTTCCCCAGCAGACACCATCAACAAGCTCTACAAGCATGATACCCTGATATGATTGAGTGGAGATAAGAAATAATAATAATAATAAAAAGAATTAATTTAAAATAAGAGCTTGTGTAACTTTTTTTTTTTTTTTTTGGTAAAACAATAAATTCATTTGAATTGGATTGAAAAGATCAAAGGACTAAATATGAATATACAGTAGAACCTCCCTGTAAAAGACAACACCTAATTGCAGAGCCAAAGTGTCCTTTAGGGAGAAGTGTCCTCTTACCAGAGAGTTACTAAATAGTAAAAATGGTAGTTTTTCAAATAAAAAACTGGCCGTTGTAGAGAGGTTACCTTTAACGTGAGTGTCCTCTCATAGAGGTTCTACTTTATTCACAACCCATACAGTTACCGATAATAAGGAACAATTTGGATTATAGATTATAAAACTCAAGGTAATAAGAACAAACCCAAATAAATAGTGTGTGATGTTTCGGTAACAGTGTTGTTACCGTCATCAGACAGATTCAGTACTTTTGTTTGATGATGGTAACAACACTGTAACAGAAACGTCATAAACTATTTATTTATTTGGATTTGGTCTTATTACCTGGTGCTTATACAGTTACCTTTTAATGAAGTATAGTGGTATCATCCCCAAATATATTGGATACCATTTTACATGTTTTTAACGATCTCCCTGACATAGGTTCATATATACCTTGAAGAAATGTAAATTGAATCTAGAGTTTGTATGATTTTTTGTGGGTCTTGGATGAATTTGGTGTCTTGTGTTGCTTTTAGAACTACTCCATTAATTTGTTGGTAACAACAAAATTGTGTTAAGTTCTTTATCTTAGTTGAAAGTTCTTATTGTGAACTTTAAACTTTTCTATATCAAGTTACCAAGAATCAGGTAGAATAAAAAAACTCACTAACAGCTTGAATGCCAAGGATAAAAAAGGGACTCGGAGACAATGGCAATCTGTTGAACATAAAGTCTGAATTCTAGATTGCTGTGTGTAATAGATGTTCAAGATGGAGAGACCCAAAGTGTGACTTCCCTGCGATCCGGCTCTACTAATGCCATTGTTGCAGGATCTAGATAGTGAATAGACAGCATTGGGAAGTGAAAGAGAGTCGGTGTTTAGTGCTTACACCCCTCTGGTGGCCACTGCGACGATTAGCCGCCCTAGACTATCCCGCTTTGGTCATTGGTCATTTCCACGCTGGGAAGGGGGGTGGGGACCCGACTACTTTAACCCTGTGTATTCACATAGCGTGGAATGATACTCAACTTCCCCTCCGATAGCTTGCTCGCTCCACTGACCTAGGGCTAGGTACTGATAACTAGGCAGTTGGCTCTGGCGCAAAACTCCGACGGGAGGCCTCGCGTGTAGACGTAAGTCCGGCTTTCAGCGTTGGCAGTGTCCAACAGTGCTGTTTTCAGTCTCTAGTCCACTAATTCTACTTTGTTGTCAATAGAAACCCTACAGCGAGCTGTCGGAATTGGGAATTTGGGGTCAGGGGTGTAGCAATACATGACGGAGTGAGATAGTATAGTATACATCTAACCCCCTCTGTGTTATGTATCTAGATATCACCTGGAGCTCTTACCATGTCTAGTTAACATTTAGGTAATTGTCTTTCCTTAAGCTCCCTTCTTATGTCACCAAGTCCCTTATTTATAACTTGGCATTAATGCGGTATGCAAATTATCAACTCCTTTGGAAAATAGTAAATAAATGTTAGTCTATTAATTTAGAGGGCTTTCATTATCTTAAAATAGAATATTTGTGACAACGATGATGGAGGGTGCGACTACAGTAAATGAGCATCTAATTATTTCTTCAAATGCATTTATCTTCTTCTTTCTTACATATTAGGTTATCAAGCTTGTAGAGTTGACAACCATCATTTTTTTATTATCTCAAGTATACGTGGTACAGGCGATAATAATCATGGTGGGTAGAAGTTGACGACTGATTACAACCAACATGACAGGGTGAAGTAGAATACGTCTGCCTTTGTCATTAAGACTGGGAGCACTACTCAGTGGCAGGCCGATTTAGCCGACATGGAGTACAAACGCTGCTTCCTGTATCCCTGGATCAGAAGCCCTTACAAGGTACTATCAGCCGGGCCAGCTGAGCCCAGGTTTTTAGCGAGCTTGTTACTGCTCCCCCTCCTCCTTTTTCATCCGGGCTTGGGACCGACAAAGGCGGAGTTTCAAATGCATTTAAAGTGTAGGTCTGGTGGGACGGCACACTGGATCCTTTTTAGATAACGAGACACTGTGGGAGATGGGATGATATGTGAGATAGATATGTAGGGATCAGTAGTTGATGGATCAGGGAGATATCAAAATACATAAAGCAGATGACAAAGTGATTTTCCAGTACATGCCGCATGTTGCAAAAGTGGTCAAAGACATGTTGTAAAGCACAAAACACTGGAATGTCCTATTGCACATGCCATTATCCCTAGAATATTTTCACCTAATTATCACGGCTTTCAACTGACAATCATTGCCTGTCTGAACAGAACTTCCAATCCCATTAAGGTACCAAAATTTGCGTCATATTGTGAATAATCTCAAAAGATGAGTAATTAGTTTAATGTGGAATCAACCAAGATAGAGGATATTGTAAAATATAAACAGTAGCAATACGTTTCATTATTCGTGCAAAGTGCAAGCTTTCGGGTCTTTATAATCCTTCACAGGCACATCTATAAACTGAGGGAATCCTCATTCTCTAAACTAATAGCTATGCCTGTAGCAAAGATATGAAAGCTTCTACTTTGCACGCGAATAAAGAAACACATTTCTACTGTTTATATTCTCATTTTATACTTTGTAGCAATTTTCTCTTCTAAGAGGATATTGTTGCTCCATGGAAAGGGGGGTGCCATTGCCCCGTTAGTCAGACACATTTCAGAGTTCCCTGTTCACGGTTACCGTAGCGGCTCGGGCCTCACGACACCGTACTTCGCCCTACAGAACAGTCCCTTACTTATGCTGCTCCTCCCGCCCGCCACGTAGAGGAGGGGTTAGACTTCTGGGCAGGTGAGGATATTGTGACTGCTGTGATAGAGATGCATGTAGATATCTGAGTCTTTTTATTGGACACAACAATAACCTATTCCCTGAAAGAAATACAAAAGGAATGGCTAGCAATGAATAAAATTCTGAATAAAATAATTTTATTATTATTTTCCAAAAATAAATCCTATTTTCAACTAACACACAAAAAACCCCGAAAAAATTCTTACACCTACAAAAATATGATGATTCATGACTTTTTAAGATTGATGAACTAGTATTCACACTAAATAGGGGGTTAGACCAAAAGCAGACAGTCCTAAAATATATATATTTTTGAATATGATTTTTTTTCAATAAAAAATTTAAGGTTTTTTTTATATTCTTAATTTATTATCTTGTCCCACAGTGCCTTTATTCACTAAGATAAAATACTATTTGAAATGTTTCTTTGCTAAAAAATTATTTAATCCAGTTTTATCCATCACTAAAAGTTTATCATGGCACATTTTCGAAATTTTAGAATTAAAAGAGATCATTTCACATATTAATTGATTTATTTTTGGAGATAATTTACTGGTTGGAAGTTGGTTTGGAAAAAAAGTTGGTTTGTTTCTCAGATATACAGCCCTATAGGTAATCCGAAGACGCGGTAACGAGTGAGAGTGCAGTAAGTATTCCGAAGACGCAGTAAGGAGTAAGAGGGCAGTAGGTAATCCGAAGATGCAGTAAGGAGAAATAGTACAGTAAGTTATCCTAAAACGCAGTAAGGAGTAAGAGGGCAGTAGGTAATTCGAAGATGCAGTAAGGAGAAATAGTGCAGTAAGTTATCCTAAAACGCAATAAGGAGTAAGAGGGCAGTAGGAAATCCGAAGACGCAGTAATAAGTATATATGTGGTAACCGAGGGTCAAACCTGTAGTAACCGAGAGGGACAGTCAGGGCGTGGAGAGTTTTCCAGTACCTCTCTGCACTTTGGAAGACCTTTAACAGTTTTCACAGAGTACAGGCAGTCGTGGTCGAGGCAGAGCGGAAAGCATGGGAATGTCCACACACAAAAAACGAAGAGACACAGTTGTAGTAGGAAAGTTCCGTGAACAGATAGGAGTCGAGCTAAGAGCAAGATGGAGATAGAAGAGATCTTACTGTTTTACATGGCGATGAGGTGGTCCTGGGTACAACCGACAAGAGCTCACGCCGATGGTGAAGTGACTGTGATTTCGGCTAAAACCGAGGTTTTATATACCTTTGCCGAGGAGGGAGACATGCGAGAATTTGGACTTTGAACGGGTCCAAAGGGCGTGGGGCGTCTGCGCTATTCTGCACCCTTTGACCTTGATGGAAAAGGGCTGCCAAATTCCTTTTTAAGGTTGTTGGATTTCTCTCTCGATTTTAGACGTTTTTGAACTTCTCAATCTTGCTTTAACTCAGCTCTTAATCTATGCTGCACCGTGGCGGCGGACGGTTGGCTCGGTAACCCTGGAGCTGACGTCACTTACTGTTGATGTAACCCTGCTGGCGGCGTCGCCATCGCTGACTTATTCTCTTTCTCCATGTTTACCATTTAATCTATATATAATCCCTTTACCTTGTAGTTAATTAAACAATAATTAACGTTGAGCGCGGTGTGTAATCAATTGGAATACAACAAAGATTATGAGACTGAAGAAGCGCAAGGCCTAAAACGTGAAACTGAAGAAGCGCAAGACCTAAAACGTCATACTGAAGAAGCGCAAGGCCTAAAACGTGAGTAACCAAATTTCATTTGATTACTTGGCCCATCCTTTTTTCTACTTACCAAATATTTTGTAAAATGGCAAACACGACGATTACAAAATTAAATGGTGCTAATTACTCCAGCTGGAGCTTTCAGATGAAACTCGTTCTAATCGAAAACGACTTGTGGAGTTTTATCAATCCAGGAGAGGCTAAACCTGACCCTAGTGACCTTGTTGCAACAAAACTTTTTTTGTCGCGGGAGGGTAAGGCGTTTGCAAAAATTTGCCTCTGGATTAATGATGAACAACATTTGCATGTTCAACATTTGAATACTCCAAAAGAGGTCTGGGAGGAACTGGAAAAATTATATGCACCAAAGGATAGTAGATATCGAGCCGTACAACTAAGAAGGCAGTTATATGGCGAAAGGTTGACTCAGCACAGCAATATTGAAGGGTATATGGGGAAGATAAACTACATTGTAAACGAACTGGCCCAAATTGGCGACAAAATTGATGATGGCGATTTGGCTATGGTTCTTTTGGGTGGATTACCAGAGGATTGGGACACCGTTGTCTTAACCATATGTAACTTGCCTGATTCAGACTTCACGACCGCCATAGTTAAAAGACGGCTGTTGGCAGAAGCAGAAAGGCGTTCGTCAAATCTACCAAAAGATGTGGGTGCCATGGTCGTTAATGCCTCTTCGAAGCCCATTGAAACAGAAAAACAATTTGAAGCAAAGTTTGTTTGTTTCAAATGTGGAGGTAAAGGCCATTATGCAAGGGAATGCAGGAAGAAAAGAAAGAATGAACAAAGACCAAAGAGGTTTGACCAACACAAAGGCGTAAATATGTCGGCAATGTGCAACACTTTGTTTGGAGCTACCGCCGAGACCTGGATCATAGATTCTGGAGCGACGCACCATATGACTCCCAAGAGGGATTACTTCACATGTCTGAAAGAATGCACAAGCAATATGAGTTCCATCACTATTGCGAATGGCTCTTCTATAGAAGCATGTGGTATCGGTACTGTCAGTGCCAATATTGTTGGACACAAGGGAGATGCCAGCAATATGGTTGCCCAGAACACCTTTTACGTTCCAGATATGCGTCACAGTGTTCTGTCTGTACTCCAAATGATAGAAAACGGTAGAAAAGTTGTCTTCAACAGGAGTGGTTGCCACATTATGGACATGAAAGGTAAACTATTGATAGAGGGAAAGAAGTTGGGTAGACTTTACTACGTCCAGACTACTCCATCCTCTCCGATAGATCAGAATGATCGTGTTTATCTTGCATCTGAATGCAAGGAAGAGCTTACACTGGAACTTTGGCACAAAAGGCTGATGCATGTAAATGCATATATGATAGCAAAGATGGCCAAGAACCAAAGCGTAAGAGGACTTGATTGCAGCCCGGCAAAGCCAGAAAAGTGCGAAGACTGCTTGATCGGCAAGTCTTACCTTCTGCCATTCCTTCAACACTCACACAAGGAGGAAAAAGAAATCATGCCGTTGGACTTGGTGCATGCGGACTTAATGGGTCCACTCGACGTATTGAGCTGGGGAGGAGCCAAGTACGTCTTAACCATCATTGATGAATCTACGAGATATACAAGTGTATTTTTCCTGAAAAACAAGGCGGAACCCTGGGAAAAGTCAAAGAGTGGATTCAAGAATCTGAGAAACAAACCAGCCGGAAACTAAAACAAATACGTACGGATAATGGCTTGGAATTTTGTTCCAAAGAATGGGACACTTTCTGCACGAGCGTCGGAATAGTTCATGAACACACTATGACGTATACACCTCAACTGAATGGTGTGGCAGAAAGAATGAATAGGACACTCCTAGATCTTGTCAGGAGCACTATATCTGGAAGTGGTCTGCCAAAGGCTTCCTGGGCGGAGCTGACTTACACCGCAGCCTATGTCAGAAACAGAGTTCTCAACAATCACAATGGTGAAAGCACGCCATATGAACTGTGGACAGGAAACAAGCCTAGTCTTAAACACATAAGAGCTATTGGCTGTCAAGTATTTGTCCATATTCCAAGACAAGTCCGTAAATCCAAACTCGAAAGTAGAGCTGTCAAAGGTAACCTTGTTGGATATGCACTCAGAGGACGTGGCTACAGAGTGTGGATTCATGAGATGAAGAAAGTGGTGGAATCTCGGGACTGTGTCTTCAAAGAGAGTGATGTATCGAGGAACGACAGCAACCGGGAGGTGCTTCCATCAGTTGAACACTACAGCTATGGGACTCAACGGGAGATTGAAGAGTATCCAGTGTCTTTATTAGATCAAGAAGACGTGACACCTACAGAAGAGTACAGCCATAATGAAGATACTGTGAAGCCTTCACCTACTCGATCTCATCCAATGATCCTAAGGAAACAGAGAAATGCTCAGAACTCAATTGAACTCCTCAGTACTGAAGTAAATAAGGGAGATCCTACTTCGTATAAAGAAGCTATCCAAGGCCCTGAAGCTTAGCATTGGCTTGAAGCAATCGAAGAAGAATTGGAATCCTTGAGAAAGCACAAAGTTTGGGAACTAACAGAACTACCAAAAGACTCTGCCCCAATTGCTTGTAAGTGGGTACTACACAAGAAGACCAACGCCGAGGGTCAAGTAGTAAGATACAAGGCCCGACTTGTGGCAAAGGGCTTCACTCAACAAAAGGGAATCGATTATGATGAGATTTACTCACCTGTTTCTAGTTTTGAAAGAACAAGACTGCTCACAGCAATAGGTGTTGAAAATAACTGGTTCATAGACCAATATGACGTGAAAAGTGCTTATCTCTACGGCAAGCTTGACCGAGTGATCTACATGGAACAACCAGAAGGCTTTGTTAAACCTGGTGAGGAACATCTTTACTGCCAACTCAAAAGGTCTCTGTACGGACTGAAGCAAAGCGGTAGATGTTGGAACAAGTGCCTTGATGAGTGGTTGAAGAAAAAAGGATTTATGAGGAATCCAGTTGATCCATGTGTCTACAAGCTCAAGCTGAACGAAGGAATGATAATCTTATCATTATACGTGGATGATATTCTTACTCTGACGGAGAATCAAGAAGTGAGAGAAAAGTGCATTGAACTGCTGAGAGGTCACTTCGAAACAAAGTACATCGGACCAGTATCCTACCTGCTTGGTGTCAACTTCACTCGATCAAAGGGTGGATGCGTAACTCTAACACAAAGAGCCTATATAAAAAGTCTACTGGAACGGTTCAATCTTCAGGAAGGAAGAGAAGTCTCAACGCCGAAGGAAACCAGACCAGAACTTCTTGAGGAAGAAGATGAGGAAAACTGCCAAGACCTTCCCTATCGTGAACTAATTGGTGGACTGCTTTACATTTCACAGCGGACAAGGCCAGACATTGCCTATGCAGTAAGTCAATTGGCTCGCTATTGTTCAAAGTACACTAGAAAACACTGGGTTGCTGCGAAACGAATTTTAAGATACTTAAAATCTTCAGAGCATCTAGGCATCACCTATAGATGGACTGGGGAATTGTAGTTAATTAAATAATAATTAACGTTGAGCGCTGTGTGTAATCAATTGGAATACAACAACTTCGGGCAAGCAACACGTGTCCCAGGGAGAGGTTAATACAACTGTCCCATTTACTAAATCTTCCTCTCCTGGAACGGGTTATTACACGTGTTGAACTCCATTGCTCTTATTTGGCCTCATTGTAATGTTCCCGATCCTATTTTCAACGCCCCTTTGTCCTTCTCTTGCATAGCTTTGGACACAAGTAACCTAGGTCACTGTTCCTATAATTTGCGCTGAATGCTGCATCAATTCACACCCGTTTTCGCCGTTAAAAAATACGACGTCCCTAGTCTTAAAATTCCTCCCGTAAAATTCAATACTACTACAGATAAGGTAATAGCCTTACGTCCTTATCGGGTACCCCTAAATGACCAACTTGAAACACAAGCACAAATCTAACAAATGCTTGATCACGGGATAATTACAACCTCTGTATCGCCCTAAACCAGTCCCATCACGCTTGTCACCAAACGTGACAAATCAAAACGGTTTTGTGTTTACAATTATAGAGATAATATCTCCGAACGTAGTTCGAATTAATAGACCCAATCGACCCCTAAATAAAGAAGATGATACAGTCCATGTGAACATACTTAAATACTATGCAGAAAATATCCTATACTTCGCGCCCCGCCAATATTTCTACAACCACAAACAGCCCCCGTAACACCTGATGTACACTTAGTAGAATATAGTAATTTATGTCCCACGATTTTTGACGCTCAGAAATACCGTCTTATACTCCTGACATGCTCCTGACATAATCTCACTGCAGAGATCTTGCAATAATAGTAAGTAAGGATCACATTAAAACAGAGTGACAAAATCAATGTCACCAATCCTTAGCCATCAGAAAACCAGGCAATAACCGCGTTTCCACTGGTACATCTAACTATAAGCCAGTCCAAGTGAAAAGTATAGGTAACCACCAAGGGAGACGGTCCCCAAACGGGGTCCCTGACCCAAATAAACACCCATCGCCACCGCCCGGAACTCGCTATAAATAAGTCCGAAAGGTAATGGACAGATACATGCCTACATTTTCTTGTCACGACCCATCGCCACTGCCGGGTGTCACTCTAACGAATTTTCACCATCTATTAAATCAAATATTAGTGCGTGCCTCTTACTATATACCGTTCTAATCCCTAACCAATTAATCTACTCTGATATCCCATTTAGCTACAGAATAGAAATTTGGCTCAATCAAAGACTGAGCCAGGGACGATATAGGCAACAAAGGCCCTTGCATCCCCTGTCGATCACACAGCCAGAAAGGGAATGATGCATTCTCCATGCACCGAGCGGCCATTGGTTGGCCCCTCGCGCCCGCCATTATGGTCTGGCTACAATGGGGTCGACCATTCACCCACAGGCGTCTCCGAGAGTTCATAGCAAGGTTGCTGACCGAGCCCTCTCGTTCGGACTTAGTTAAACCCATCCTAAAGTTCCAATAGGACTCCCCCCCCCTTTGGCCCTCGAACCCTTAGTTCCCAGTACTCCCTGAATCTGCCGTCGAATCAAGGACCTCTGAGGTTCTGAGGTTTACGCGGGGAGCCAACGCGAAGGCGGGGGGGGTGGTACTACTGTGTGCACCCCTTGGTTTTTCAACACCAGGCCGAGCCCGGGTGAAATTTTCGCGCCATTTAGCTACAGAAGAAGAAGAAGAAGAAGAAATTCGGCTCACCTAGCCAGGGACGATATAGGCAGCAATGCCCTTGCGTCCCCTCTAGCGTCACACAGCCCGAAGGAATGATGCATTCTCCATGCATCGAGCGGCCTTTGGTAGGCCCCTCGCGCCCGCCAGTATGGTCCGGCTACAATGGGGTTGACCATTCACCCACAGGCGTCTCCGAGAGTTCATTGGCTAGGTTGCTGACCGAGCCCTCTCGTTCGGACTTAGATCGACCCGTCCTACGCTCCAATAGCTCCATTTAGCTACAGAATAGAAATTCGGCAAAGCCAGGGACGATATATCCATTTAGCTACAAATAACTTGTATAACACGTTCATTCTACTTTCACTAACAAATCAGTCCACTAACAGAATAACTAATTAATTCAATAACTAATCCCGCCTACTGATCCCCAATGAATTAAAATATCTATTCTTTCATTAATAACCCAAAACCAAGTCACCAGGTCTAGATTCTCTCTCTCTCCACTAACCTCAGATCGAGTTTACCACAACTGTTCACCTTTCTCCGCAGCTATATCGTCGCTCTCATTAGCTTAACAGCGCTCCTTACTAATGAATTATCGCCCTCGATTAACTTGTCCACCTAACATCGACACTCTGATCCAAGGACAACATTTTACCTACAAAAATCACACACACCCACATATGTTAAAAAAAAACCTTGACCGGTTAGAATAGATCGCCGTGTTTCCTGCACACACAATATAAATGCCGCTTTAGGAAGAATCACGTTTTCACCTAAACGTGGCGCAGGGAACAAAAAATCGACAAGATTAGGACTCAGTAAGTTTCACAGTTGGAAACAATGTGACCCACGAGTCGCGTCAAACATAAAACGAATTCAAGGAGATAAGTTAGAACAAATTGTAATATCAACACCAAAAAAATCGCAACCGAGGACATCCAACTTGACCTACTTCATAAAGGCCAGCTAAGAGCAACTTTACATTCTTTCCCGATATATAACTTCTATGTAATCTTACTTGCTCTTCTTTCTCGATGAACATTTTTTTTTTATTTTTCATTTTAATATCCTTTATATAATCATTATCTAGCTCTTATATTTTTTTTACAACAACCAATCAGTTTAGACTATTGTCATTTTATTTTATTTTTCTTTATCAAAGCTTATCTATCTTTGCTTTATTATTATTTTAAAAAAACTTTATATTTTATCTTTCATATCTAATAATCTCAAGTTAATGTTTCATGTTGATATCACTAATTTGCATTTGTCATTTTCGATTTTCTCTCACTTTATAAATTAGATGTTATTTACATTGTTTCATCTTCCGCTACCATGTTCAATGCTATCGAGTATATTATTGCTCATTTTTAATTTTCATTTAATATTTAAACTTTCCATTACCCCTTATATACTGCTATAGTGTGTTAATCTTTGTATTATGTCATCTCTATTTTCACTTTTTTTAATTACTTTGCATTTAACTTCGCAATTCTATTTTCAATTTTTCAAATCCTTTAACGCTATATGCAAAGCCTTAATTTCGCAGTTTCATATCTCAATTATATATTCTGTTATGATCAATCTGAAAATCATGATCTAAAAAACAGGGCAATCTTCAATAACCTCTTAATCAACCTCTTTAAAGGTTACTTCTTAATAAATACTAACATCCATTTTCCGCAGGAACTTTTAACAATCCTTCGCAGGCTAGACTTGACCTACTTTGATTTCGTAATTAACAATATTGACACACCGTCCCCTAGATTTACCTATCCCAACTTTTAGCTTGGACACGTGCAAATTGTATTTTTTTTAAATATATTCCAGGGCACTCTCATGCCACACGCTGGCACATCTTTTTTTTTATTTTACTCTTTTTCTCGCTAAGCCTCTGACGACTCCAATTAAAACTTCGATTTCTGGTCACTGATCTTCGCCCTCATTTATCCTGCATGCGTACGTCTTAACGACTAATTCATAAACCCCATAACAATCACCCTTATCTTGCTATTCGATTGTGCTACTGTAACTTTATTCGGTCCTTAAATTTACATGTGAAACATGGCCTAGGTTTTCCGCGCCGTGCACATTAAATGGTTTGGGACTTGAGTCAAGGTGACATTGCCTCAACCTAATCATAACTAACCCCTCAACCCTTTCTAACGCCCATCACGAAGAGAGCATGATTGACCCATCCAATCATTTATATTTTTACCTATAATCATTATATGTTCTCTATTTATTCTTTTATTCCTATTTTTATTTTTACTTTTATGATTAGTATTAGTTGTTTATACTTTATTATCTCTTATGGATATACAGAAATCAACCCCATGTTATATACCAACTCATTTCAATTAATTTTTTTAAACATGGAAACTTTCTCCTTGGATTATAAATACTATAGAATATATAAATACTCCTGGATAGTAGTCGATTATTAAAAATTATTTTCTCCTAAATCATTTCAATTAATTTTTAAATTACTTTCTTAATAACAGTCTTCCTATTCCGCTCTCTTAAATCCCTCCATATGAACCCTCTCACATCCGGGGCCATCTGTGATGATTTAAGACCATGGAATTGTTGTAAATAATCCAGATATCTACTACCACATATTTCACCACGTGACTGTATATAACTTGTTATTCACTGCAAATAGAAAGCATCAAATAACATCAATCTGTACCGCTTAAGACTCTAATAAAGTATGGCAACTGTACAGACAGAAGGAATGGAGAATAACAGGAGAAAATTAAGGCTAAAACTAATCAGGCCTAAGTGAGAATAAGAAAGTAGGCCTATCGAGCCCTGTCCAATTTTTACGAGGTCATGGCCCTCCTGGATGATGTAACTTTCCCCCCTGTGTTTACGTCAGAAAAGGGAAGTGACCTGCCTGGACTCAGGGAAGCTATAAAAGGAGGCCCCAAGCCTCAGTTAGTCAGTCTTTGTTTCAGTCCTTCAGTCCTCCAGTCCGCGTTGGCCGCTCCTATAGAGGTAATCCTTTCCTGCCAGAAACCTCCTCGTCTCATTCCTTCTTGACCTTCAGACGCTTCTTCGTGGAATCTCTGTTTGTTTATTTCACCTTTGGCTCAACTGGGTCGCCTTCCACCACGACTGCACGGTAGAGGTGACATCGAGGTTCGTCTAGCATCAGGTAACACTGGTCCCAGAGGTCCCAAGATATCACATATATGTATGCACCTAAACCATTTTTAAAGAGGTGAATATGAGCATTGGGGTCACTTTTATTTCAGGACTCACCAGTTCTACATATTATCCCTTCAAAATGGAATATTCAGAATTCCTTGGTTTAGAATAAGTATGGAATTTAGAATTTTTATTTGAAAATATATAAATGTAAAATATCTAAATCATGTCTCCTTCTTTTGTAATGATTTATTCTCATTATCTATAATACATCTAATACAACCTAATTTATCATTGTATTTAGTTTGGACAACTTTTGATGCATGTGCTAACAACTTTCACATAAGAAACGCACTCTGAAATAACTAGATAAAGGATGACAGAGCCCCATTTGGTTACTTGAATTATAAAATTTATTGATAAAAGATTTAATATTTTGTTTACCAGTCTCTCTATACATAATCAAACACTTCTTGAATTTACTTCTTAAAAAATCATTTTATCTGGAGTGATATACTATATAATATTATTGATACTTTAAATTGCTTATATGGTATACATGGGTTTTTAATAAAACTATTATTAAAAAGGAGTATATGGGCATTGGGGTTACCTTTATTTCAGTACTGAAAAATTCTGCATATTATCTCTTCAAATTGGAAAGGTTTGCAATAATTGAGTTGGTATTATCATAGGTATGTTGAATTATATGGACCTACCTCTTTTTCTCGGTCTCTGATCCATAGACAAGAACATTATGAGACCACCAATTGTTGGGTCAGATTTTCCACCAAACAGACCCAACAAAGATGTAAACATTCTTTTACATCATATATATATACACGCAGTGTCTCGCCGAAAGTGTTTGGTGTCCAGAAGGTGGAGATGACTCGAGCCCTGCCCAAGGATCCTGGAACACATTGCAGGGAGGTCCAGCGCAGGATCTACACCAGAAGGTGGAGATGACACGAGCCCTGCCCAAGGATCCTGGAACACATTGCAAAGAGGTCCAGCGCAGGATCTACACCAGAAGGTGGAGATGACACGAGCCCTGTCCAAGGATCCTGGAACACATTGCAGAGAGGTCCAGCACAGGATCTACACCAGAAAAGGACTTCGAGCATTCGTCTTTGTTAAACCAAACCATCTCTTCACCTCCTTTTTCCTTTCCTTTCTTCCTTCTTTTAATTTTGTATATATCTTGTGACATCGCATTTTTGATAGATGGGGCATATTTGGTAATTTTTTTGGATTTCTTAAGGAAGAGATTAGTATATAAATTTCTCAGAGGGGCAGGCTTCTTAAATTTTATTTGATTTCATTGTTAATCTAAATTATCTCTCAATAAGAAAGATAAATTTTAAATTTCCGCTAATATTTATTTTATTCTAAATTGATTTCTCATAAGTTGAGCAAGTATATTTACTAATTCATAATTTTTCCTTTAAAATAAAAAAAAATAAAAAAATTATTTTATTCCTTAATTTTTTTTAAAATAATAATATTATTATTTTTAATATTCCGAGAATTTTTGTATATTCAAGTTTTATTACTCTGTAGGAAATGATTGAGATTGAGGGCGCGGTAGGAAAGGGACGGGGGTCTAGAGTTAGTCTTTATCGAGCGTCCAACGAGTCTGGGGGAAAGCTTTCGGAAGAAACAGATAGAATTCTTATCAGGAGAGGTATGTAGTCGAGATACTAAGTAAGTCAATTTATTACCAATTACCAAGTCGTAGATTCTCAGTCATTTCTTTATAGGAATTTAAAATTTTTAAGATGAGATAATCTAATGTCCCAATATCCTTTATGCCCACTATACTATCCACATATAAAGAATGTTTTTATTTTGTGTAAAATTTTTCTTATGCCGAATAAAACGAGTGTGGATATTGAACAATGTGTGTTGGTATTCATATTTAACCACATATCACATGTAAACCCTTGGTGTGTGTCAAAGATTTTGAGTGTATGTGTTTGAAATATAATCTACAGTGGTTAATATTCAAAAAGGCGCATTGTTATTACTATGTATAATAAATTACAAATATGTATGTACCTGGGTTTAACCCCTGAGTTAGTTAGGATCAGGATATAGATGTTCTAATGAGACGTAAGAATAAAATCTTACAATTGGCGCCCAACGTGGGGCGATTTACTGTTGAAAAGTGTAAAACAACTTTACACGAAGTAAACCCCATGACCTGAAATAAAAAATCTCATGCTTTACCACGATTTACATTAAGCCTAAAACAAAAATGCATAATAATGATGAACAATCCCTATTTTATGCCTTTTGTCCAACTTTCCTATAATTTCAAAGAAATATTTAACGTTTTAATACGCACATCTTAGCGTATTTTCATGTTTTAATAGGAACCTTGTTTAACACCCAAAAATATACGTTACAACAGCGTACAGACGGTTATAAGATGAAAATTTTTATTTTTAAGAAGATCGCTGGTTTTTCAAAGAGACGTTTTAATGTTTAATTTGTTTTTTTTTTTGGTGTGTACTTCATGTTTTAAAGTGAACTTCATTTTAACACCCAAAAATATACATTCCAACAGCGTACAGACGGTTATAAGATGATTTTTTTTATTTTTAGAAGATCGCTGGTTTTTTTCAAAGAGACGTTTTAATGTTTAATTTGTATTTTTTCTTTTTTGTGTACTTCATGTTTTAAAGTGAACTTTATTTTTTAACATCCAAAAATATACATTACAACAGCGTACAGACGGTTATAAGATAAAAAAAAATTATTTTTAAGAAGATCGCTGGTTTTTCAAAGAGACGTTTTAATGTTTAATTTGTATTTTTTTGTGTGTACTTCATGTTTTAAAGTGAACTTCATTTTAACACCCAAAAATATACGTTACAACAGCGTACAGACGGTTATAAGATGAAAATTTTTATTTTTTAGAAGATCGCTGGTTTTTTTCAAAGAGACGTTTTAATGTTTAATTTGTATTTTTTTTTTTGTGTACTTCATGTTTTAAAGTGAACTTTATTTTTTAACATCCAAAAATATACATTACAACAGCGTACAGACGGTTATAAGATGAATTTTTTTATTTTTTAGAAGATCGCTGGTTTTTTCAAAGAGACGTTTTAATGTTTAATTTGTATTTTTTCTTTTTTGTGTACTTCATGTTTCAAAGTGAACTTTATTTTTTAACATCCAAAAATATGCATTACAACAGCGTACAGACGGTTATAAGATAAAAAAAATTATTTTTAAGAAGATCGCTGGTTTTTCAAAGAGAAGTTTTAATGTTTAATTTGTATTTTTTTTGTGTGTACTTCATGTTTTAAAGTGAACTTCATTTTAACACCCAAAAATATACGTTACAACAGCGTACAGACGGTTATAAGATGAAAATTTTATTTTTTAGAAGATCGCTGGTTTTTTTCAAAGAGACGTTTTAATGTTTAATTTGTATTTTTTTGTTGTGTACTTCATGTTTTAAAGTAAACTTTATTTTTTAACATCCAAAAATATACATTACAACAGCGTACAGACGGTTATAAGATAGAAATTTTTATTTTTAAGAAGATCGCTGGTTTTTCAAAGAGACGTTTTAATGTTTATTTTGTATTTTATTTTTTGTGTACCTCATGTTTTAAAGTGAACTTTATTTTTTAACATCCAAAAATATACATTACAACAGCGTACAGACGGTTATAAGATGAACATTTTTTATTTTTAAGAAGATCGCTGGTTTTTCAAAGAGACGTTTTAATGTTTAACTTGTATTTTCTTTTTTGTGTACTTGTATTTTCCTTTTGTGTACTTCATGTTTTAAAGTGAACTTTATTTTTACATCCAAAGATATACGTTACAACAGCATACAGACGGTTATAGGATAGAATTTTTTTTATTTAAAAAAAAAAAAAGGTCACTGGTCTTTCAATACAACGTTAAAGTTTTACAACTATATACCACTAAGACTAAAATTTTTGATTTTTCTTCTCTATGTATTCAAGATAGGCCTAAAAACAATGCCTTTCTCAAAACCTGAGAATTTCCCACAAGCTCCAAATTTAGAACCTCTAGGGACATCTTTGATTGACACGCTGGGGCAGGGACCACATCTGTAGAGGGGTGGAATGATGGACGTGAAAAACAACAGATGTACATGCAAGATGTTTTCGAGGGGGGAGGTAAGCTATGGAGAATGGAGGTATTTTCGGGGTGGACATGTGTCAAACACATGTCTCCACTACAGGCGGGAAAACGAAAAACAATTAGAGTTCAGTTCACTGCCAGCTCCTGAGCTAGAAAGGTCAGTTTTGCTATCCTCTCCGCTCCTGCGGAAGGGATCCCCCTCTTGAATATTCCATCTTCTTTTAATTTTTTCTGACCATTATCCTTTAAACTTGTTAGATCAAATGCGGTTTATTATCAAGGTTTAATATTTTAATTTTCAATTTATTTTTTAAGGTTTAATAACTTTATTTTTCAATTTTTTTTTCAACAAAATTTTCCGCTCGATAAGTCTGAAGATATTTCCTTTGAATTTGTCAAATTGTTCTCCAGTTACCTCTTATCCTTATAGTGTTTAACATTTATCAATATGATAATCCAAAACATCTATTTTTTCATCTAAAGTGCATATGTCATGCGGTTTATTTAATTTATGAGCGTTTTCAATTATTTTTATTCGATAATAATCACTTTATATGGGACAGTTGATATAAATTTTCGGGTAGTGCCCATGAGATAGGACAACTGAATTTATATTCATTTACTGGGATTTTATTTTTTAACATTTATGTGTAAAATCCGCATGATACTCAACTATATACAGGGTGATCCAAAAGTCCCGCACAACTTTAAAAATTAATAACTCCGCGAATATTTGCGCTAGAGCAATGCGGTAAACACCATTGTGTTCAGGATGCAATGGGATTTTTTATGGCAAATAATGAAAAATTCGAAATTGATTTTAGTTACAACTTTATTTGCTAGATGGCGTTCTACCAGAATCAGCGATTCAGCGGCCGAATTGTTTGATAAATTGAAAAATATAACTGAACGACATGTATTTTTCCTTTTTGAATACCAAGAAAGAACCTTAATAATATCAAATGATAAATTAATAAAACACCATTTCGCCAAAAGTTTGAAGAAATGGTTAACGATTTTCAAATACAATCTGAGATATGTAAAATAGGTATATGCAAATTAAGACATGTAGCAAAAAAAAAAAACTGATATTTTAGATGCGGTTTGCTGGAATCCTCTCAGCTATTTAAATTTTGAAAATAATAATTTTCTATTTTTTTCAATTCAACCCTCTCTCAGTATCGATTATATTTATTTTAATTCATTTGAAAAATATTTATCTATCTCTGCTGATTTATTTTACTCTGGAATGCCGTTGTTGTTTTTGTCGTGTCCAATAAAGAGCCTAAGATGTCTCCATGCATCTCTATCACAGCAGAAGCAGCAGCATTGTCCACTATCTTGGGTGTGTAAAGCAGCTGCTCTGGGTCTATGTCAATTTTCTGCAAGGCTGCGGGCATGAGAATATGTGGGTAGGTGTTAGTTCCACACCAGGACAATTGTTGCATGTTCTATAGGTTCTTGTGCCATCTGGATGTATTGTCATCCTTTATAAAGTTTTGTTCTAAATCTTCTTATAGTTTTGTCATTTTTTTCTCGGAGTTTGTTTCACATTTTGGTCTTTTCTTATTTTTTTTTGTTTAATTATCTTTTTTTGCAAAAGCATTAGCGTCAAATAATGACATTTGTTCTTTCCTTTGGCTAAACTTTCTGGCTTCCTTTGCTGATTCAACTGCCATTTCATTACCCCCGATCCAAACACTGGCAGGAATCCATTGTAGAATGCAGTTATTCTCCAATGATATCAGTTGAGTAATCAACGAATGTATTTTTTGTGTGATTATAGTATTGCCCTTCTGAAATGCTTCTAGATCGGATATGAAGTCGTTGTACGGTATATTATAATTCCTTCTGCTTGATGCAGGGATGGTTGGTTAAGGCATACATCAAGAGCTTTCCAGATAGCTGTCAATTCACAAGTGAAGTTTGACGAAATCTTTCTTGCTCCTTCTTTGATTTTGATGTATGTTCCATCTTGCAGTATTATTTTAATTCCAGCCCCTCCATTACTTATGGTAAGGTCTGATGATCCATCTGTATATGCTGTTAAATAATTTATCTGATCGCATAAACCAATTGTGTCAAGTCCTTTCTTTTTAAGTATGTTTTTGTTCTCTTTTTTTATTGCAGGGTTCATTCAGGTTAAGATTGATGATTACATTTGATGGCAATTTAAATAGGTTCTATGGGATATGTGTTAAGTTTCTTTAGTTTTTAAGCTATTGGTGAATTTTATTGTTTTTAATTGTCTTCTGCTTTCAAGTAGGTCTAGACCACATTCTCTCTGAATTTTCTAATTGTTGGTATTTGAAACAGAACCAGTGATTAATTTGGCCGCTTTTGCTTGAACACTGTCAAGTCTTCTTTTTATTGATGAACTTGAGGGCGCCCAAACAGGTGTTGCATATTCCATTATTGGTCATATTAAGGTGATATATGTTGTTCTGAGAATTTTGGGTTTTGCTCCCCAATTTGTTCCACATAGCCTTCTCAGAATGTTTAGGTTTCTGGTAGCTCTATTTGAGGTGCTAATTATGTGTTCTGTAAATCGCAATTCCTCATCAAGTATCACACCTAGGTAATTTGGAGATCAAATTTTATCAATTATATGGTTGTTTATGCTTATTTTGGAGTTAAATTCATGCATTTTTTCCTGTCAGTGAAGGAGACTTATAGGTTTGTGTTTATTGGGTTTATTGTCCTTTTGAGTTTCATTGCCCACTTCTCCAGTCTTCTCATTGATGTGTTCAGTATTTGTCTGATATTTCTATACTGCTACTTATGTGCCATATGGCTATATATTCTGCATAACAGGCAACCTTTGTGTCTTCAGTGATGATGGATGTTGTTAAGGTTGTGTCGTAATTAGATGTACAACAACTCAAACTTGACCATGACTCTTTTTTTAGCTCTTATTCTTTTCGTTTGGCCAACAACAAATGTCCAATTTATATACACATATATTCTTACATAATGAGGCTTTAATGAATGCAAATAATCTTCATCTATCACATTCACAACACATCTACCCCCTTAATAATACTCCAGTCGGTCTGGGAGTTTCCTGGCTCTCTGAGGTCTAGGACTGCGGACGGGCACTTGCACAGCGGCAAGCTCCGGTTCAGGAGTGCAAGAGGGCACGTGCACAGAAGCAGTCTCCTCCTTGTTTCCTGATGTAACCTCTGGAACCTCCTCTTCACTTTATTTCTGACTTCCACCTACAGGCTTCTCTCCTGATGTTTGAGGAAGTATCAAATTTCTTGTCTCCACTTGTTTCTTTCTCACAGGTCGCAATTAATTGATATGCCTCTTATACACAACCTCCTCGCAACTTATAAGGTAGTGACGGTAGCTCAATAATTTCAAAATGGTACCTTTTTACCGTTTAGGTCCAGTTGTATAGTTGCGGAAATAAACCTCGCAACCTGTAGTAAACTGCTCCTGCCTTCTTACAGCCTCATGAAATGCCTCTCGCGGATTTCCCATCTTGGTATTAAATTCGAGAATCTTGATCTTAAACTTCTCTTCATTAGCAGTTCCGCGGTGGAATTCCTTTATTACAGTTTGGGGGAATGCTCTATGAGCAAATAGGAATCTTTGTAGATTCGTCTCTAAATCATCCTTCCCATTATTCTTTCTCAAAAGGTTTTTAAACTCTCTTACATATCTCTCAGCTAAACCATTTGTACTAGGATTATACGGACTGGTCTTAGTGTGCCGTATACCATTCATTTTGGTAAATTGCTCGAATTCACCGGAGGCATACTGTCTTCCATTATCTGTAACCAAAAATTAGGGCAATCCAAATCTGGCGAAAATTTCTCTAAGATGATTTATAATCTTTTTGCTGGTAATACCTTTGATGATAAAAATTTCTATCCACTTTGAGTATGCGTCCACGAGAACCAAAAACATTCTTCCCATGAACGGACCCGCTAGATCAAGATGAAGTCGATGCCACGGTTTTTCGGGCCAAGTCCATTCCGAGATGGTAGCCTGGGGCATGCTTGCCGATTCTTGGCATACTCTACATTCTCTAGTTAACTCCACGATGTTACTGTCTATGCCTGGCCACCAGAAAATACCGTCTGGCAATCATCTTCATTTTAACAATCCCCATGTGTATTTCATGCAAGTCATTTAAAATTAAAGATCTTAATTTTTGGGGAATTACCACTCTTTCACGCCATTGAAGACAACCAAACTCCAAACTTAATTCCTCATTGATCTTATAATGAGGAGCTAGTGGGTTTTCTCTCGGTACCCTTGTGAATTTCCACACACACACAGTTGCTTTCTCTAACATTCCTTAATACTATAGACAGTATTTTATCTTGGGGCGTCTCATATGCCACCTCCATAAAAGAGAACGGTACCTCATTCAACTTCCTGAGAAGAAGTACCTGGTCTTCTTCAAGAGACTCCCTGACACTCGATTCTAAAGGAAGACGTGACAATGCGTCAACATTGGAATTATCACTAGTTTCTCGAAATTCCACAGTATAATTAAATGCAGCTAATTTTAAGGACCATCTTTTAATTCTGGATGATGCACATATGGGAATTGGTTTATGAGGTGAAAATATATGAATTAAGGGTCGGTTGTTTGTGACCAATACAAATTTCGTCCCAGTAGGTATTGTCTGAATTTCTCAACGCCAAAAGTTATGCTCAACGCTTTCTTTTCTAGTTGAGAGAAACGTTTTTCCGCTTCAGTTAATGTTCTAGAGGCAAAAGCTATAGGGCTTTCTTCCTTTCTATCATTTCTATGACTCAGAATTACGCCTAGTCCATAGTCCATTAATAATGATTTACATTTTTCAAATAACATTCGATATTCTTTCGTCCAATTCCATCTACAATTTTTATTCAAAGGTTGATAGAATAGCGCTAAAATGTTTGCTATATTCTTTATGAATCTATAATAATAAATTAAGAGTCCTATTAAAGATCTTAATTGCGAAACATTCTTTAGGTTCAGGTGCCTCTATCACTGCTTTAATTTTATTTTCTAAGGGATGCAGTCAATATTTATCCATTTTAAACCCTAAATATTCCACCTATTTATTTTTAAATTTACATTTATATCTGTTTAACTTTAAACCTTTTTCTAGCAATCATCTAAACACTAGATCCAACTTTTGTTCATGATCTTCAAAGTCTTTTCCTGAAACCAAAATATCATCTATGTAGCAGGCCACACCTGGAAAATCAGCAAATAGAACTTCCATAATCCTCTGAAATTTATTTGGTGCTACCGCTACGTCATATGGTAGTCTTTTATAAGAAAACAACCTCTTTGTTGTGTTTATATTGTTACATCATGATTAATGGCGTATTTATCATATTATTTTTAATATATTTGAAATTTAAATTATATATTTATTTATTTTTATATTCTGTGATATTTATTTAAAACAGATTATTTTTAGATTATCATCATTTGTATTTAGGTACACTGTGACTTCACTGCTCTCTTTGATGTGAGAAAATAAATAAATTATTCTGGTGGCTACATAAAGTAGACTTATCTCATTATTCCCTTTTATAAATTTGTAGGATGGTTGAAACACGCTCTGGTAAGATGCAAGACCCAGCACAGGAGAGAATCAAGGCTGAAGAGTCTGCCAAGCCGCAACCTGGTGCAACAATTGGTAGAGATGCTAGTTCCGACCCAGTTGTCCTGAATCCCAACATCGACATCCCCAAGTATGATGGAACAGAAGACCCTCGCCCATGGATTGAATCTCTTGAAGAAATTGGCTTCCTGTACCATTGGGCAGACTACATTATCTCCCGTTATGCTGCCATGAATATGATTGGTAGCGCCAAAACCTGGCTGAACCTACACAAAGTAAGTTTCACCAGCTGGGAAAATTTCAAGAGCCGCCTAGTTGAGGATTTTGCCTCAGACGCCAACAAAGAAGAAATGAGGATGAGATTAAACAGGATACAACAGTGGAATGAACCTGCAATCAGGTTCGCAGAGGATATCCTTGTACTGTGCAACAAGGTCGACCCCCAAATGGAAGAAGAGACTAAAATAAACTGGGTTATTGGAGGGTTAAAGAAAGAATACTCTTTTGCCCTTCACCTAAACCCTCCTAAAAATACCAATGAACTTCTAGAAATTTGTAAAAAGCTGGATTTGTTCGAAAAGAATTACCAAGAACGTGCAGAAAAATCAAAAGTTCTTTATAATGGACCACGCTCTCCTCGTCCCCATCATCAAGAGCAATGGAAGAATTCTACGTCGTTCAGAAGACCATATCAGAACACCTCCAAGCCCCAGGCCCCCGCTCCGAGGTACTACCAGAACACCTCCAAGCCCCAGGCCCCCACTCCGAGGTATTACCAGAACAAGCCTCTGCCCCAGGTATCTGCCCCTAGACGATCTTACACTCCCAATCCTGAGCCAAAACCGGTCTACCCAAGTAAAATATACAATAAGAATCCAAATTCAAATAGGAATAGGACAGAAGACGGGAGACCAATATGTTTCAAGTGTAACAAGCCAGGACACGTAGCGCGGTATTGCAGAGTCAGGTTTGTAAGAATTGTGGAAGAGGACCCCATAGTTACACAAGACAAGGTCGAAGAAGAAATCCGAATGGATAATGGAACTCAGAAGTTGAGACCTCTGCTCTACTCTGACGTAAGTAATAGCCCGTACTCGAGTATCCCTACAAGGAATAGATATGCTGCATTAGAAGATTTAAACTAAACATCGCGCCTGAGTCCGTCAATCAAAGCAAGTCGACCATAAATGGAATTAAAAAGTTAGACCCCAAATATAAAATGAACATTAACGTGGATAGAATCGGTATCTGCGAAGCTTTGATTGATACAGGCGCCGATCTTTCAGTGGTCGACCTTAGTACAGCTCTTAACACAGGTCTTGAAATAATAAATCCTGATAAAATGTGCTCCGGACCCGATGGCAAAGAATTAGATATCGTAGGAAATATTATTTTAAATATAAAATTTGATGACAAAACAATTACACATCAATTTGTGATAATGAGAACACATTTGCGAATATTTATACTTGGACGTGATTTTCTTAAGAAAATGAACGCAAAAATTGATTGTCAGCGTGAAATAATCAAATATGACTTGACAGAAAATCGTGACGTAATCAAATATCAACAGAAGAAAATAAAAAGTGCAAAGGATGCCATTATACCAGAACTTTCTATTAAATTGATTAATGCATTTGTAGAAGCAGAGGATGGCGAATACATCATCGAGGAGAACCATAAAATGTTTCAAACAAATGGACTTCGACTAGCGAGAAGCTTAATAAATGTTGTGAATAAGGAAACATATATCTGGATAACAAACCCTTACCCTCGACCATTAAAAATATTAAAAAACCAAACATTGTGCTTTGGAAGCCAGCCAGCCGAAGTGAATCTTATGGAAGAAAGTGAACAAAAAGAGCATGAAGAACCCCAATTTCAGATAAACGAAAATTTAGCATATACGGAAAAGGAGCAATTGAAACAAGTTTTGGAAAGGTACGAGGATTTGTTTTCGTCGGGATTAGGAAGATCCAACTTAGCGAAACATCGGATCGATACAGAAGGCGCGAAACCGATCAAACACAAGCCGTATAGGGTGAGCGCGAAAGAGCGAGAAATCATAAAAGAACAAATTGATGAAATGCTCAGAGACGGCATAATTAGACCATCCTCGAGTCCATGGTCCTTCCCTGTAATCTTGGTCAAGAAGCGAGATGGTAAGTACAGATTTTGCGTTGACTACAGAAAATTGAATGATGTAACAGTGAAGGATGTTTACCCAATTCCCAGAATTGATGAAGTATTGGATACACTTCAAGGATCCAAATACTTTTCAGCAATTGACCTTAAATCAGGATATTGGCAAGTAGAGGTTGAGGAGAAAGATAAAGAAAAGACAGCCTTCACTACAGCACATGGCCTATATGAGTTCAACGTAATGCCCTTTGGTCTATGCAATGCCCCTGCTACATTTGAGAGGAACATGGAAAATATGCTTGGTAATCTTAGATGGCAAATTTGCTTATGTTATCTAGATGACGTAATCATTTATAGCTCGGATTTTTCAACACATCTCAAAAGAATAGAAGCTGTTTTAAAATGTTTTCGCGAGGCTAATTTAAAATTGAACAACAAAAAATGCCAATTTGCTTTCGAAGAACTGGAGATTCTTGGCCATATAACTAATCAACATGGTATAAAACCAGCGGAGCATAATATCAAGGCTATTAGAGATTTTCCTCGGCCCAAAAAGATAAAAGAAGTTCAATCATTTTTAGGAATGTGCTCATATTATAGAAAATTTATCAAAGGTTTTTCAAAAATTGCCGATCCATTAACCAGTCTTATAAAAAAGAATGTACCTTTTACCTGGACAGAAAATCAAGAAAAAGCATTTCAAACCCTTAAAGTAGCATTGATAAATCCTCCAATCTTAGGGCACTTTGACCCGAATGCAATTACTTACATTCATACTGACGCATCTAACATCGGCCTGGGTGCAACATTAGTCCAAAAGTTCGGCGATAAAGAAAAAGTTATCTCATATTTAAGTCGAACACTGAGCAAACCTGAGCAAAATTATTCGACTACCGAAAAAGAATGTCTAGCTGTTGTGTGGTCAATGTCCAAGTTACGACCCTACCTATATGGAAGGCACTTCAAAATCGTAACTGATCATCACGCACTATGCTGGCTTAAGAATCGGAAAGATCCGACCGGCCGATTAGCACGATGGGCACTGAAGATTCAGGAATATAATTTCGAAATCATACATAAATCGGGTAAAAAACATCTGGACGCTGATGGTCTATCTAGAGGACCCTTACCTGAAAACGAATGGGACGAAGATTATGAAAGACTATTTCTGAATCAAATAATAGACGAAAAGGATGATTTTATTGAGAATATTAAGGAGAACCTTAGTGGAAACAAGCGTTCAATTACACAGAACTTCAAAGAAGAAAATGGGTGTCTCTACAAGAAAAATCCAAATCCTGAAGGTAGGGCATGGTTGCTGGTAGTGCCAAAGAAGAGAAGGAAGGAAGTCATGAGTGAATACCACAACCATATGCTGAATGGCCATCTGGGCGTCGCCAGAACCACTTACCGATTGAAGAATAAATACTATTGGCCTTCCATGTTGAAAGATGTTTCAGAATTTGTAAAGACGTGCCATCTTTGCCAAAGTCGGAAAGGTTCAAATCACTTGCCTTCTGGACTTCTACAACCTATTCCCCCAGCTAACTACCCTTTTGAAAGAATCGGAATTGACTTTGTTGGCCCCTTGCCATCAACGAAAAGAAGAAGGAAGTGGATAATTGTGTTGACTGATTATTATACCAAGTATGCTGAAACAAAGGCAGTATCAGAAGCAGCCGTGAAAGAAGTCTCTAAATTTTTAATCGAACATATTATTTTACGTCACGGGGCCCCAAGATTTCTTATTAGCGATAGAGGTTCACAATTCACTAGCAATTTGATGAAGGAGGTAATGAAAATGTGCAAAGTGAAACACTGCTTCACAACGAGCTACCACCCTCAGACTAACGGACTAACGGAACGGCTAAATAGAACTTTAATCAATATGATCAGCATGTATGTGAACACAGACCAAAAGAACTGGGATGAAATCCTCCCTTTTATCACCCACGCGTATAATACCACGATTCAAGAAACCACAGGCTACTCTCCATTTTTCCTGTTGTTTGGAAGGGAACCCATGTCCCTCTTAGACGACGAGAATATCCCAACGGACAGTAACATGGACGATTACGACGAATATATAGAAAACTACTTAGATAAAATAGCAAGGACGAGACAGGTAGTCATTAACAACACAGAGAAGACTCAGGAAAGAATGAAAAGAAACTATGACAAAAAACACAATGAGAAAATCTATGAACCAGGACATTTAGTGGCAGTTTGGACACCAGTCAGGAAAATCGGAAAATGCGAAAAACTATTGAGAAAATATTTTGGCCCATATCGAATATTAAAGAAGCTGTCTAACGTAAATTTCTTAATTGAGCCGAAAGATAATCCTGGCCAAGACCCATTGATTGTCCATGTCTCGAGACTCAAACCCTATTTTGAGAGAATTGATGAGGTAACTCACGAGGACGTGACGACCTCTGGAGAGGGGGAAGTGTTACATCATGATTAATGGCGTATTTATTATATTATTTTTAATATATTTGAAATTTAAATTATATATTTATTTATTTTTATATTCTGTGATATTTATTTAAAACAGATTATTTTTAGATTATCATCATTTGTATTTAGGTACACTGTGACTTCACTGCTCTCTTTGATGTGAGAAAATAAATAAATTATTCTGGTGGCTACATAAAGTAGACTTATCTCATTATTCCCTTTTATAAATTTGTAGGATGGTTGAAACACGCTCTGGTAAGATGCAAGACCCAGCACAGGAGAGAATCAAGGCTGAAGAGTCTGCCAAGCCGCAACCTGGTGCAACAATATCAACAACAGCTTTGGCTTCTTCCGCTAACATTACTTGTAATTAAGCCTGTGATAGGTCTAGAGTCGAAAGTACGGTGCTTGTAGATAATTTTGAAAAGATCTCATCGATCGATGGAATGGGATAGCTATCTAATTCTATTGCTTTATTAGCTGTACATCTAAAATCACCACATATCCTTACACTACCATCCTTTTTTTAATACTGGTACTATTGGAGCGGTCCAATATGCATGAACTATAGGTTATAAAGTGCAAGAATTCACTAAACGATCAATTTCATTCTTTACTTCGTTTTTTAGAGAGAAAGGTAAACTTCTGGCCTTACAAAACACAGGAGTCACATCCTTTTTTAAATTAAAATTCATTTTAACATCCTTTAGACAGCCCAAATCTTTGTTAAACAAATCTGCACATCTATCAATCAAACTATTTCTATTAGATTCATTATTTAAATTTTTAATGCTGAACAATCTTGAATAATCAAGTTTTAACTGTTTAAGCCATTCTTTTTCTAACAAAATCACCTGGATTTTTCATTTACAACTATCAATCGTAAATATTGGTTGGCTTCTTTTACAAAAACATTTCTTTGCCCTATAATCTCTATTGATTTACCACAAAAGGATTTTAATCTTAAATTTGTTGGAAATAATTTTTTACCTTGCCAATAAATCTTATCTTTAGGTATTAACGGAACTGGACTTCCTGTATCTATTGTAAAGCACAAAGAATAATCATCTACTGTTAAATTTATTGTGGCATCAGTTTCGCCCTGTACAGAATATATAGAGTCAACTTGTACAAATTTACATCCCCACATTTTTTTACTAGCTTTGCAGACCCTACTTAAATGACCCAGTTGTGGTTCTTCCAGTAAAGTATTCACAGGTCTTTACGTCTACCTCTAGGTATCGATAGTTTTGCAGCTTTGGATATGTTCGAAGAGAATTTTTCCAATTTTTGTCAATCGTTCTGTGATTTAATTCTTCGTTGCACAGTTCTTCAAGCTTTTCTGTGATTTTTTTTTCCAGTGTTCTTTTATTCTGTTGGAAATTCTCAATTTTGAATTTTAGGGTTGTTAAAATTGGTCTGTGGTCACTGATTGCACTTTTAAGAATTTTCCATTGTGTTGTGGGTGCGATGTTGCAATTTATCGCTGTGAGGTCTATTGCGGATTCGGTGCCTGTGGACTTGGATAGATAGGTGTTCTTTTCGTTATTTAACGGTGTATGGTCGAGGTCGGTTAGCATGTCCTCAACCTGCTGACCTTTGTTATCCTGGACAGGTGATCCCCAAGTTGGTCTTTCGGCGTTAAAATCACCAAGTATGATTGCGATATCCGAAGACGTTTCACTTAATGTCTCTATCAGGTCTGTATTGATGCTAGTATTATCGTGGTGATAAACATTTATGATTGGAATTGTTTTTTCTGCAAGATAGATTTCTATTGCCTGGGCTTCTGTCGTTCTTTCTCTAGGCTTACTCTGATTATAGGCGATTTTCTTTAATTTGATTTCTAGTGTTTTAATCAAAACGGCAAGTCCTCCTCCGAATTTTCCCGGTCTGTCCTTTCGTAGTGTTGTATAATCTTTGATATTGAATCTCAGATTCTGATTCAATTTTGTCTCCTGAGGACAGATAATATATACATTGTTGTCACAAAGAAGACAAGTCAGCTCTTTATTTTCCTCTGGGTACCATTTATATTGAGTTGTAGTAGATTGAATTGTGTGTCCTCGTAGTAGATTTCTCATCATGAGCTCGAGCTGCAGCTCCTGACGCGGCGGTTACCCCGGACGCGGTAGCATTACTGGGGATATCAGTTTTGCTCTTCATTTGAAAATGGGTGCCGTTGCAACGTTAGTCATCTTGGAAACGAACCAGAATTTGGTTAAATATTCCAAGGGTCCAGGGGGGACCGCAAGGAGGTGTGGTCGGACTTCTCCCCTTCCCCCTGTAATGCCGTCACTACAGGATAAAGCACTCTTGGTGAATTTTTAAAATTGTGATTCAGAATCTGCCACTGAAGCTTTACGAGCGTTTCGTTCCTTTAAAGATATTCGAAGCGGTAAAGGACCCATGAGTTGATAATCTCTAAGGCGAATGATTAAAAGTTTCGAGGAAATTGGATCTCTGGAAGCAAAACCTCGGAGTGGAAGACCATCGACATGCAAGTCAGTGGCTGTTACGGTTTTGCAGAATGCTGAAGCTATTGAAACGTTATCCACGAATGGAGAAGTAAGTGCTAGAGAAGTTTCTCGACAAACGGGGATTTCGTATGGAACAGTTTGGAGAGAAAACACATTTAGAATTTTTCTATAAAAATACCCTAACAAAATTCAAAGTTTTCACGAGTTGAAAGTTAGCGATTTTGAGAAGCGTCAAGAATTCGCTGCATGGGTTTTCCGGCAAATTGATATTGATGAAAACTGGCTGTCAAATGTTCTAAGAACAGATGATACTCACTTTTATCTAAGGGGAGAATTTAACATTAAAAACTGCCTCATTTTGGCAACAGACAACCCTAGGATTTTTACAGAAATGCCACTTCATCAGCACAGAGTTACAGTTTTGTGTGGGTTGACTTCTTCTTTTATTATTGGGCCATTTTTCTTTGAAAAAATCAATGGAAGAACTTTTAAAACCGTTTTTGTAACTGACAAACGTTATGTTCAACTTTTAAGAGAAAAGGTTATTTCCATATTGCAGGACAGACAAGCACTAAGCGAAATAACATTCATGCAAGATGGAGGACCTCTTCATATCTCCCGCGATGCCAAACAATTGCTGAAGGATACGTTTAGTGAAATTCGTTGATAAGTCGCCACTTTATATACCAGTGGCCTCCAATGTCACCAGACTTGACGCCTTATAATTTCGGTTATGGGGGTACATTAAGTCGCGTTTTTATCGATGCCGGCGTTCCACATTGGCCATGTTGAAGGCTTCTATCAGATGGCACGTTTTATAAATTTCAACTATTTAATTGTGACCATTCTGTCATCTATCGTCTGCAGGCGGTGCTTGAGAATGAAGGGCGCCACATTGAGCAAAGATTGTGACCTAATACAAGAGAGAAGGCAGTTACCTCATGTGTTATATTTTGCAGCTCTTTGTTTTGGGTTATGGGAATAATAAATGCTGTCCTCACATCTTGACCCTTTTTTTTCTGTGAACAGTAATTTTTTTGTTTGTCATTTGCCCACATCTTTTATTATGTCGTGCAGGCCAAAGTATTATAACTTCTCGAATAACACTGGTATACACAATTTTACCCCTTATGTTTAGTTTATCGCTTTTCGCTCATTAGAAGAAATAGCATAAGGAATATTCTCTGTATCTCCCCCAACTTTAGAAATTTTGCGCAAAAAATAATACAAAATGATTTTACTACCACGTTTTTCAACGCAAAAGGTCGATTTAAAAATGATATTTTTTGAGGGGATATATTTTCAAAATTAGTACAGTATAATAAACAATGATAACATTTGACAAACCCATAGGATATTTGGAATAAAGTACGACAAATATATTTTGTCACTCCCCTCTTTATTTCATTTTTGGATCATGACAAATATCCAGTTAAATAGTCAAGTGTCGCCAATTAGTCAAGAAACTACACATTCCTTATAGCAAGAAATCCTATTAGTAGTGCCATCATAATTTTTGGTACTATATTAACATTTCAAAAATCGTGTATTGATATCAGTAGTTATTTTCAAACATTCAATCTATTTCACAAAACTCCATCTAAAATATAAATATTTTTTGCTACATGTTTTAATTTGCATATACCTATTTTACATATCTCAGATTGTATTTAAAAATCGTCAACCAATTCTTCTAACTTTTGGCGAAATGGTGTTTTATTAATTTATCATTTGATATTATTAGGGTTCTTTCCTGGTATTCAAAAAGGAAAAATACGTGTCGTTTAGTTTTATTTTTCAATTTATCAAACAATTTGGCCGCTGAATCTTTGATTCTGGTAGAGCGCCATCTAGCGAATAAAGTTGTAACTAAAATCAATTTCGAATTTTTCATTATTTGCCATAAAAATCCCATTGCATCCTGAACATAATGGTGTTTAACGCATTGCTCTAGCGCAAATATTCGCGGAGTTATTAATTTTTGAAGTTGTGCGGGACTTTTGGATCACCCTGTATTTCAGATTATTGCAACATTAAGTTTTATTACAAAATTTTAGCATATCATGCATTTTGGATTGACAATTAGATTCATTTAACGTCCACCTATCCACAGGATTTTATTTATTCCATTTTCTTGTAATCCATGTATTTCATAATATATCTTGTAGGTCTCGCCTTCTAGAATGGGTCTGATTTTTTATTTTTTTTGGAATACATTATATTTAGCCAAAGAATAATTCCCCTCAGTCATGCCCATTTTAATTGTTAAGTGATACAGCAATATTTATTGGTACCATGTATACGATTATATTTAGCAAATTTTGGTGAGTCTGCATTATTTATTTTAATTTTCTTCCGCACTTAGACACGCATACTTACCGATTTTTTTTTCTTCTCTTCAAAAGCAGGTATTGGATAGGTATGATGTATCCAGAGACAATCTCCATATTTTATTTCAATCTCTTGATTATGGGAAGGCGAAACGCCTTTATGACTTTAGTAGTTTGATTTTACTAAACAATTAAATATTGTGTGTATTATTCACCTACTACTTTATTTTAATTTTATATTTCAGCTATCCATCTCACAATTTATCTTTTTATTTACTTATCTATTTTGATCTCACAAATATTTGCGTATCATGGGTCCAAGAGATAATCCCGATTATCAACTCTACTTTCTCTTTAGTATTTAGGAGTATTAATTTAATTTATATCTACTCACCTTTTTTTTTGTATCCAACATTTGTAAACAGCATAATCTGTAATTATATATATTTTGGATTATTGCATTCCCGATAGTGTACACGAGATAAAACAGTATTTGATATTCTTTCATTTTGGTAACTTTATATGAATGTGCATTTCTCTTAAGATTTAACCCCGATATTTTTAGATGAGCGTATAGTTCGCTTGCTTCTTTAAATCGTTGAATTTCACCACCCTCCTTATCCCAATATGGTGTATTTTACGAGACTTGCTTACTTGTCGAACAACCATGGTAGAATTTCAAAATGGCGGCTAAAAGGACGCGCCAGGCAACCGACTTTCATTCCATGTTGCCTCCAACTATATATGATCCTAAATATCCTGTATGCACACTGACATAGGAAAGTCATCTTGAATTGATAAATGTGCAATCTTTTTTTTCTTCTTTCACAAAATGTCTTAGGTAGAAATTTCCAAGATTCTATTTCTGAAACATTTTCTTGGATGGGGATAAATAAAAGCATCTTGACAGTATCTGATTACAGTGAATAGTTGCCAGCAGAAGGCATGATGAAATCCCATAGGTATTTAGACCAGTCATATGTTTAGCCTTTGTTTTTATTAGTAATTCTGAACCTTTATAAAGCAAAGAAAGGTGGGCGTCAAGATATATTCTGATAGCTGGGTGTGTGTCTTTATCAAAGGAAGTAGTTATTCCGTTTAATGGGGATTACAATAATCATCGAATATTAACAAATTATCTTTGGTAGATATGAACAACTAAATAGTACCATTTTTTTTTTTTGGTCATCCTTGATTGTATATTTTTTGTATGTGTCACAGCATATTACAAATAAATACTGCACATAATTTTATCTCTCCCATTTATAAGTGTATTTATATTTTATTATTTAGTTATTTTCGTATCCAATCTAATAGTGATTTTATAGTATGATAATCCATGTACAGAATTTGGTGGGAAAGTTTTCTTTTTTTTTTTTTTATGAAAGTAGTGAAATTTGCTGTTTCTTTCTTTAACTCCAGCCAAAGAACGAAATCATTTCCTGATATCTTGCATCCTTGGAAGCTAATAGCATTATTTCAGAACTAAATGCAATGTGCAAACTTAGCAATCTATCAGATATATAGTTACAAATAACTTTAGATAAGCAATGATAGTGAACCTTGCACCTCGTGTATGTTTGCACTTGACTGGTTTTTGATAAGCCCTTCTAGAAACCCTTATCTATTCCACCACCTTCAGATTGTTTGGGCAGCAGAGGCCTGTAACAAAGGAGAAACTTATAGCATCAGAACAGACCTAAAACTCGTTTCGACATTGGCTTTCATAGTTTTATGGAATGTGGCATTAGACATTGGTAATCAGTAGCAAGGACTACATTTCTGGGAGATCGGGAATAGGCCTTGAAGATTAAGAAGAATATCTTGCGTAGTTTAAACAATGGACGTCGGAGCATGCAATCTTGTCTGTAAAATTGTATATTATATAATAGGACTAAGATGCTCACGAAGGTGGACGTGAGTGAAGAACGACATAAAACATAATATCCCGATGGACGCCACCGAGCGTAAGACCACGTGGCATGAACCAGTTGAAGAATGGGTCATTGTGGTAGTATGTGAAGAAATCATCTGAAATATATGCATCATTTATAAAATATAGATTTAATCTATATACATCCATCTGCAGGCTGATGCACCAATTTCGCTCAGATCTCCCAAGAATCAGCTAATCGACATGCCAAGTAAATTACGTAAGATATGGTAGTGCCAACCCGGACCTGATCAGATGTGTCTAAGCTCGGTTCACCTCTATCATACCACGAAAAATCACTGCGACAGCCATGTCTTAACGAGACAAATCTTTGATAACATTACAACATATATATGTTAAATGTCCAGCACTGTATCCTGACGAAGTTCCGATAGGAAGGCGTGCTGACTCAAACCAGGTCAAGACAAAATACACGATATCATGAAAGGCGTAAGAGAGATTAGCCAACAATTGACAGTATTTTTTTTCTTCGAACCAACGTGTAGTGAACAAGAGTTCGGGCTGGAATGGGGAAAGGAACAATAAGATGGAAAGTTGCATAAGAAACAGTCATTTCATAAAAGTTCATTATGTATTAAATGGGAAAGATAAAATTGAGCAGAAATTTTTTTTTAGAATTTTTCTTTATGACACCTTAAAATTTGAAATCTTATGTTAAAATTTTCAGAGCTACTCATGTCAATGCATATTGCAGGTGTAGACAATCAGCATTGTTTAATGTTAACAATTAGGTGTAACCCATTTTGATACAAATGTTCGAGTTATAGGGCAACTGACTTTTGTACATGCATATATCTCCAATTCCCATGACAAGGCTGCCCTTTCTAATTTGGCTGAAGCAAACTGTTTATCTAACTTTATTGCGTTTTAACTGGCCTATAGTGTTGTGGGTTTTCTTTCTGTTGTTAACAAAATAACTACCTAGCCCAGTGTGTATAAAGGATTAAAGATCATTGACTGTCAGGATGCTATTACACTAGTAATGATTAATAGTTCATTCTGATATACAGTAAAGGCAGTGAGAACAGCGCCTTTATCTGTAACCTGCCCTAGCTAGCTAGTTTCAATACATCCAGGAAGAGCTTGTCTCCTCGAAGGGGAGATTGGGGGGAGGTGAAAACTGGCTCTTTGGAATTTTCCTCGAAATTTTGCGATCGCTCTCGCCCTGAACAAATGTCAGACTTTAGTATAGAGCTGGCAGGGGAGGGATAGTATACTAGAGTAGTTCAAAATGAGGAATGATAATAGATCGGGATCCAATTCCCGATGACGGGTTTCAGGGAAATACCAGAGGGATGAAAAGGCGTTGAAGTGTATTGAAAGGCGATGAAAAAGAGTTGAAATGTGTTGGAAGCGTTGAAGAGAGATGCGATGGAAGTAAGTTGAAAGGTGTTGAGGATGATGAAAGATGATGAAAGAGTGAGAAAGCGTTGAAAGGTGATGAGAAAGAGACAGAAAGAAGCATGACGAAATTCGACAGAGAGAAAGTGTTGAAAGAGGAAGAATTGAAGAAAGTTTGATAAAGAGTTTGTAAATAGAAGATAAAGGTTGATAGGAGAAGGTGAGCGCAACGTTTAGAGAGTAGCTGTTGGTTGATAGAACGATGGAACGATTTTAACTCTTCATCAAGTGGTTGATGGATAATTTGTTTTAGACTAGAGGCCAATATCTGTAAATAGTTCATAATATGCACTGAGAGTTTGTGTAAGCTGATTTACCTAGATTTCAGCGACTGTATACACTAATTTATATACATAGGTCTATATTAGTTATAATATTAGGTCATATTAAATAACAAATATGTAATCTCATTTTAAGAAGCAGTTTTTTTTTTGCTACAATTTTGGTTTTAGTGTTGGTATATGATTTTAAAGAGTTACTCAGTTTTTTTTTAAACAACGCTTTGTTCTTAGTGATAGGCTGTGATTTAAAGAGTTTTCAGCTTTCTTTTATTTTTAAGCTACGAGTTTGTTTTAGTGTTGTAATGAATCTTAAAGTTTCAGTTTTTCCTTTTATTTTAAGCTACATATTTGTCTTAAGTGTTAGGATGAATTTTAAGGAGTTTTCAGTTTCTTTTATTTTAAGCCACAATGTGTGCTTTAGTCATAAATGATCTTGTAAAGAGTTTCAGTTTCTTTCAGTTTTCTTTTTTAAGGCTACAACCTTGTGTTTGTGTTAAATGTTCATTGTAAGGAGTTTTCAGTTTTTCTTTTTTTTTTATTGAAGATGCTATTCTGTATTAATAGCAGGTTGTGATTTAAGACTTAAGTTCAACAGTTTATTTTGTTTTGATTTCTTATTTAAGGTTCTGAACTTTGGTTCAACTTTAAAATTAGATAAAGGGGCTTAGACACACTAGATAATTGCTGTGCTTGTAACCAATTCTCTATGGACAGACTTGGAACTTGTGTTGGGTAAAACTTGACTCCCTGTAATCCCTGGGTCCAGAATACAGTTCGAAGAGAATTTCTAATGAGAGTGTGTAAGGCAGATGTGGTCTAAGAGTTGATATGTTAGGATAACAAGTGATCTCTGTTGTTAATCTCCAGAACGGGTTGGGTAATGAAAGCCCTTTAATTCCAAAGAAAGAGTTTAGCTGAATAGCAGAGAAAGAAGAATGCCAATGATCTTATATGGGAAGCAGCGTTGGCAAAACACTTGTAGACCTATCATACTTGGCAATGAGGTAAATGCTTGAAGTTTATTTCGCTCCATGTAAGTGCTAGTTTTGATGATTCATCTTGTGTAGACACCAAGTGTCAAGATAAGAAGGAGATTTACAAACTATTAGACGCACAGTTTTAATGATAGGTTAGATTTCAGATTTGATTGGTGACAATCAACATATTTTGACTTATTTATCTACTTGAATATAGATAATTTATATTAGAGTTTGTAAGAGGCACTTTATTTGAGTAACTAGGGCTTTAGTCCCCAATTTGTTTTAATTAGGTATATTTTATTTGATTTCACATCTGTCCTGGAAGATTCCATTATTGTTAAGGCTTATTGAGAATGATAATTGAGTACTTTGGCTTCTATAGCAGCTTTGAACTTTAGGATGAATGCCCTCAGTGACTGGATATATTTTTTTTGTATGAATGTGAGGAGGAATAAATGAGTAAAAGGTTTAAAAAACTCTTATACTGTTAGACCAAATGTACTTTAGAATAGGGTTAGGGAACTAATAGATTCAATTTTTAATTTTGATTTCTTTATTTGTTAGGATCGATAGCCTCACAGGACTGCACAACTCTATTGTTAGGAAAGTATTCGCTCCATTTTGTTAGGTCTCCTTCTAAGGGAGTATAAGTATGATTTCTATTATTAGGGTAATCAATCACTCTATTTCATTACATCAACTTGAATTTTAAGAGTCGTAGACAATGATCATGTCATGATTCTCAGACTGGAAGATTGTGGGAGGTTATGATCAGACCAGAAAGCCCACAAGACTTCTCCTCAGTAGAGAGAGCGGAGAGGTATCAGGTGAACTTTGTGCTAGGTGGGGGGATTTAGTTGCCGACATCGCAAACTAAGTGTTCAGCGACAAACCTCGGATAACCGATCTGACATCGTAGTTTACGACGCGTTAAGCGTGGCTTAAATGAGGGTGATTCAGTCGGGAGGTTGGAAAGGATCGGCACGTTGGATGCTCTTCTATATATTGCGCAGCCTGGAACCAATCCCCGATGGACGAGCTTAGAAACATGTGGTGGGTAAAGAAATCGAATTCCCTGTAACTCCTTGTCTCTAAGTCAAAGTCTAAAGGGGTTTTCTAATGAGGGTTAACAATCAGAGCGTGTAAAGAGATAAGTTACAATTAGACGAGGCGATTCCGTCTACGGATTTTGGGTACCAGTTAGCAAAGTGACAGATGGACTGTCCAGATTCTTTGTGTTTTATATCGCCCCAGGCTAGCAAAAGTTAATCACCTAATTAAAGACTATAGTCTACCGTACGTTTAGTTAGAACGAATTCAAGTCTAAATATCAGTTAGTAAGTAGAATTTTTTGTTTTTTTAACGAGAGTAACTCATTATAAGATAAGATAAAATTTTTAATTAGTAGGACACCTAAATGAACTTTTTGAAGCAGATTGCCAGAACAAGCCAATATAGCGTTCCAGATTTGAAAAGGAAGAATTTTTTTTTAGGGAAGATCGAGTATCAATTTCTATTTTAGCAACAAATTGGCCTAGAGCAATGAGTTGATTTCATTTTTTTATTTTTGGACATAGAGTCAAGATTTTTTCAGAGAGATATTAAGAACTCGAGTGGGAAGATGTACCACAAAGTATGAGTTAGACCTAGGTTGTTAATCTTCATAATTTATTTCAGGGTTAATTTTTTTTAAGTGGATTTGTTGGTCAAAAATATGAGTACACATTCTATAGATAATCTAAACAATGTATAGTAGAGGTTAACTACATGTTCAGCTAAAGAACAAAGATAGGTGAGATTGTCATCACGATAAGGTAATTTAGAAATAACCTGGTTTAGGGAAGTAATTGACTACCAAGATTTCCTTTCCTATAAAATTTCTCTTGGATTGAGAGGGACGGAGAACACGCCAGACAAACACTCCCAGTGACGAGTTGGTGAGAACAAAGTTTTGAGATATTACATATACATTTCGAAATGCTAGTGAAATGACCTAGACCCTCAGTGCATATCTATTTGTTTTATTATTATATATACTCACTAGCGGACCCGCCCGGCTTCGCCCGGGTTTTACCCGAGTAAAAGTTTGTCTAACGAATCTCTCGATAAAGTGAACATTTTTTTCCCGGTCCCTTGAAAAATACTCGATAAGTTGAATAAAATCAATATTAATTGGTTCCCTCGGTAATTGGAAGTTAAAGGAATAGTATCTTGCCTTGGAATTGTATCATTATTCTTGTATGGATGTACCCGGCTTCGCCCGGGTTTTACCCGAGTAAAGGTTTGTTTAACGAATATCTCGATAAAGTGAACATTTTTTCCCGGTCCCTTGAAAAATACTCGATATGTTGAATAAAATCAATATTAATTGGTTCCCTCGGTAATTGGAAGTTAAAGGAATAGTATCTTGCCTTGGAATTGTATCATTATTCTTGTATGGATGTACCCGGCTTCGCCCGCGTTTTACCCGAGTAAAGGTTTGTTTAACGAATCTCTCGATAAAGTGAACATTTTTTCCCGGTCCCTTGAAAAAATACTCGATAAGTAGAATAAAATCAATATTAATTGGTTCCCTCGGTAATTGGAAGTTAAAGGAATAGTATCTTGCCTTTGAATTGTATCATTATTCTTGTCTCAAATAAATTGCCGTGTCATCCTGAATTTTGTCTTTCCTAATTTTCTACATTACAAAATCATCGTATCATCATGATAATATTTAGAGCAGATTGTTGAATTATAACAGATAAATTAGAATAATTATCTTGATTATTTCTAGGCGAAAAGTTATTTCAAAAATTTTATTTGCTAGAAACCTTCCCAGTACTATACTAAATAACTTCCCAAAGTTTCATGGCGACTCAATGAGTGGTTTGGTCAGGCATAAAGGACAAACAAACAGACATACATTCATTTTTATATATATAGATAGATAGATATTAACAGTAATTAAACGTAACAGTAAGAAAATGTTGATTTTAAAATATTTTAATTTTAAAATATTTTAATTTTTTCATATTTTAAATATGTAAATAGAGTCTCTTAAGAAAGACCGCCTAAAAACATGAATCAACTTGTTTCTCCTGTTGGTGGTCTCTCATTGAAGATTCTAATTGCTATTAAAGAATCTCTAATAGACCTTTAATAAGAGACTGCCTCTTGGAGAGACGGTGTAGCTACGAAATGGATATTCCCGGCTTCGCCCGGATTTTACCCGAGTAAAGGTTTGTCTAACGAATCTCTCGATAAAGTGAACATTTTTTCCCGGTCCCTTGAAAAATACTCGATAAGTTGAATAAAATCATTATTAATTGGTTCCCTCGGTAATTGGAAGTTAAAGGAATAGTATCTTGCCTTTGAATTGTATCATTATTCTTGTCTCAAATAAATTGCCGTGTCATCCTGAATTTTGTCTTTCCTAATTTTCTACATTACAAAATCATCGTATCATCATGATAATATTTAGAGCAGATTGTTGAATTATAACAGATAAATTAGAATAATTATCTTGATTATTTCTAGGCGAAAAGTTATTTCAAAAATTTTATTTGCTAGAAACCTTCCCAGTACTATACTAAATAACTTCCCAAAGTTTCATGGCGATCCAATGAGTGGTTTGGTCAGGCATAAAGGACAAACAAACAGACATACATTCATTTTTATATATATAGATAGATAGATATTAACAGTAATTAAACGTAACAGTAAGAAAATGTTGATTTTAAAATATTTTAATTTTAAAATATTTTAATTTTTTCATATTTTAAATATGTAAATAGAGTCTCTTAAGAAAGACCACCTAAAAACATGAATGAACTTGTTTCTCCTGTTGGTGGTCTCTCATTGAAGATTCTAATTGCTATTAAAGAATCTCTAATAGACCTTTAATAAGAGACTGCCTCTTGGAGAGACGGTGTAGCTACGAAATGGATATTCCCGGCTTCGCCCGGATTTTACCCGAGTAAAGGTTTGTCTAACGAATCTCTCGATAAAGTGAACATTTTTTCCCGGTCCCTTGAAAAATACTCGATAAGTTGAATAAAATCATTATTAATTGGTTCCCTCCGTAATTGGAAGTTAAAGGAATAGTATCTTGCCTTGGAATTGTATCATTATTCTTGTCTCAAATAAATTGCCGTGTCATCCTGAATTTTGTCTTTCCTAATTTTCTACATTACAAAATCATCGTATCATCATGATAATATTTAGAGCAGATTGTTGAATTATAACAGATAAATTAGAATATATATCTTGATTATATCTAGGCGAAAAGTTATTTCAAAAATTTTATTTGCTAGAAACCTTCCCAGTACTATACTAAATAACTTCCCAAAGTTTCATGGCGATCCAATGAGTGGTTTGGTCAGGCATAAAGGACAAACAGACATACATTCATTTTTATATATATAGATTATTATCATATATCATATATCATTCCTTATTATATTCATGTATATATATATATATGTAAAGCACAAACAATTTGGATTATTGGTTATTGACACAAGATAACGGGACAAGTCCTAATAAGCAGGTGGCGTGTGACATTTCGGTAGCAGCGTTGTTACCATCTTCAACCAAATAGACTGAATGAGAAATCTCACCACAGCATATATATTTTGCTGATTATTTATATCCTCTATATCAACGCCATCTCTTCTCTATGTATTTATATCATATTCATTCAATTTTTTTTTTTTGGTATATGGCATGCCCCTCGTTATTTACTATATTGTTGTTGCTGTATATACTCGTGATTATCATATACTATTCCTTATTATATTCATGTATATCTATATATATATATAAGGCACAATCAATTTGGATTATGGATTATAGACACAAGATAACAGGACCAAGTCCTAATAATCAAGTGGTGTGTGACATTTCGGTAGCAGCATTGTTACCATCTTCAGCCAAATATACTGAATGAGAAATTTAACCACAGCATATATATTTTTGTTTATCATTTATATCTTCTATATCAACGATATTTCTCTTCTATGTATATATATCATGTTCATACATTTTTGTTTGGTATATGTCTTTACCCTCGTTATTTTCCATATTGTTGTTATTATTTAATCTTATATATCACTTTTAATTTCTTTTGCCCTATATAACCTTATATAATCATTATTTTGCTTTTGTATTATAAAATTACCACATGCACCCCCATTATCTATAGCTAAATAAAGAATTTTTAAGATATGTTTTAAGAATTGTACATATCTATGTTAACACGCACAATTCCTTGGCGCCCTTAATAATTATGTTTACCTAGGAGGTACTAAGAATTTGTTTGTATAGAATCGGTGCTTAGACCACCCCACACCTCCACCCATAGGGACTATTGCTGGGAACATGTGGACTCACCTCACACCTGGGTCAAGACCCTCTGACGTACAAACAGTGAAAGATGGGCTAGTACTTTGCCCACTAAATGGTAGGATGAGATTTTCCTCAATATTACGATGAGCTAACATGTTCTAGGTTCCATGGCCCGTTTGTTTCCCCCTTGCCTGAGTGTCGGTGATTACATACTGGTATCATAAAAAAAATGCATTTCTCCCAATATCATATTTCTCATAGAGTAAGAACAGATCTGAATTGGAATAAACACATTTTGTTTTACTCTGGCAGGGGAGGAATTGTTGGGTCAGATTTTCCACCAAACAGACCCAACAAAGATGTAAACATTCTTTTACATCATATATATATACACGCAGTGTCTCGCCGAAAGTGTTTGGTGTCCAGAAGGTGGAGATGACTCGAGCCCTGCCCAAGGATCCTGTAACACATTGCAGGGAGGTCCAGCGCAGGATCTACACCAGAAGGTGGAGATGACACGAGCCCTGCCCAAGGACCCTGGAACACATTGCAAAGAGGTCCAGCGCAGGATCTACACCAGAAGGTGGAGATGACACGAGCCCTGCCCAAGGATCCTGGAACACATTGCAAAGAGGTCCAACGCAGGATCTACACCAGAAGGTCGAGATGACACTAGCCCTGCCCAAGGATCCTGGAACACATTGCAGAGAGGTCCAGCACAGGATCTACACCAGAAAAGGACTTCGAGCATTCGTCTTTGTTAAACCAAACCATCTCTTCACCTCCTTTTTCCTTTCCTTTCTTCCTTCTTTCAATTTTGTATATAACTTGTGACATCGCATTTTTGATAGATGGGGCATATTTGGTAATTTTTTTGGATTTCTTAAGGAAGAGATTAGTATGTAAATTTCTCAGAGGGGCAGGCATCTTAAATTTTATTTGATTTCATTGTTAATCTAAATTATCTCTCAATAAGAAAGATAAATTTTAAATTTTCTCTAATATTTATTTTATTCAAAATTGATTTCTCATAAGTTGAGCAAATATATTTACTAATTCATAATTTTTCCTTTAAAATAAAAAAAATAATAAAAATATTATTTTATTCCTTAATTTTTTTTTTAAAATAATAATATATATTTTTTTAATATTCCGAGAATTTTTGTATATTCAAGTTTTATTACTCTGTAGGAAATGATTGAGATTGAGGGCGCGGTAGGAAAGGGACGGGGGTCTAGAGTTAGTCTTTATCGAGCGTCCAACGAGTCTGGGGGCAAGCTTTCGGAAGAAACAGATAGAATTCTTATCAGGAGAGGTATGTAGTCGAGATACTAGGTAAGTCAATTTATTACCAATTACCAAGTCGTAGATTCTCAGTCACTTCTTTATAGGAATTTAAAATTTTGTAAGATGAGATAATCTAATGTCCCAATATCCTTTATGCCCACTGATACTATCCACATATAAAGAATGTTTTTATTTTGTGTAAAATTTTTCTTATGCCGAATAAAACGAGTGTGGATATTGAACAATGTGTGCTGATATTCATATTTAACCACATATCACATGTAAAACCTTGGTGTGTGTTATAGATTTTGAATGTATGTGTTTAAAATATAATCTACAGTGGTTAATATTCAAAAAGGCGTATTGTTATTACTATGTATAATAAATTACAAATATGTATGTACCTGGGTTTTACCCCTGAGCTAGTTAGGATCAGGATATAGATGTTCTAATGAGACGTAAGAATAAAATCTTACACTTTCATTTCAGACAATGGAGAAAATCAGTAATCTAGAAAAAACAATATCGATAAAAATTATTTTTTAAACTAATGACCCTGCATCCAAAAATAGCAAATAATAAAGAGAATAAGGAACAATATTATATATCTAGAAATAATATGTCTAGCATATAGTATTCTGTATTAGTATTCTATTTAAATCGATAATGTTATAACGCTCTGCGCTATATTTCAATTTTATATTATTTGAAAACCTTTGATAATTGGAAATAATACAAAAAATTATTAGTACATACAATTATTCAAAACTATTTTAAAGGCGTAAGATTCTTTTTGATATTAAACAATTTTCACTGCCCTTACTGCAATGGAAAAATTAATGAGAGGGCCTGGCTCATCAGTGGTGAACCCTCTCAGCGGTTTCGCCAGTTTAATCTACCATACCGCTGTTATATTGCATTTTTGGAACATCCTTTTATTAACCAACTTATGATTTTTACTTCATACTTTTCAGTTTATTTTAATTTTAACAGTTTGCAAAAGTGAGGACTGTTTCAGTGAATCGAAGATAAGTGAGTGTGGCAGTGAAAGATACAGCGATGTTACATCAAATGAGATCATATTATAGTCAGGTGGGTGTAAATATAAAAGTATTATTAAAGTCAATAATAATCAGTAGCCAAGTTGGCGCATATATAAACAAAAGGAATAACTCTTTTACATAAATAAATATATGTTGTCTAGTTTGTAATACAATAAATACATTAAGTTTTAGTCTGCTTAATGTTGTTGTTAGTTTTTAATTAACTACGAAGACAAGTTAATGTCACATGGTGGCAGCGGTAATCGCATAAATTAATAATTAAAATAATTTAGTGTTCGTGTAAAAATGGCTGACCAATTCTTAAAGCCGCCTAAGCCTTTGGAGCAATCATCAAAAGAAGCATGGGACGAGTGGATAGAAGCATTTATATGGTACGAAAAAGCTGTACAATTAGAAAAGAAACCACAAGAAGTCCAAGTAGCGATCTTTATGGCTTCGATTGGACAATTGGCCCAGAAAATTTATAAAACGTTCAAGTTGAATGAAGGTGAAGAAAATAAGTTACAAGAACTCACGGGTAAGTTTAATGAATACTTTACCCCTAAATTAAATTATACTGTAGAAAGGTATCAGTTTAATAATATAAAGCAGTGTAACGAGCCTTTTAAAGAATTCCTAACTAAGGTTAAATTACAAGCAAAAAAATGTTAATCTGATCAAATGGAGGATGAACTAATTAAGGATAGAATAGTTGTTGGTATACAAAATAATGATGTTCGAGAAAAATTACTTTCTGATCCAGATCTGAATATAACTAAAGCAATTCAAATATGTGTAGCTGCTAAAAATGCTAATACACAACTAAGAGAAATTAAAGATAGGAACGAAAATGAACCATCCATTTCCACAATCGAAAGAAAAATTAGTAGGGATTTCTCACAGAAAGCCTTTAATCCTAGAGATAAGAAACTTATAAATAATTGTACACGTTGTGGAGCTAAACATGAAATAAACAAATGCCCAGCATATGGTAAAGTATGCCATAAATGTAAAAAGGCTAACCATTTCTCAAAATTATGCAAAACTGCCAAAAGGGAAAGAGTGGTAAACCTTGTAGAAGATACTGAGGTGGAATCGGATGAATTTTCTCTCTCAATAAATGAAATAAAGACCCGAAATGGACAAGAGTGGTTGGAAAGAGTAGCGTTCAAAGGAAATCAAACAGTTGAGTTTAAATTGGACACTGGAGCTCAGTGCAATGTCATACCTTTGACACTCTCTAAAAAACTTAAACTAAAAATTAATTCAAGTGGAGTAAGGAAGTTATTAACTTACTCTGGTGAATCAATAAGGGCAATGGGCGAGACAAATGTTACTTGCACAATAAAAAGTAAGGCAGTAGTTCTCAGATTTATAATATCAGAAAAAGGAATCACTCCGATTCTGGGAAGAGATGCCTGCTCACAGTTAGGCTTGATCTACAGGGTTGATGAAGTCTGTCCAGAAATGGAATTTGGAGAATTGTTTAAAGGTATAGGGCTTATAAGGAACTATAAATATAAAGCTGACTTTTCAGAAATTCCAAAAAAATTGCCCATTAAACCTGCTCGCAAGATACCGTTTGCAATTAAAGCTAATGTCAAGAAGGAACTTGATGAAATGGAAGCATTGGGCATAATCAAAAAAGTGAATAACCCCACTCGCATCTCCAGTCATATGGTGATAGTTCGCAAGGACGGAAAGATAAGGATATGTCTTGATCCTTCAGACTTAAACAAGATTTTGTTACGAAGAGAGTTTCCTCTCAAACGACTGGAGGACATTGCAGTCACCTTGCACACACACAAGTCCAATTACTTCTCAAACTGGATTTAAAGAAAAGCTTTTGGCAACTCCCAGTTGATGAAGAAACACAACCATACTTCACTTTTTCAACACCATGGGAAAGGTGTATGATTTGCATTTCCAATTCCAGGAGTAATCAAAAACAAACGATCATTAACAAGGAAATACCCAAATTTCCATGGCAGATTGTAGCATCAGATGTTTTTATGTATAATGACCACAATTATTTACTGGTAACTGATATTTATTCTGGATATATTGATTTTAAAGAACTTAAATCATTAAATTCTAAAGAAACAATAGTATATTTAAAGGAATGGTTTGCCCAACATGGGATCCCAAAGGTTCTAGAAACTGATAATGGTGCCAACTATTGTTCAAGAGAATTCAAGCAATTTTCACAGGAATGGTCATTTACCCACCAAACCTCTAGCCCTCTATACCCTAGGTCCAATGGGTTGGCAGAAAGGGCCGTTCAAACAGCAAAAAGTCTTCTTAGAAAATGTGAAAGAGGAAAAGAAGACATCCAAATGGCACTGTTGAACTATCAAAACACCCCAAGAGAAGGATTAGGTTCACCTGTGCAACGACTTTACAGTCGCCGAACCAGAACCGTGTTGCCAATTAAAGAAGATCTTTTGGAACCATCTGTACTGGAGAAAACTAGTGAAATTCTTAGAAACGCTCGCGAAAGACAAAAATCTTATGGTGATATGCATTCTACATCACATCAGCAACTCTCGGAAAATCAACCAGTGTTCTTGAAAGAGCGTGAAAGAGTCTGGACTCCTGCTACTGTAGTCAAGCAGTTAAGTCCTAGGTCATATGCAGTGAGATCTCAAGATAGGATATTGCGTCGTAATCAAGCCTTCTTGAGACCTTTTCATGTTGAGCCAGAGGCTCAGACTTCATCCATGGACTATCATAAGGAAATGGAAAACAATGGTCCTCCTCCACTTGAAAGTGAGCACGCATCACCCCCACCTGTGCCGACTCTGCTGGACAAGACTGACAAGGGACCCCACCCATCAACGGAGCCCATGGAGCCATCACAGACTTTACCGGCCACTGACCATCACCCTTTAAGAACAAAGTCTGGACGCCTCATCAAGCCAGTCTCCCGGCTGAACCTTTGAAAAAAAAAAGGGGAGATGTAAATATAAAAGTAATATTAAAGTCAATAATAATCAGTAGCCAAGTTGGCGCATATATAAACAAAAGGAATAACTCTTTTGCATAAATAAATATATATTAAAAATGGCATATCCTGACCAGGAGCACATGTGCTTTACAGAAGGCAGAGCGCCATCTGGTGGAACAGAAATCAACTAAACATTGATTTAGCCTGTTCCCTGATATTTGGCCAACCCAATTTCTTGATAAATCAAGAAAAGCCATCCACGAACGCGTTTCGCGCTTTTTGGCGCTCGTCAGCGTGGAGTAGGCTGAACCATTGAGACCAAAAAATATTTTTTGATCCCAATGGCTTCCCGAAAAACCAAGAAATGGGTATTTAAGGCCAAACTTGCGTAAATACGCTTAGCACATTGAAAAAACGAAAAATTTTTTAATATTGATTTCAACACCTGATCTTTTTATTTTTTATTTTTTTATTTCGTTTTTTCAAATAAATATATGTTGTCTAGTTTGTAATACAATAAATACATTACGTTTTAGTCTGCTTAATGTTTTTGTTAGTTTTTAATTAACTACGAAGACAAGTTAATGTCACAGTGGGGGTTTCAGATGTAAAACTTCCTGAATAAATGCGGGGTATTGGAATCGAATATGGGCCTGGATTGGATTTTATTAATGGAAATAGGAAATTAGTTAAATATTTAAATAGAGGAAAGTCTGGAGAAAGGTAGTAAGCTATTACAGGTCGTGGAGGTATCTTTCTCCAGCCTTTCCTTTATCTAAATATTTAACTAATTTCCTATTTCCATTGATAAAATCCAATCCAGGCCCACATTCAATTTCTAATACCCCCGCATTTATACAGGAATTTTTGCATCTGAAACCCCCACCTGACTATAATATGATCTCATTTGATATAACATCGCTGTATCTTTCACTGCCACACTCACTCATCTCAGATTCACCAAAAACTAAATAGTACCATAACTCAGTTAACACAGCTATGTCTTTCTAAGAGTATATTCACGTTTAATTCCCAGTATTATAAACAGATAAGAGGTACCCCAATGGGTAGCCCTTTGTCTTCCATTGTTTCAGAGTTGGTAATGATAACTTTAGATAAATATATTAATAGTAGTTTTTCCTCCGATATTTATTATTGGAGGAGATACATAGATGATACATTTTGTATTTGTAAGTCTAGCCATAACCATCTTATCCTCTCAGGCTTAAACTCTTTCCATCTGGACTTAAAATTCACATATGAAACAGAACAATCTAATGCTCTCCCCTTTTTAGATATATTGATCGTTAGTACAGATAGCAGTTATCAAACAACAGTATATTACAAACCAAACTTTCCCCCCATTACACACATTTTAAATCCTATAGTCCTAAATCGCATAAAATTAACACAGTTAGAACTCTCACTAAACGTTTGCATATCCATTGTTCCCTCACTATTTTTAAAACAATAGAAAAATCAGAAATTATTTCTAATTTGATCTCCGCCGGTTACCCTATTCCCTTCATAGTTAAACATTTATACTCGCAGTACCCATTTAAATCCACTTCATCCTATAGACATACTTGTGCCTCACCATACTCCCCCCATGCAGTTTCTATCTCTAGAATATTAAGAACACATGGCATCAATACCTACTTCAACAGCCACCAGACATTTATACATCCAACAGAAATCCCATAACTAAAACTGCGAAACCTCTCAATCCAGTCGATTCTTGCGGGGCTGTCTACTCGGTCTCCTGTGGGGATATATTTGCTAAAATATTTTTAAAAATAGGAAAATATGAATTGAAAATAAAAATGTTGGTATTAAAGTGGAAAATGTTTTTTTTTTAATGTAGCCATTAGTGTGTGTGTGTGCGCGCGCGCATAACTTGTTTTAAAAGTTTAAAACATATATCTTATTTCGAAATAGACGAAATACACATTGAATATATCATTGTGATTTTTCCACATTATTAATGACATATGAACTCTACATGGCTATACACATTTGAATGGGCCTTGAGAAACGCTTTTTTGATTTAATAAAAACTTCATAATGATAATATATCTCAAAAAACGGCTTAAGGGCTATCATAAATAAATTTTCAGGACTTCTAATGTAGTCATTAAATGCGCTAAATATTAATATTACACCGCATAAGTTTCTTTTTTTGTGAAAAATCAATATTTATTTCAAAGAGAAATATTTACTATTTCTAACTTTTTTTTTGAATGAAGTATGAGAGGGTGAAAATATGAAGAGTAATGGCGAACGGAAAAATAAAAGTGTCCAGGGGCGGGAATCGAACCCACAACCTTCTGCTTACCTGGCAGGTGCCATGTCCACTAGGCTACCCTGGACGTTATTTCTCTGTTCGTAGAAAAGAAACTTATGCGGTGTAACTTTAAGTATTGTTTATAATCACTCGCCGCAGTCCTTTATAATGTATTATAAGTTACTTTAAATATTATTTACGAACGGAAGAATACGTCCAGGGTAGCCTAGTGGACATGGCACCTGCCTGGTAAGCAGGAGGTTGTGGGTAAGCAGGAGGTTGTGGGTTCGATTCCCGCCCCTGGACACTTTTATTTTTCCGTTCGCCATTACTCTTCATATTTTCACCCTCTCATACTTCATTCAAAAAAAAGTTAGAAATAGTAAATATTTCTCTTTGAAATAAATATTGATTTTTCACAAAAAAGAAACTTATGCGGTGTGACTTTAAGTATTGTTTATAATCACTCGCCGCAGTCCTTTATAAAATATTAATATGTTCAAATAAAAAATTTAAGAGCCTAAAAATTCATTATATATATAAATAATTTATCTAAAAGAAATTTCAAATATAATCAGAAATGTCGTTTATGTTCTTATTAAAAATAAAAATATTCTGTAATGAAATAAAATGCCTTAATTGAAATAAAAAAATAATTAATTATTTATTTATACAATATTATATACATATATAATTTAATATACATTTTTCCAACATTATAATAATTAATTATTAATTAATTAAAAATATCATAAATAATTTTACTCTGTTGAATATTTTTCAAATTTGTAAGTAAACAAAAGCGTTTGAGGGAATTTGAAGGAAATTTTGAATTTAATGAATTTAAAAATAATGAAAAAAATATTTAAGCGAATATATCACCAAGTGAAGCGAAAGTTAAAGCCATTTTCCAATGATACTAACAAGGATATAATCAATAAGTTTTGGAAATTTGTGCTTGTAACTCGGCCTCAAAAATATATTTCAAATGTACAAATCTTTGATTTTCAAGGTTGGTAGTTTTTTAAAGTTTAATTCTTAAATATGTTTATTCAAAGGTTTATATTAATTAAAACGCATATAATTTGTCCTTTTTAAAGGAAAATACATATTACAAAAATAAGATAGATGAATATGAAAATAAATAGAAATGTTAAAATATTTAGCGAGGTAAAAGTAAAGTTATTTCAATTCAATTTTATTCTGACTGGCAAGTGTAGTTTCATTTCATTTTCAATCTTAGATTGGGGGTAATTAGTTTAGAAGGGTGTTTACCTGTAACATTTCCCCATGTTTGATTAATATAAATCAACACCAAGTTAAAAATAAGTTTTAAACTGCTTACCATATTCAATTAAACTTCATATATATTTTAAATTATTTTATATAATTAATTATTATTTAATATTATTTAATGAAAAGCATTCACTATGAATAGATTATAATTAAATTAGAAAATTTTCTTTTAATTTGTGTTTGGTTGATATGACTTAACAATTTTACTTTTATCGTTACTATCCCCTTATTACACATGATATAGGCCTCAAAAATATTTACGAAGGGCAGGGAAGGGGTTGTGATTGTTTCTCCTGTAAATACATCACATGTCTTCAGATGTAGAAAGCAGTTACACTCTTGTCTCAAAATGTAACACAGCCATGTTTGGGTGATTTCACTTGCTAGGGAGGTTGGTCTTATCAAGGAGCTGATTGTTGAAGTATACAGAATCTTGGGTTAAAATGATTCTATATCATATTTTACCATCACCAAACTTAGGAACATCCTCTGAGTCTATACTCAGGTAGAGCTACCATCATTAGGTTAGGCCTTTTTCACTGCACATACCGTTCAGTAGAATTCACAGTAGTAGACAATTCTATGCAGTTTTCTTTGCTATCATTCCTATTTTACCAATTGGCTGCTCTCCAATAAGAGAACACCTCTCTCTAATGGACCCTCTATCCCTGCAAATAGGTTTACTCTAGGGAGAGTTTGTATCATATATACTTTAATGGCGTGCTATATATAGAGTTTACTCAGATGGTGGAAGTCTTCAGATCTTAAAATGGCTTATTTTTTATTACCTCTTTTAAATCACATTTAGCTGTGTTAGGGTAGGTGGGGTTTGATGGTGTAATGAAATAGGAGTATGATAAGTCACAATTTGGTTTATAGATTATAAACACAAGGTAATAAGACCAAATAAATAAATAGTGTGTGATGTTTCGGTAACAGTGTTGTTACCATCTTCAGACAAAAGTACTGAATTAATATAAAGCAATGACATGCCATCTATATATAGCAAATGAAAACATTAAGATGCGAGTGTTTTTTTCTTTCACACATAAATCAAATATTTCTACTGAATAAAGTACTGAATATTTATATCGTAAAGATATAGGCTGCCTGGCCGGCATTCATATTTATATAAAAAATAGACACTTCGGCCAGTTGGAGTTTTTTATTTTCTCAACGTTTCGACAAAAATCTTTTGTCTTCGTCAGGAGAAGTAAATGAAAATAAACATTTGGCAAGGCGTTAAAAATTGTTCTGAGGTTTGCAAGGGCGTTCTCACGCCTTGCCAAATGTTTATTTTTATTTACTTCTCCTGACGAAGACAAAAGATTTTTGTCGAAACGTTGAGAAAATAAAAAACTCCAACTGGCCGAAGTGTCTATTTTTTATATAAATATGAATATTTATAATTACAACACCTCTAATCACTTCCAATTTCTGCTAATTATTGGATCAATGTGCCCACACCCAGAGTAATATAGAGTCTAACCTCTTTAAGGTAACACTCCAAGTGATCAGAGCTTTCAGTTGATTTAAAGTTGGTTATATGATTTGATCACAGCATTCACTGCTAGTGGATATTTTTATATGATATATACAACCACATACATTTTTGATTAAATTCTTCAGCATGTATCATGAATAATTTTTGGTGATAGGTAAATTTGTATTTATACATTTTTAAGCAAAGGAGAAATTGAGAATACTATTCTAATCTAAGTGAATTAATGCAATGAAAATAAATTTAGAAAATAGAGGATAAAATTTTATATGAATAAAATAAATTTTGGCTAAATATATATATATTTTTTGCTTTTGGGCTTAAACCTTTTTCATTGTGCATTCTAGATGGTAAAGTTTTAAAAGGCATGCATGTCTTTCCTGTTAAGTTCCTTCCAAAAACACAATATTACTCTACGAAACAACTGATTGTTTAGATTGGTAACTTGCAGACACTGAGGTTATCAAACCAATGATTTTACAATCGTCATAGATATATGAAAAGGCATGTGACATACCACCAGCATTAACACGCCACCATGTAGAACTTTTAGCTTTGGTGTGAATGTATTTACAACACTGCTATCCCGCCCATGGCAATATGATTGAATTTTTGTGATTAAGTTGTATTTAAACAAAGGGTTGTTGATATTTCATTTAAGAAACAATGGAAATCAGTGACCTATGACCTCTTAGGTTATAGAACGAATGATATCAAAATAGCTTTGCAACTAAAGAACAAATATTGCGGGATTTTGCAGACACATTGATGCAAGCATTTGCAGTTGCAATATCACACTTTTAGCCGCCATCTTAAAAGCACTATGGCCACAGGGCCTTTAACATTTGTTCTGTCACAATAAGATAATTTTTTGCATGAGTTAATTATAGGCATATATCTCCTGTATGGTACTTTATTTATTTTTAAAGATAAAGTTGATTCTGAACTGAAATGAGCTAATGTCTATATTTGAGTATGAGATCAAATTATGGCAAGCATCAAATTAACATTCAAATTATAGGCAAAAGATTTGGATATGAAAAATGGTTTTAATTTGTTGGAATTGAATAGGTTTGACGGTTTTGAAAAATGAGGCAAATTCTGAATTAGAGTTAGTGAAGAGTGGCAACTCTTCCCATTTAGTTGATAGGTTTGGGTGACTCCTCAGTGGCAATGGTAGTGGTCTGTGTGTGTGTGTGTGTGGCTAATGGATTCTGTTATTTTAATACGAATCGCTATCACAAGTGGCTTCTCAATTGTGGGGTTAGATATTATAGGACCTCTTTGGTCAGTCCGGAATGTCCCCCCACCAGTGGTAAGGCTGACGGATACTGCCAGAGGCGAGGAGACCCACTTTTACAAGTGGTTTCTCAATTGTGGGGTTAGATATTATAGGACCTCTTTGGTCAGTCCGGAATGTCCCCCCACCAGTGGTAAGGCTGACGGATACTGCCAGAGGCGAGGAGACCCACTTTTACAAGTGGTTTCTCAATTTTGGGGTTATATATTATCGGACCTCTTTGGTCAGTCCGGAATGTCCCCCCACCAGTGGTAAGGCTGACGGTTACTGCCAGAGGCGAGGAGACCCACTTTTACAAGTGGTTTCTCAATTATTATCCATTTCCTATCTTTTCACTTTTAAATATGTTAAAGATGATTCATTTCTCAGATTACTCAATAGGTTTTGCTTTAATTTTACCATATATGATTGGGAGTGGAATAAGTTAAGGATAGGAGGATATACTTTATATTTTGTAACAGCATACTTGAATTGTAAGCGCTATAATGGCCCACCTTTGCCAATTAGATAAAGGCTTCAAAGGATACTAAAATATTCAAATATAGTGAAAAAAGAAAGCTTCTACAAATTGTAAATATTGGGCCAGACACATTACATTGGTGCTACTAACCACATTCAATATTAGATATCACCCATACACATAAATAGTATCAAGATTCTAACACTTGTTTTTTTGCAGGCAACAGCAACTCAGCTCCATGAGGTTCCTTCCCTCGTTTATTACGTCGGAGGTGAAGAAATGAGCCCAGTTGCCCTGGCATCCCTTTTTGGCCACACTTCTGGAAGACCACTCTTGCTATCTGTGGTAATTTGACAGAGAGTAGGGTTCCCTCTGATATGGAGGAGGGCCTTGTTGCACAGAAGACTTGAGCATGCTTGTCAAGCCAACTTCCTTTGCAGAGATCAAGCTTGGACTTGACTGGAGCTGGGATAAGTTCACCCGGGCCCTAGCGACTCAACACCCACTGTGTGTACCTCTCCTGTGGCCAGCTTGGCTTGGGAACTGTGGCTATTTGACACCGGCTGCCATCCTGGGCTTACTCCAGCATACAGGTCAGCTCACTCTCTATAATAGTGTTGACACAACTTGGCTTAAAGATGGTTGAGATAGTAATAAGACCATGACCAAATAAGTAAACATAAGTAAAATTTTGTTTCTATCATTAGACTTGAATGCTTATATTGAAATTTCTCCGGTAGCTTTGGTCTAACTGCCTTTCAACTCTTTTAATTCAATCAAGAAAAATATTTCTTCAGTATTATGCACATGTCACTTGTAATAAAGCCAATATACCAAATGTTGATCTCAATACCACTTTCTGTAAAGACTTGATGTCTAGAAAAGGTTTGATGTAATCTTGTTAATGCTTCACCTGGCTGATAATTCATCCTTTATTTCTTTTGGAGTGAGTTGACATGAACCTTTAAACAAAATAAGAATATTTTATGCCCTCAACAAGAAATCAAATGCCCTCATAATTATACCCAAAATCTGACCATTGATGAAGATCTTTGTCCATTCAGAGGAAAATATGGTCCCATATTGACATAAAGCCCCATAAATATTTATTTTCCATTGGCTATACTTACAATGTAAACATATACACAGATAAACATGCTAGTGAGGATACTTGGTACAACTAATTTCATCTCTTCAACAAAGTTTAAAATAATTTAAGTAAATTTTCAAGATTGTGGTTGTTATATAATTGCTTAGTTGAACCTCATTTTAAGGTTAATTTTAGGAAGCTTTGGCAGATATTTCAGCCTCTATATATACAATTATATGGTTCAGTATATAGTAAATATTTAAAAATTAATTTTATGTGGAAAATTATTTTAGATCTAATTCATTTCCTTATTTACAAAAGCATGTAAATTTGTTTCAAATATCAACACCTCTACAAATTTATTCTCACCAATTAACTTTAAACTAATATATTTCTTGTGTTTTTATAGAAGTTTCAGCCAGTCTCTCTCATCTCTGAATTTCTACTGCATTCTTCAAACCTACAAATGACAAAGAATTTTTACAAACACATTATAAATAAATATTTTACAAACTTTCACCATGTTGTGTAACTGTTTATTTTAAATTCCATTCCGCACAGTTTGGAAAAATAAAAGAAAACATGTTGACACACCTCATATGAAACACAATTACATGTTTCACTTATTTGAATTATTTTAAAGATTAATGACAAGAGAGGCAACCTTTTCCTTTTTAAAATGAATATATTCCTAATAAACACAAGGTAACAAGATCAAATCCAAATAAATAAATAGTGTGACGTTTCGGTAACAGAATTGTTACCGTCTTCAGACAAAAGTAGTGAGTCATATACAAGAGTACAAATGTCATTTAAATACTTTTCTAAAGATGGTAGCAATGCTGTTACCAAAATGTCACACACTCATTCATTTAGATTTGGTCTTATTACCTTGTTTTTATAATCTCTAATCCAAATTGTATACCCTAACTTATTCCTAATAAAATTTGTATTTTATTTTTGCCACAGAATAAGCCTAGCCACTTTATTAGTTGAATACCTCCTTGGAAAATACTTAGGATTTCATGATTGCCTTGAGAATATCAAGAAATCTAAGGTCACCCTAGAATAATAATTTCAGAATGGGGGTCGGTGGAAGGAGGTTCTAAACCATTGGTTTTGACCACTACAACCGATAGAATATCACATTCTTGAAAAGTCCACCCCACCAGCAAGTGCAAGTAACCAAACGGGGCATTGGCATATTTGTAAGTGCAAAGTCGGACTGCTTTTCACATGTGTAAACATATGGTGCCCTTACAGTAAAAGCAGTCGCCAACTTCTAACAACCATGATTATCATGGCCTGTACCATGTGTACTAGGGATAATAAAAATAAAAAAAAATTATGGCCTGTATACTACATGTACTCTGGATAAGTATAAAAAAGTTGTTTCACATCTCACAAGGGGGTTTACTCCATAACATAAAGCTAGATCACATCAGGACCTGCCAGATACTTCTACTTATCTATATATATATATAAATGAATGTCTGTCTGTGTATGTGTGTGTGTTCTCTATAGATTCAAAAACCATACATCCAATCGCCGTGAAATTTTGGGATATTATTAGGCATATCCCCGGAAAGGTTTTTGAAAAATAATTTCTTGAATATCTTTAATATCCTTAGAGTTATTTGCAGATTTGTAGCTTTAACTCGCAAGCAGCGCCACCTTGCGACAGAGATAGGCTTAGGTCTGCCCCCCCCCCCCCCCCTCCCCCCCCGTCGAGAAAATGTAATCGTCCGGCCGCTAGCCGGTTGGACAGTCCAAGTTCCCACCGACCAATCAGAGGGATCAAGAGGTCCTGGCGCGCGGGGGCAGAGTTGGTGACACAGCTGTGCAAAGTAGACAAGAAAAAAGCCTCGCGGGTGACCTCCGGGAACTACGTCCATCTTCCATAAACGACCATGATTTTATTCAACTTATCGAGTATTTTTCAAGGGACCGGGAAAATATGTTCACTAGATAAAACGATGATTTTGTAATGTAGAAAATTAGGAAAGACAAAATTCAGGATGACACGGCACACAGGGGCCGGGAAAAAATGATCACTTCATCGAGAGATTCAAATTTACGAGTTTCAAATGATCGAAATCAACTTATCGAGTATTTTTTAATGGACCGGGAAAAAATATTTACTAGATAAAACGATTTTTTTGTAATGTAGAAAATTAGGAAATACAAAATTCAGGATGACACGGCATACAGGGACCGGGAAAAAATGATCACTTTATCGAGAGATTCAAATTTACGAGTTTCAAATTATCAAAATATATCTTTTTTTTAATGTGTTTATAGAGAATTGTTTTAACAAACGTTCGTTAGACAAACCTTTACTCGGGTAAAACCGGAAAAAATGATCACTTTATCGAGAGATTCAAGGTTTATAAAAAGCGACATGCAAAATTTGGTACCAATTGGTTCAGTAGTTTTTGAGTTTATCGCGAAACAGACAGACATTGACTTTTATATATATATATTTGATAGAGACGAAATATGGAATAAAAAAACTCACCATCACTTCTATCTCTCTGTATATTCACATCAGTAGAAACATTGTAGGGGACCACATCCATTGATCTACATTTAAAGTAAGTAGAAAGAGGTTTAGATAGCCTAGATAAACCTCTAAAGGAGATTATAAGAAAAATGATCGTGTAACTAAAAGTTTCTGATGGATTGCGGCATCTGTCCGAATAAATATCAACTTATTGTTTTATAAATTATTCCAGAATTGTTGCTGTTCATTCTAACATATGGTGCAATCCATCAGAAACTCTCAGTTGCACAATCAGGTGATGCCTTTTGTGCTATTTTTTCACTCTAAAGGAGAGTTTGATGGAAATCTCTTTACTGTATTAGGTAAATCTACTAATAGTCAGCCTTAATTATTTGGTATGTTTGCTTAGATATATCAAAAGTTATAGTTCCAATTATAACAATAAATGGCTTATCTTTTATTTAGAAGTGGTTTAGGCTTATATATGTGTTTGTTAGTTGTGGCTGCTGATAATTGGGACTACAGTTGAATCAGAATACTGTTAATTGGGAGCACTGATAATTGGGGCCACTGATGATTGTGAGTTCCAATAATTTTAAACTATTGAAATTTGGGACAGCTGATGATTGAAGCTACTGATAATTTCGACTTTTTTTTCTTCAGAAAAGTGCCCATTGGTGTTTTTAACTCTGGGTCACAGTTGCTTAAAATTGACAATGTATACCTTTACCTCTCAACCCATCCCCCCCAAAAAAATATAATAAATTCAAACAATATACACTTGGAGATTAAACTGACGAAACCACTGGGAGGGTTCACAACTGATGAGCCAGGCCCTCTCAATATATTATTATTGCATTTCTTCGTCGACTCTTAGACTTACCAAACTTCACACCAGGATATGTCCTCAGAAGAGAATGTGGAAGAATATCAACTGAACTTAATGCTGTAAAACTCACATTAAAGTTTTGGGTCAGGATTTTAAAAATGGAGACGAGCAGATTACCACATGCTTGCTTAAACTATCTCTGGAAAGTCACCACGAAAAAGGAAATAGAAAACAGTTTTACTCAAAATTTAATAAAAATTCTAGACTCTAAGGGATATTCCTTTCTTAAGGGCTGCGAAGACTACTTAGCCATACAGAAAGAATTGCCAGGCATAATTAGAACTACCACAGACCAACTAATTCAAAACGATCAGATGAAAATCACTGATTCAACCCACTTTGCTCACTACAAATTTTTGAGTGAATCATTCATGACAGAGGAGTACCTACGATTAAATATCTCGCTTCCCAACAAAAGACTAGTTGCACAACATAGAGTTTTATGGCAATTTTTCAGGGAAGAAAGAAAAGACTTCTGGAAAGAAAATGGCCGGAACTGTTTACTTTGTAAGGATCTTATGGATGATAATTTGGTTCACTATTTCTTCCAATGCCCTCTCTTAACAGAAAAACGTACTGAAATTTTCCCAAGCCCTACTTCTGGTCAATTTAGATACCATCGCATATGTCAACTTCTCTCTTCAGCTCTGAATGATGAATTACTGATTGTTAGATACTTTAAGTTCTGCACAGAAGCTGGGCGCATGAGAAGGAATGCAGGGCAAAGGATACTGGAGGATGAACTATCTGTAAATAGGTAACTGAATGTGAGACAAACCTTATTTTGTTGTAAATGTTTCCTCTTCCCTCTCCTCTTGTTGACGTGTAAATACGGCGAATCCTGTATGGGGCGGAATGCCCTAAATAAAGGCTTTTGTTGTTGTTGTTGTTGTTGTTGATATTATTATTGCAGTAAGGGCAGTAGAAAATTATTTTATTTAAAAAATAATAATCATAAGAGTCTAAAATAAGTTTCAATTTCTTATAAAATATGGCGTGCTGATGTGTCATAATATACACTTTCTTAAAAGCTCACCAGGTTAGAAAGTCATTTCTCAAGACATTCAAATATCACCATATAACTTAGCACATTTCTAAATATATTTAGTGTAAAACTTCCATGAGAGAGGACACTCCTGCTTGAAGGCACCTCTCTACAAAGGAGACATTTTTATTGACAAAATGTACATTTTTACTAATTAGCAATTCTCTGGTAAGAGGACAGTTCTCTAGAATTAAAAATAAAATATTGTTTGATTTTACCCAGAAATAGAGAGAAAATAATAAACTTCACAAATTAACAAAAAAGATTGGTATTATAATCCATCCCAGACATCATTTGAGCCTCAAGTGGGACAACTTTCAATCAAGAGAGGCTGATACTGTATAAGGGTTCAAAGTTTCATCTTTTAGACAAGTTTTCAATTTTTTTTTTGCTTATCCCTAGTACACGTGGTACAGGCCATGATAATCATGGTGGATAGTTAGCGACTGCTTTTTTTACTGTAAGCGCACCACATGTCTACACATGTGAAAAGCAGTTCGACTTTGCACTTACAAATGTGCCAGAGCCCCGTTTGGTTACTTGCACTCGCTGGTGGGGTTGGACTTTTGCAAGAATCGGGGGGCCATTGGAGCATTTTTTAATTTTTTTTTTTAAACAGAAAAAAGTGTCCAATGTTTTCAATTATGGTTAAAAGGAGGCCCATAGGTTTGAGTTTTCTTTCTCCAAGAAGAACTACCAGATGAGCTCCATCTGACCATGTTAATGGCTTTAGATGGCTCTTGCCATAGTATTGTTGTGATGTATCCCCAACATAAAGCCCTATGGAGGGTTCACCACTGATGAGCCAGGCCCTCCCTTTAATTTTTTCATCGCAGTAAGGACAGTAGAAATTGTTTTATTTTAAAAAGAATAATACGCCACTAAAATAGTTTTATAATTTGATAACAGATGGCGCTCTAGTACATCATAAAGCCCTATAGATGGGAATTTTTCCGGGAAGAAATTGATCTATAAAAAGTACAGTCCGTCATTTTAAATGTCAAAACTCAATAGATGGCATCTAGTTTTTACATTTAATTTGGCAGGAGAGGCGCTCTGTGATTTTTATAAAGTCCTATATAATCATAGATAGTGGTTATCTATGGTAACAGAGTGGGAGAAGAGATCATTTCAAGCATGACCAGAGTGCTGTGTGACATTGGGGACCAGCTGATGACATTGGAGAATACAATTACAGAGGGTGTTCACACTTATAGGAATCAAGTGTTATTATAAAATATTAAAAATTAACACCATATTTGAAATTTTTCAAATGTTCTATTTGAAAGCCTTTTTAGTTTATTTACAGAACGGTACCTGATTTTCCACGATAGCAGACACTTTCTGATCATGGTCATACTCAAAAGATCCCATTCTTCCTTTACCACTTTCCAGAGACCTTCAATTGTCCTAGGGTGTCTCTTTCCAAGTGCTCTTTTAAGGCATCCAAAAATGCAAAAATCCATCGGGGCTAAATCAGGAGATTTTACAGGGGTTCTGTTCTTTGGAATAGTGTTGATTCCTGTTCTTTGCCTTAGATCTTCCAAATAAGCTTGGGTTGAAGATGAGGTATGACTTGTGGCGTTATCATGGTGAAACCAGACTTTGTTGCTCTGTTTTCCATAGATAGAGGGAATATCATTTAAAAATATAGGTTCTAAAATGTTGTTTTGATAGTACTCAGAGTTTATTTTGGCATTTCTTTCAACTTTTCTTATTTTCAATTTTCCTTCATATGATATACTGCATGCCACCATAAATCCTTTGGGGTAACTTTCGGCACATTCCTTCAACCAAATTGGCCTAGATTTTTCCACCCTTTTTTGATAGTATATAGCTCTTTTTCTGTCGCAATCAGTTAAATATACCCATGCTTCGTCATATGTAACAATAAATTTCCATCTATCAGCAGCCAAGAAATTTTCATAAAAATATCTGCTGATAGTGTGTCGCTGACGAATATGGCTCTGAAACAATTTGTGAACCGCATGTTTTTTTGTAACTTTTAGGCCTAAATCTTTATTTATTATTTTATTTATTGTTGACACTGATGTTCCTATTAATTTGGCTATATCTCTTTGTGGCATAGGATTTTCTTTTGTAATATATTTTTTCACTTTTTTGATAGTTGCAGGAGTTCTCACAGATATAGGGTGATAATCTTTTGTCCATTTCTCCGTAGGTGCTTTGAATAAAAACTTGATATTTTTGTCGAGAATAATATTATAAATACCTTTACAAAATGTTGATATCATCTTGTTTGCATATTTTAATTATGTCCAAATAGGTAAGATTAGCTCTGGAAAGTGGTAATGGAAAAATGGGATCTTTTGAGTATGATCATGATCAGAAAGTGTCTGCTATCGTGGAAAATCAGGTGCCATTCTGTAAATAAACGAAAATGATTTCAAATAAAACATTTTAACAAGGTGTATCCATATCCATGGAGTTGAGTCCACCTACCCAGCAATGTACAGGACTCACCAAGTCCTAAATGATCAGCTAAGAAATAGAAATCTATTAAATTTTCACGAATTTCTTCCACAACATTATCTTCTTTGGACTTGCACAGTATTCTATAGAGTCAATGGAAGGTGACAATAAATAAATAGGAAATACAGTAAAACCTCTCTATAGTGAACCACAATGGGACAGAGCTTTTGGTTCACTATAGCCATTGTGGGGGGTCAGTGGAAGGCTGGTTAAACCGTTTGGTTTTCGACCACTACGACTCGGGTTCGATTCCCGCATTGGACACTTTTTTCTTAAAAAAAAAAAAAATGCTCCAATGGCTCCCGATTCTTGCAAAAGTCCAACCCCACCAGCGAGTGCAAGTAACCAAACGGGGCTCTGGCACATTTGTAAGTGCAAAGTCGAACTGCTTTTCACATGTGTAGACATGTGGTGCGCTTACAGTAAAAGCAGTCGCTAACTACCCACCATGATTATCATGGCCTGTACCACGTGTACTAGGGATAAGCAAAAAAAAGAACTATAGCCACGGTCTGGCTATTTTTATAAATAAAAATGTTTAGACCGTATAATTAAAGGACAGCCATACACACTGGAAGAGGCTGCCTTTTAATAGTGGTCACTTTGTTTTAATTCCCTTTATTGACCAATTTCCTTACATTAATACTGAATAATAATAGAAATCATTAGATGATAGGTTCTTCTTATCATTAACATACATGTACCTATATGTCTAATTTTAAAATAAAGACAAATCCTAGGCAAAGTTTTATTAAATATATATTCAAATATATAAAATGATTTAAAAACATCTTTATCACATTATATAATACAATGTTTACTTGAAAAAATGGCTCTAATACATTGTTGCTTCAAAGCACTCTTCAAGCATTGCACCTTTCAAATAAAGTTAGTGTTTTTCTTCCATTTCATGGTTCCACATATTCTTCTTGGTATAGATTTCGTTTTTTTTTTTAACCTGTCATGCAAAACATTGCTGATTTCAAAATCACCATAGTTCATGGCATAAAAATAGTTTTTGTTTCATCACGGGACCGTTTATTTGGACTTTTTTTTTTAGCCCTAAGACGTACGATCGCGATCGCGGCAAAAGTTGAGGTTGATACCTCTTTGTAATAATTTTCAATAGCTTTATATTTTACCTTTAATAATAGAAAAGATATATTCTCTTATTTTAATATGTTCTTAACATTTTGCCTGTGTTGCTTCACTTTGAAAAATTCTGAAATGGCCTTTTTTTTTTTTTAAGAAATAACGTTTTAGTTTTTAAAATGCCTTTGTTTTCTTTATTTTGGAAGCCGTTTGCATTTTTTATATTTCAAATTTAATGGATGCAAAAATATTCTATTTAATAAAAAGTATAATGTGTAAAAATTTATATAACATACAGCAAAAATAAAATGTAAATTAAAACAAACAATGCCGCTAAATTTATTGCTTTGAAATCACGATCCGCGAGCTGAAACATGCTCAAAATTTTATTTTATAAATTATTATTTTTTAAATTACAATTCTAAGTTCGTTATAAGCATAGTATTTTAAATAGATTTTATTATTTTGGGACCGAAAATAGGTTCGTTATAGGGGTAGTTCGTTTTTCTAAAAATCGCAAAGTTTGTTATAACAATGGTATTTTCAATGGAATGGAATTGGGAATCGGCGTTGGTTCATTATAAGGGAAGGTTCTTTATATCCAGGGTTCGTATTAGCGGGATTTTACTGTAGTAGGGAATTGATCAAGTTTCTAAGTGTTAAAAATTGTTTACAAAAAAAAAAAAAAACATCAAGTTCACAAATAATTAGTTTTATTAAAAAAACAAAAAAACATGCACTCTATTTTTTTTTTTGAACATACTAGGAATTCATAGAAAATAGCAAAATAACTTTAGAACTAATAATAATTGTATTTATACATTTTCAAAAATAACACATATGCATTTAATTTCATTTCCAAATAAATCCCTTAGCATTGTGGAAAGAAGCTCTTTACAATCTAGATAAAACTATATGTAACAATTTTTCTCTAAGTATCACAATTCATAAAACACTCAACTTGACTAGATCATCTCATTTTTCTTCTTCTCAACAAATTGGAAAAAGTTTTTTTTTTTTTAATTTACCAAAATTGAGATATCATAAAAGTGAGCCTATGACTTACTTTATAACTAATATATCATCTTATATTTTATACATATAGGGTTGAGTAACACAAAAGTCAACCACTATCTCCTCCAATGATTTCTCTCATGGAGGCGGAGCTAATTCCTTGTGGGCGGGGAGATGGTGGGGTTGAAGGTGGGGCCAACATCCAGCAGGTCCCCTCCCCCTAGAAGGTCCTTGATCTGGGGAGTGATGGTCTGGGCAACAAACAAACATTGTTCAACTTTACTTCAGAGGTAGGAAGACTAAATAGGAATGGGTGTACCAAAAGAGGCACCTCTCCCTTCAATTAGGCATCAGAACGATGCAATGTTCATAATGATGATAAGGAATAAGCCACAACACCAGGTTTAGCAAATTCAGACAAAAAGCCAACAACCTGTATACCATGGCTTTGGGCTTTGACTCTCATCAGTACAAGGACGGCTTCAATTTCATAACATCCTACTAGAGGGGTTATGAAATTGGTCAAATTTACCAAACAGGTGGTTAAGGGTGGCAAGGGAACATTTTCACACTATATTACAATATAAATTGTGGGACAATGATATTTATGTACTACCCACATCAGTACAAGGACGGCTTCAATTTCATAACATCCTACTAGAGGGGTTATGAAATTGGTCAAATTTACCAAACAGGTGG